>JAGFMF010011914.1:1937003-1959879 GCA_019455555.1 Galemys pyrenaicus | reverse complement strand
ACAACGGGGCAGCCCTCTTTCTGCCCACCTGTGACTATGCAGGTGTTTCTCTCCACCAGCTCTCTCCACTGCAGGGCAGCAGCCGCCTGCCTGCCCATGACCTGCACCATGCTGGGGCTTCTCCTCACTGACCTCCCTCAGTGGAAGCAGCTTCCTCCAGGCCGCCCGCCTGCAACCCTGCAGACCTCTCTCAGCAAAACTGTCCCTTGGGGCAGCTCTTCCTGCCCGCTTGTGTCTATGCATGTGTCCCTTACTCTTCTGTTTCTTTCCCTAGTAAACTGCTCTTTAAAATATCTATGTCTCTGCCTCTTGGAGAAACTCACCTGAGAATTTGCAGGGTGCTCTGAACAGGGGGCTCTGGTGAAACTGTAACAGGGTGGTCTCCAGGAAAGGGGGAAGTTCCAGGATCCCAGTCCCACCCTAAGGAGGGTGGAGCTGAGCAGGGATAAGAAGATGCTGGAGAGAGAAGATAGAGGACAGGAGGACAGAAGGAAGGGAGGAGGAAGGAAGCAGAATGAAGAGCAGCAAGGCAGCTTGGAGGAGCACGTGGAGCAGAGGGACATGTGAAGAAACTGTGCTTGCTTCTTGGTCCTGGACTGGTTGGAACAGATGTGGGTGAGAGACCCGTGGGGAGGTTAACAATGGCAGCTCTCATCTGGATTTTGATTTTGCTCTTTTCCTCCCAGATTTGTCTGAGTCTTTCTGACCCTTTTCTATGGGTCTCTACTGAAAGGTCCTTTAGATGTATGTCAGGCTTTTGCGCCTTGCTTTGGACCAATTCTATTTGGCTGGACTTTTACCCTCAAGGAGATGGGTAACTTTGGATGCTTACTTAGTGACTATGTTCTTTGTTCTTTCTGTATTGTTCCCTAATTGTATTAAAGTTCCTTTCCATTCAAGGCCTTATACGTTTGTCTTGATGCAGCAGAACCCATTTAGAGAGAGCAGGTTTGGGGGTTCTGGGATGCCCCTCTCCCTGCCCTGGAACAAAACCTTAACCAGAATGAACCCCAGAACCCCACGCTCAAAATAATGACATCATCATGACTGACTGATCGGTTTTCTGAAGGGCAGTTCTGACCTTGAAGGAATACAGAACTGCAGGAACAGTAATGGTGACCAAACAGGCAGGTGTGGTTCCTACTAGAGGCTCTAAGGAGAATCTATTTTCTGCTTTTTCAATGTCATAAACCTTGGCCTTTTCCTTTATCAACCAATCTTGCAATAATTTCTTGTTATCTCATCTTCTCTGACATTGTCATTCTTGGTTCCTTCTTCCAAGGATTGTATTATATCACACCCACTTGGATGGTCCATCTTAATCTCCCCAGCTCAAGATCTTTAATGCATCCATATCTGCAAAGTCCTTTTTGGCATTCAGTAGGACATATTCAGATAGTTGGGGATTAGTTGTGGTCATCTTGGGGGCCATTATTCTGCCACAAAAGGAAATAAATGAATGTTTATCCAGTAGCTACTATATATAAATCACTGCCAGGTGCTTTACACAGAAATCACGGATCCTGCCCAAAGAGGCTTTATTATTCTCACTTTTAACAGTGAGAAAATGGAGGCCTGGGTGGTTTCAGTGTCAAAGGCATACAGTTAATGAGTGGTAAATTTGAACTCATATCTAAGACTAAAGTTGGTGTTCTTTGCTTTACTGCATAGTTGGCTAATCCCAGAGATTCCAAAAGACTGAAACATTCAAGACACAAAGAAATACATTTCTAACTCTAAGTAATTTAGTCATTAAATAAAATATAGTCTTTGCATTCTAGAAAACCTTATGTTTTTGCTTCCTTTATCTCTAAGTAATTTAGTCATTAAATAAAATATAGTCTTTGCATTCTAGAAAACCTTATGTTTTTGCTTCCTTTATCTGAGTGCTTCAGGCAAGTATTCTTTGGATACTGAATAGAATAATTCCCCCTCATTGTTTTAGAAACTTGTAGTTCCTTTAAGAACCGAATAATTCATTTTTGCTCTAGTAGATCTTGTGACTGTGCAAAGAAGAATAGTGAATAGCATTTGCTAGCTCCGTGCTGGAAGGTGCTTTGCACATATTCACTCGGCTAATTTATTTAGCACACCCAGTTCTCATCCTCACTTTGCAGATGAGGAAACGAGGCAGAGTGTGGTCACTTGCCCAATGACCCAGAGCATAAAACTGACAGGCCCAGATTTCAAACCTGGCAGTCTTGGCTCCAGAGTCTGTGTGGTTGGCTACCGTGAACCCAAAGATCTATGAACCAGAGTTTGCAAACCTCAAACTATGGCTGTGCTGCTCCTGGACTAGGGACGAACCCAAAGACTCTGGTGGCCCTGAAAATGTAACAGGGTGGTCCCCAGGAAAACGGGAGATTCCAAGTTCCCTGCCCCACCCAAAGGAGGGTGGAGACTAGTAGGGAGGAGCAGACTCTTGGAGAGGAGGCTGGAGAAAGAGGAAGAAGGATGAGGAGCAAGAAGACCTGCAGGAGGTACATGGAGCAAAGAGACATGTTAAGAAGCTCCACTTGCTTCTTGGTCCTGAACTGGTTAAAACAGATGTGGATGAGAGCGAGACCTGCTTTTAAATAGCAGCTTTCATTTTGATTTGGTCTTTCTGTCCTAGACGTGCTGGGGTCCTTCTGTCCCTTTCCTCTGGTCCCCACCAGGAGGTGCCACAAACTTGTGGCAGCTTTTGGGCCTCAGTGGTCCTGCATTGGGCCAATCTTGTTTGGCTGGGTATTTACCCACAGGGGATGAGTAACTTCAGGTGCTTGATTTGGAAACTATATTCTTTAGCTTTTCTTTCTTGCACACTAGTCTTTTAGAGTTCCTTTCCATTAAAGGCCTTCTGTTTTGTCTTGAGGCAGTGGGTGGCAGAACCTATTTAGAGCAGGCAGGTTTGGGGGTCTCAGGTGCCACTCTCCCTTTCCTGTCACGAAAACGCAGGTGTGTGCTCCTGAAAAGTCACTTCACACTTGCTCAGTGCCCTTGCCTACCACAGAGCATAAACCCAAACAAATAAGTGTCAAGAAAATTAAAAGTGCAGCTTTCGAGATGCGGCCTGAGCTCCTCACCCCGATGGAGGGCCTGGAGCCAAATGGCCCGAAAGTGGCTTTCCTGATGGAACACACTCTCCGCTTCTGCTGAGGGGAGGCTGCCAGTTCTGTTTTTATTGATTTCCACTTCACACAAAAGCCTCTTAAATCAAACACGCTAGGAAGTTGAGTGGGGGTTAGGGGGTGAAGGGGTGTCCTTTGTTTGTCTTCCGCACTTTGAAGGTGTGCCCTTCCTTCCAAATGGCCCAGAAGGCCAAAAGTTGTCCTGAAAGCATTACCTCAGCCGGCTGCCTTCACGTCTGTCAACCTTAAGGCAATTCTTTACCTGCATTTGATGTTGTTTCCTGCCAGATGCCGGCAGGACAAATGATGCTGCCGCCACTTGGCTTTCCTGGACTCTCTGCTCTCTCTGCTCCAGTCTAGCCTGAGGGACAGAGGGACTTGCAGGTCCAAAGATAGGGATCCAACCTGCGGAGGAGGCAGCGTAAACAGAAAGCTCAGCACAGCCCAACCCCGTCCTCGGCATCCTTGAGGACTCACTCAAATGGCACTGACCCTCAGAAGCCTCTCCTGGACAGCCCTCAGCAAAGAAGTCCTCTCTCTGTGACCTTGGGGTAAGCAAAAATATCTAAGAGGGCATGCACAACACTAACCATAAAAGACAAATCTGACAAATTGGTACATATTAAAATGCAAACTTCTGTTTCTCGAGAGACCATTAGGAGAAGGAACAGGCAAGCGTCTGAGAGCAGCTATATATCCCCAACAGAGAGAGAGACAAAGGCCTCGTGGTCAGATTGTATAAACTGGGGATGACAACCTTCCCCCGCTCACCTCCATTTTCGTAATGAATCTGGATGTGTTTGAAAACTACAAAGTACTTCATCAATATAAGGAATGACATACTTGGGTCCTTTAGCTGCGTTATTTCAACAACATATGAACCAAGTCCAGTCTCCCCATCCTTCACCCCACAACCAGATCAAATCTAATCACATCACCTCTTACCTAAAGCCTAGTAATGCCCAGTACCTAACAGATGCCGTCCAGGTCCTGTGTGTGTCCTTCAAGGTCCTTCAGCAGCAGCACCTGCTGCTCTCTCTCTACCCTCATTCTCGCCATGAGCCCATCAACATCGTGCCCAAAGATGCCAAACTCCCTACATGCCCAGGGCCTTTCACAAGCTTGTCCCTCTGCTGGGAATTTTGCTTCTCTTTCCCTAGCAAGCTACCGCATTCATCTAAGACTTCAGGGGCGCATCGCTGTGCTGCCTGCTTTGAAGAACCACACCCACCCTGGCTCTCATGGAGCCCTGGGGGACTGAAATTCCCATGTCCACCACCTCCTGGCCACAGGGCAGAGTGACTAGTCCCGGAGTGACCCTGTGACATAAGTCCTCCCCTGGATTAACACATAAACATGTAGAAAGAGCCATCCCTTTTCCTGCAAGGCTGTCAAGCAGAGGGAATGTGAGCCGAGTGCTAAAGCAGCCATCTCTGAGGACACAGGGAAACTGGTTTCTAGCGTGAAGACAGCAGAGAGGGCCAAGCAAGGCAACAGACAGAAAAAGTAAGGACCCTGGAAGAGCACTCAGAGCTAGCCCACTTGAGTTCATTCAGTTCGTGAGAATAGTGACCCTTCTCTTTTGCTTAAACTAGTTTAAATTGGGTTTCTGGCCACCGAGTCCAGTATTTTCTTCTCCTAGGAGAAAATGTATTTTATGACACTTGAATGTATATGAATTGGTTTTGCTTCCTCACCTAGTCCTCTGTCCAGAGCTGTCCTTAATACAATGAGTCTCACTCCTGACTGCACGTTAAAATATCACCTGGAACCTTCCCAAAAATACCAGTATCTAGGTCTTATCCCAAATCAATTTACTTGGAACCCCTGGACATTGGTGTTTTTTAAGTTCCCCAAGAGATTTAATGGGTAGCCAGGGGTGAGAGGTGGACAGCCTGGTGTATACACCAATTAGAAGGATGTGCTCATCCATCAGTTTTGATGATGGATGGAAAGACTGTGTCACCACAAATCGACATAAAAAGAAGACTGGGAAGGAAGAGGAGGTTCTAGGTGACTTTTAGTGAGCAGATATTTCTTAGAATAATCACAGCATGTATACACACCAACAAGACAGGCAAGGCAGCCCAAATCCCCAGCTTGAAGAGCAGACACACATGGATTCGAGCTCTGCCTTATCAGAGACATCACCTTGAGCAAGTCACCTCAGTTCCCTCAGTTACCCCATCTATCATTTGGGAGTAGCAAATCCCACCTCTCTACCCACCAACATTAGACTAACACACTCAGAATTTGGGGCTCATGAAGAAAACCTAGAGGCTAGTTGAGCAAGCTGATGAATGATCCACCACGTTATAATGGCTTTTACCATTCCTCACATGCGTTGTAATTACTATAATGTAGCCATGATTTCCTTCATCACCACCATTAGGGTCTGTTTTTCCACACACCAGTAAAACTCTACTTATATCTGCTCTGTCAGTCACTCTACTCTCCCAACTTTTCTGAGACTCTGAGGATACCCAGCCATGAACACCTTGCATGTCACCACCTCAGGCAGATCTGGGCCCATTGTTTGCACCAGATGTAGCTTCAACCACCCTTTGCACCTCAGAAGTTCAAATAAAGCCATTGCCTGAAAGGTTTCCTTTGAGATTCAGGGCAGCTCTCTGCTATATGGCCTGGAAATTTCAGCTCCATACAACTTCATGCTAAGGGTTTCCCTGAAATACAGGAGAAAGTTGTACAGTTGGCTGAAACAGCTTGTTCAAAAAGTTATATAAGCTGGTATAACATCCAGGTCCGGAGGTCTGGATATGACATCCAGACAAATATGTCCTGTAATTATGGGAGAAAAAAGAGGTAGGTACTCAAGGATTTTTGAACTTGGGAACAAAAGGTAGAAATATATGAACAACTTTGCTTTGAACAGATCCAAAGTTGATGCATTCAAAACACACTTGCACACCAAGTTATACTGAAGATTATAGATGAAGATCCCTCAAAAAAACAAACCAATCTAAAGCAAGCCTTTCTTACAGAAGCATTTTAGTGATGACATTTTATTTTGTCATGACAAATCACAAAATACCAATAGCTTAACACAATAAAAAAAAAGGTATTCCTGCTCAAATAAGCCTAATGCCTATGTTCATGGTCAGGTAACACTCCTGGTTGTCTCCTCCACATGGTGACGCAGGTAGCCAAGCTCCTTCTGCTGTGGTTGTGCCTGCTCTGGGTCTCTCCAATCCATGAACCCAATGGAAGGGACAAGAGAGAGAAAGGAAATTTCTATGTGGCAGCACAGCAATTAGGAGCTGGGCTCTGGACTTGGAATCTATCAGCTCAAATTTAGCGATATATCACTTTGGGTGATCGATTTAATTTCTCTGTGCTTCCATGTTGCCCTTATTTGCAAGCAAACTCTAGTGGCCTCAAGCAGAAACCAAAGACCACCAAGTCAACTGCAGTAGAAAAGACCAAGGGTCTCACTCCAAGAACTCCTGACAAAAGTCTAATGCCATCTCATGGGCAGTGACCGGGACACACCCCATTCAGTGGCCAAGGGAGTGGGTTGTGATGATTGGTTCAGGCCTACATTCCAAGCTCCAGCCCCCTGGAGCATGAAGCGGTCACATATTCCAAATGTGATGGAGGTTAATCCCCCAAGGACCCTGGAAGATGTGTGAGCAGATGTCAATGCCAGATTCGTGATGTTCACACAAGGGGCAGGATCTGGACCCATTAAAATCTTTCATGCTCTGAAACCAGGGAATGTCTAATAGTCTTGGCCTGCACCCAAAGCTTTCCAGAGACAGTTTCGCAAGGAATTGATTACAGTTACAGACCACAAACCACCTAGCAGAGGGAACAAGGGAGAAACTGGCATCATCTCCTTCTATTCATCTTCAGCATAGGAACTTCATTTCATCCTCCGTCAGAAGAGAAAAGCCCCATCTCCCCTCCTGTAACCTTCTCTGTTTATCAACCACATAATAGAGCCATCTCTAAAAACTCCACAAAACCCAATAAACATCCAAGAAAATAATAATTAGATATCTGAGCACTGGGCCGAGTCTAAATGAGTTATGTGGGTCTCATTCGCATCTCACAAAATGAAGTTAACTGTCTCAGAAAAAAAGAAGAAATAGTCTGAGGCATCTTTGTTCTTCTGGCAGCAGCCAAACATGATGAGCAAGTAATGAAATAATTCAATTCAAATTGCACCTGCTCTCAGAATTCCCTCTCCTTCTGTGCAAAACAGATTACATTGACTTGGTTTTTTCTAAATCAATGCACTGGCTGTACTGATGTTATAAAGTCATTATTAATGCGGATGATCGTTGGGAACCTGACGTCCAGGTTTGGTGGAGCTGGGACATTTCCTCCTATTATGAGAGGCAGCCTCTTGGAAAGACCGTAGCCTATTCCGAGGATCCAGATCAGTTGGCAAGAAAGTAGTGAGACAGTGGGTTGCATTAATTTCCTTTTCATTAAGGGAAGATTCTGGAAAGAACTGATAAAATAGATGAACCCTAATCTGAAGACCACCAAATGACAAGCCTTAGTGTGCAAGTTTCTTTGGAACCCAGAACATACAATCTCTCTATAATCCTTTAAATTACATCTCTACAGGTCCCTCAAGCAGTGTGTAAAATTATTCCTCATTTAAAAAAAAAAATTGGGCCAAGGCAAAATAAAAAGCATTTTTCATTCTAGCCTCAATGTCTCAGGACAACCTCAATACAAATGCCAGGTCAAGTCTAAAATGAATGGTGGCTTAATCTATCTCTTTTTTGTGACTATTTAAAGTAATAACGTGATAATGCTCTGTTGGGTATAAAAATGACACCTATGCCAAGCCACCTCTAACAGGTACGCAATACCTGTACAGGCACAGGTGCTCAGTCACTTTGCTGGAGTACCAACTGGCACAGTCTTTTTTGAAGGCTATTTGCCAAATATCAAAAATTTTAAATGCATTTATCCTTTGACCTAGTACTTACAAGTCAAGAAATTTAGCCAATAGTACATGTTCAGGAAAAAAATGCATAAGGACTTCTATTGTAACATCATTGTAGTAACAAAAGCCTGGGTTATTAGGCGAGGTGTTACATAAGTCATGATGCCTCCAAACGTCAACATGTTTTGCCATCATTAAAAACAATGAGCTGGTCCATCCCTGGTGGCCTAAGGGTTAAGTCTCAGCACTATCCCCTCTAAGGCCTGAGTTCGATCCCCGGCCAGGGAGCTGACCCACACGGCGCAGCAGACCTCTCCTGTCTCCCCGCTGCTCCCCTCAGCAGTATGTTTCAGTAGATCTGTCTGTTCTGCTCCCCGCTCTGTCTCTGGTGAATCCTCTCACTCCCAGCACCTCTGCTCCTCTGGCTTATACCTCAGTTCTTCCACTCAAAAAAAAAAAAAAAAAATTAAATTAAATTAAATTTAAAAAATAAACAATGAACTGCTTTTATGCATGGATTTAGAGTAAACTCCAAGATGTACAGTTAAATCAAAAGGCAAAGTAAAAATCTATAATTTGTCAGGAAGGGAGCTCAGGAGGAGGAAATTACCCGCGCACGCGCACGCACACACACACACACACACACAAACAGACATGTTTACAGACAACTCTGGAAAGATTCACAAGGAGTCACTTCTATTGGCTCCCTTTGTAGAAAGTAAGGAGACTCAGAAATTCATAGAGGAAGATTTGGCTTCATATGCCTTTATATGCAGTTTGAAATGCCTATTGAAAAATAATTTAAATAAATAAAATAAACAGTATTACTTTTTTGTTGTAAAATACCAATACATGTTCACTACACAGAAATAATAAAATGTAGATAAACAAGATAAGGAAAAAACTGTTCAAGATAACCTCCCAACGTTCTTCCAGGAATAATTTCAACCATTCCAACAACTGTTTTATACTCTTCCAGACTATTTCTATGCATATTTTCATAAAAAGTGGATTATAGTAGTAAGAACATACTTACGTCTTAGCTGTATTAAGAGGATTAAATAAGAAAGTAAACACATAGAGTGATATTACCTACTCCACACTGCTCCACTTAATATAAATATAAACATGCACATTTAGAAACAAATGCACAAGAGTAAGTGGTTTTGTAAATTTATTTAAAACATTACAAACAACTTTTAATTTTAATAAATACTCATTTGAAAAAAACACTGTTTATAAGGCCTCCCTGGTGGCGCAGTGGGTTAAGCAATGCACTATAAAGCAAACTGCAGCCACTGCAGCATGAGTTCGATCCCTGCTGCCCTCCAGGGAGGGGACCCACATGGTGCGGCAGACCTCTCCTGCTGTGCCCGCTGCTCCCCTCAGCAGTGTACTTCCGTTGATCTGCCTGTTCTGCTCCCTGCTCTCTGTGGTGAATCCTCTCACCTCTGGCCTGTACCCAGTGCTTGTATGCATAAATAAATCTTAAAAAAATATAAAAATAAAAACACTGTTTATAGCGAATAACCTTTATCTTTTAGACTGTTTTAGGTTTACAGCAAAATTGAAAGGAAAGCACAAAGAGATCCCATACATCCCCTCTCTCACACATGCACAGCTTCCTCCACCACCGACAGCCAGCGCCACTGGTGGTACATTCGTCCCAACTAGTAAACCTATATCAGCACATCATCATCAGCCAAAGCCCATGGCTTACATTAGTGTGCACTCTTGGTACTGTCCTTCTATGGATTTGGAAAAAGTACAGTATCATGTACCCATTATTACAGTATCGTGTAGAATAGTATCACTACCTTAAAAATCCTCTGTGGTCTTCCTACTTGTCCCTCCCTCCCCATAATCCCAGGCAACCATTAATCTTTTTACTGACCCCATAATCTTACCTTTTCCAGGATGTCTTATAACTGGAATCATTTAATACATGACATTTTAGATAGTTTCTTTCACTTAGTATTATGCATATAAGTTTGTCCCACGTCTTATGTTGATAAGTTATTTCATCTTCTATGTGATGTTCTGTTGCTTCACATCCTTGCCAGCATTTTGTGAATAATATCCCATTGCCTGGATACACTGGAATTCATTTATTTATTCATCAACTGAAGGACATCTTGATTGCTTCCAAGTTTTGGCAATTATGAATAAAGCTACCCTAAAGATCCATATGCAGGTTTTTGTGTGGACATAAGTTTTCAGCTCTTTTGGATATATACCAAGGTGAGCAATCACTGGGTCAAATTTTAAGAATATGTTTAGTTGTTTAAGAAACTACCAAACTGGGGGCCTCCCTGGTGGCGTAGCAGGTTGAGCACCACACTGTGAAGCATCCGCCGCACAGCAGCGTGAAGAACCCGCCCCGGCGCAGCAGACCTCTCCTGCCTCGCCCGCTGCTCCCCTCAGCAGTGTGTTTCAGTCGGTCTGCCTGTCCTGCTCCCCACTCTGTCTCTGGTGAATCCTCTCGTCTCCCGCGCCTCTGGTCTGTACCCCAGCTCTTGTGTGTATAAATAAATCAAATCTTTTTTTAAAAAAACCAAAACTACCAAACTGTCTTCCAAAATGGCTGTGCCACTGGATGTATGTGCTTCCCGCCCTTGCCAGTATTTGATTCTATGTTGTCAAGTGCTTTGAATTTTGGGCATCTAGTAAATCTGTCACAGTATCTCAATGTTTTAATATGCAATTCCTTGAAAACACAATGTGTTGAGCATCTTTTCATATGCCATGCTGTCCACCACCTGCCTATCTTCTTTGGTGAGGTGTCTATTCAGATCTTTGGCCCACTTTTTAATCTGGTTCATTTTCTTATTGTTAAGGTTTAAGAGTCTTTTGCATGTTGTGGATAACAACCCTTTATCAGACAGGTCTTCTGCCAATGTTTTTTCTTGATCTGTGGTTTGTCTTCTCCTTCTCTTGACTCTGTCTTTCACAGAGCAGAAATTTTTCATTTTAATGTCATCCAGCTTACCAGTTATTTCTTTCATGGATCATGTCTTTGTTGTATCTTAAAAATCATTATCATACCAAAGATCATATAGATTTTTCTCCTGTTATCTCCTAGGAGTTTATAGTTTTGCATTTTACATTTAAGCTGATGATTGATTTTCAATTAATTCTTGTAAATGGTA
Source organism: Galemys pyrenaicus (assembly GCA_019455555.1). Taxonomy (NCBI): domain Eukaryota; kingdom Metazoa; phylum Chordata; class Mammalia; order Eulipotyphla; family Talpidae; genus Galemys; species Galemys pyrenaicus. Next base: position 1,948,696 of record JAGFMF010011914.1, on the reverse strand, counting down.
TAAGGTCTGTGTCAAGATTCATATTTTGCAAGTGAATGTCTGGCTGTTCTAATACCACCAGCTTAAAATACTATTTTTACTTCATAGTATCACCATTATATTTATGTGGGTCTTTTTCTGGGTTTTCTATTCTCTTTCATTGGTCTATTTGTCTATTCTTTGCTAATACCACATTGTCTTGATTATGTAGTTTTATAGTAAGTTTTGAAGCTTAGTAGTATCAGTCTCCTTCAAGATTTTACTCATTATTTTGTTTCTTTTGCTGATCCTTAAAGATTTTAGATTCATTTGGTCATTATCCACAAAATAATTTTCTGGGCTTTTGATTGGGATTGCAGTGAATCTATGGATCAAATTGGAAAGAATCAATATATTGACAATATTATCCATGACCATGGACTCTCTCACCACTTATTCACTTATTCTCAGGTATCTTTCAGTAAATTTTTAGTTTTCCTTACATAGCTCTTGTACATCTTTTTTTACCTATACTTAAATATTTCACTTTTGGAGGTACTAATATAAATTACAATGTACTTTAATATCAAATTTCACTCATTGATAGTACAGGAACTCAATTGACTTTTGTATACTAATCTTATCCTGCAACTTTGCTAGAATCATTTATCAGATCCAAAGTGGTTGGTTTTTGTCAATTCGTTTCAATTTTCTCCATAGAAAAGCACATCATCTGCAAGGAAAGACAATTTTATTTCTTCCTTCCCAATCAGTATACTCTTTATTTCTTTTTCTCCTCTTATTGCCTTATCCAGGACTTCTAGTCCAATGTTGAAAAGCAGTGATGACAAGAGGATGCTCTTGCTTTGATGCTGATCTTAGCAAGAAGAACTATGTTTCTCACCATTAACAATGATACACATCTTTTCACAAAAAGTTTAGTGGTTTTTCTAGAGTTTTTATTTGCATCTACAACCAGTCCAAGTCCACTTTCAAATATTACACTGCTTCATAGATAGTACAGGTACCTTATAATAACAAAATATTCTTAACTTTCCTCCCTTTTGTCTTTCTGGCATATCTGTTGTTCATTTCACCTGTGCATTGTATAAAACTTTTTGATATTATTACTGAACAAACTATTGTCTGTTAGATCAATTAGGAATAAGAAAATAATGCATAGTAATAGAGGTTCCAGAAAAATGAAAAATAGCATTACCATATGATACAGCAATTCTACTTCTAAGTATATACCCAAAGGAGATGAAAACAAGATCTTGAAGAGATACATGAAGTCCCATTATTTATTTTAGCTTTATTCATAAAGTCCAAAATATGGAAATGAATGTCCATTACTGGATGAATGGATAAAAAGGATGTGAGATGTGATATGTATATACCCATGTATGTGAATATAACTATCTCTCTATGTGTGTGTGTGTGTATTATTTATCCAATGAGAAAGGACATCCTGCTATTGGCAACAACATGGATGAAGCTTAAGTACATTACACTAAGTGAGATAAGTCAGACAGAAGAAAACAAGTACTGTATGATGTCATTTATATGTAGAATCTTAAAAAACAAAGTATAAAGGCAGAAGGCAAAATGGTAACCACCAATTTAAAATAGTACCCATCAGGGGGTAAGAGTTTGGAGAGTAAGACAGATATTATTAAGGGTACAAAATCACAATGAGTAATTCTAGATTCCTAAAGTACAGTCTAGTGAAAATATAGACAATAATGTATCATAATCACTAAACTTGCTAATACACTAGAATTAATTATTCCAATCAATATAAAGAAAGGATAATTATGTAAAACATAATAAAAGCACTAATTACCACTGAAATAGCAATCATATCATAATACATAAGTGTATCACATTAACATGGTGTACACATTAAATTTGCATGTCATGCTCATATATTTCAATAAAAAAGAAAAGAACAAAGCAAATAATAAAATAGATTAAAAAGTGCTTTTATTTTACCTTTTTCATTCTCTGGTGGGCTTCTCTTTTTTTATGTGTACCCAAATTTCTGACCTATGTCACCATCCCCCTTCTCTGTAAACTGCATTTGACATTTTTTGCAAGCCATATCCCCTAGCAGCAAATTTCCTTGTATTTTGTTCAAGAAAATCTGTATTTCTTCTTTACTTTTGGAGTCCAGTTTCACAGGGTACAGTGATTTGTGTTCACAGGGTACAAATCAGGTTTGTGAGGCTTTTCTCTCAGCACTTCCCAGCTCTTAGACGCCATTATCTTCTAGCTTGTGTGGCTTCTGAGGAGAAATCAGATGTAATTCTTATCTTTGCTTCTCCACAAGTAACATGCCTTTCCCCCTCACGCTCATTTCAAGATTTTTTTTCTTTATCTTTTCTTAAAACTGTTTTTCCAAAGTTTTCACGTGACATACAAAAGTGTAGTTGGGTTGGGAGTGTGGCATTTATCCTATGTAGTAATTTCTGATCTTCCTGGTATCTGTGGTTTGCTGTCTGGTATTAGTTTTGGGAAATTCTTGTTATTATTGCTTCAAATTTGTCTCTTTTCCTTCCCTTCTTTCTTCTTCTGCCGCCCCTTTGCATATAAATTTTGAAGTTGTTCCACAGTTCTTGTATATTCTGTTCTTTCTTATAGTTTATTTATTTTAGCTTTTTCATTAATTTTCCATTAATGCTGTTATCACATGAATCACACTTTTTAAAATTCCTGTTCTATTAACTACACCATTCCTACCCTATCTAACTCTGGTTCTGATGCTTATATAATCTCCTCAAACTGTTTTTTTGCCTTGGAAGTATGTCTTGTAAATTGGTGGGAACAATGTATTGGGTAAAAGGAATTGTGACAAATAAACCTTCAGCAAGGTGGATGTAAGTTGTCTGGGTGGAGATGAACTGTAATTAGTTCTCAGTGTTTTGACTAGCCCGTGGCTCTGGACTTCACCCTTGCTTCTCTGAGTTTTATTCCCCCTTATCTGGGACAAAATAATTCAAGATAGTTGAAGATTTCTCTTTCCCAAGTTAGGCTAAACTCTGATAAAACCCCAGGAGGTGAGGTTATGGTAAAATAGTTTCTCCAGAGGGCAAGTCTTGTTAAGAACTGAATGTGCTGGTACATTTCAAAGCTGTCCCTTTCCCCTCCTTTTGCCAGAAGTATGAGGAAAGTTTTCTCCAATATTTGCTGTGATGACCTGGAGGTAAAATTACCTCTTGGAGGTAAGATTCACAAAAGTGTGGGCTCCCTCACCTCATGACTGAAGTCCTATGGAGTTTTTAACTGTCAAAATCTCCCACTTTGAGTCTCCAGCAATTTGTGAAATTACAGTTTAGGATTTCTTATCCTGGCACTGGTTTCCTCAGAGATTTCTGCTGCAGTAAGATGTGATTCTGTACCTACCTGTCCATGTAAGGGACAGTGACTTAACTTGTGACCACATTTTTCTGATGGAGCTAAGAAGAATTGTTGATTTTTCAGTTTTTATGGCATTTTATTTGTTTTTAGAACAGAGTGCTGACTTCTAAGTTCCTATGTGCCAGACCAGAAACTCGAAGTCAAACAATACCATTTTTTACTTATATACAATACTTTATGTCCTTTTTTGTACCTAATAGTATTTTTTTTCCTTTCAACAAATTCAAAGACCACCTAAAGATTCCACTTAAAACTGACTTGGTTGAATTTGTCTCACTTATTTCCCCTTTTTGTTTCCTCAAGTACAGTAGATTTAATTTTGCTTCTGCATACTGACTTGAGAATTGGAGACTTAATTTAGATACTGGGCAAACAGATTTCACCAAGGAGTCAGAAGATTTAGCTAGCAGCCATTGAAATTCAATATATCTTGCCTTTCTTAGTTCCCATAAAATACTTTAATGTTCCATTGATTGCCAACTCAACTGTTTAAACCAGTACCTAGGACCTACTTGGAAGATAGCGAGTATTGCAAGATATTATGCTGTTAATTGCATGATAATATTATGTTCATGATGGTAATATAAATGAGGCAGTAAAAAGCAGTTGTGAATGATTAAATGTCAAGGACTAAGAAAATACATTGGAATGACACTGAAGCATGGTGTAACTTTAGAAAGATACTCTTCAATTTTGGAAATAGGCAGGCAGTGCATTTAATGAGCAACCTATATTCTTGCTAACATCCTCTGCTGGAACTGAAACTATTTTTTCATAAAGGTTCAACAGTTTTTAGATTTTGCTGAAACTCAGCTGGAAGAAAAATGTCTTCACAGCTTTCACTATCTAGGGTTTCACACTGAAAAAAATAAAGTTTATCTTCTCTTCAACTTTCTAAGTATTATAATAGGAAATGTCTTGCTTCTCCATTTATCTATTTTACTGATCACAGAACCTCCTATTACCGCTTGTCTTTCAGCTCCTGGGTAGGGAAATTCTTCACCAGAGACTTCTTTCAGTCTCTTAGGAGAAAATATTTGCACTCCATACAACTGATGAGGGATTTCTATCAAAGATCTACTAAGAGCTTACACAACTCAATAAAAACAAAATAAAGAATCCAATCAAAAAGGGAGCAGAAGAGCTAAAAAAGTACTTCTCCAAAGAGGAAATGCCAATGGCTAACAGACACATGAAAAAATGTTGAATGTCACTTATAGCCAAGGAAATGAAAATCAAAACCACATGAGAAATCACCTCACACCAGTAAGAATGACCCACATTTAAAAAACTAACACCAACAAATGTTGGCAAGGATGTGGAGAAAAAGGAGCTCTACTACACTGCTGGTGGGAATGCCAGCTGGCCAACCACTACAGAAAGCTGTGTGGAGGCTCCTCAAATTACTAAAAATGGAGCTACCACATGATCCAGCAATTCCACTCCTAGGTATCTATCCAAAGGACACTAAAACATTAATTCAAATGGAAACCTGCACTCTGATGTTTACTGCAAGACTATTTATAGTAGTCAAGATATGTAAACAACACGTGGTCAAACAAAAAAGACAAAAAAAGGGAGGGGGAAGAAAAAGAATCAAAACAGAAGTGGGAAGATGGGACCATGGTGATGATTCATAGGTGACCTGGTGGTGGGCTATTTATGGCTACTACACCTGAAAGGAGAAATCAAACACAGTAACAATATGAGTAACAATGTAAAAAAAATAAAAATTAATAAAAGGGAAAAAAATAATTCTTCCAATCTTTCTCCTGTCCTCCTCTCTTCAGGTCCCTCAGTGAGCCATGGCAAAAATGAAAGGAGAAATCATAGGCAGAGTGGACAATGTATATACTTTTCAGTTAGGAATAGGGTCCTTGGTGTATCTCGGAAGTCTCCAGCAAGAAAAATATCTCATTCATTGATCCAGTTGGGTGGATTTTGAGCACCTACTCAGTGTAAGTCAAGTTGGCATGGGAGTAGAAGTAAAAGTACAAAGAAATGTGAAACACCTCCCTCTTTCTGGAAAAAAAGCAAGGATTTGGGGAGAGACTCTAATTACCAAGCCTCTAATTTGTTGTGCAGCTGAAACAAATGTAGTGGTATTCCCTACAGGTGATATTAGAGGCAGGACTGGAAGCAGGTGCAATGGCCGGGTAGCTGTAAGGTCTACAGAGACCTGGGGGTCTGGAAGTCTGGAAATCTACAGGGGTCCATAGAGGGCCACTGATTCAGAGGCTGGCTGCTGACTGTGTCTTCTCTCTTTGGAGGCTGGCTACTGACCTAAACTGGCTCTTGCTCTGCCTTACATCCTATCCTCTTCAGGGTCCCCCACTCTATAAGGCTGATTGGACCATTTTTCAATCTAAGCGTCTGATTGGTCCAGTTAACACCAATCAGCTCACAACTATTTTCAATGTGCATGACTAGCTCAAGCCCTTAACTTAGAGCTGAAAGGCTCAAATCTGATTGGCCCACTGAGCTCAAACATGATTGGTCTATTTATGGATCCTGGTTCCAAATACAAAAGGGGAAACCCCCACGCTAATCTGTGCTGAGGTCTGGGTAGGAGTGTGAGCTGGAGAGCCACACCAGAGCCAGAGCTGCCCCAGTGGGACCCAATGCTCCTCCCAGCAGCCTTGGTCCAGGAGCCATGGGGCTTGGGATTTGCCTCCACTGCTGGACCTATGGGCCACCAGCCAGTCAGCTGCACACACGAGGGCTGGGGAAGGGCTGGCCATATCACAGCACCAACAAAGTCAGTGTGTGCTATCATTCAGCTGGCAAGGCCTGGAGACCCTGTAACACAACCAGACTCACCCACGGTGAGGTGAGGGCAGGCTCATCAGCACTGCACCCAGGGAAGCCATGACTGGGGAGCCAGACATTCACCCAGGAGGTCCTAAGTCCAGCCAGGGTCACTGGAGCCGGCAGCTGACTGGTCATTCCACTGGCCCTTAAATCCATTCATGCCCCATGGCAGCAGCAGCTCTGTCATTCCTGTTTCATAGCCAGAACCGGTTTTAGTAGGAGAGAATCAGCTGCTTGCTTGGGAAGAAGTAAGTATGAGGTGGTCCAAGAGGACCATTTCAAGACTGCTATCCAGAGGGGCCAGGGGAGCTAGATGGGGACAGATCAGGTCAGGAAACTTGAACTTGCTAAGAGAGGGGGGTGGGGTAGCAAAGCCAGTGCCTGCTGAGAAAGTTATTCTGTACCCTCTAACCCTAGGGAGCTGGTCAAGTAGAGATTCAGAGTGCAGGTTCTCTGAGATAGAGATGGGTTCTTGGTTCTGATGCATGCAATTCTTCTACTTTGCTACAATGTCTTTATACTAGGTGGTTTGCTGTTATTGTTGTTTTGTTTTGTTTTGTTTCAGGAATCCTGAAGTAGGAAGAATCAAACTCAAAGAACCACAATAGAGAAAATTGTAAGATTCATAAGAAATGGGCCAGTAAAGTCAGGTCATGAGAATTCAGGGAGCAAAGTGGTCACCTTCAAATGGAAGTTCAGGGCGGGCTTCATGGAGGAGGTAGCACTAAATATAGAGGATTTCAATGTTAGGGGCAGTCATGTAACAGATGCAGATGCAAAGATACTGAGGTGGAGGAGCGCAGGTCCTGTGCCAGGGCCAGGTGTGGAGCTGGGAAGGTTAGCTCCAGCTAGTTCATCTCCTTCCCACGATTTCTGTGGAACAACAAAATGGTCTATTTACTCTGCACAACTAGCGTGCATTCTTCTGTTATTCAGAGATATCAACTAGCAGGAATGTAATTAGGAAACAGAAAAGCACAGAGTAACTTTAATCTTTCTAAAGAGCTGCCCATACCTCCCCAGAGCCAACAGCTCATTTTTATTCCTCTTCTACTCAGCTCCCAGAGCTGATTGCTAATGCTGTCTGCTTGGGAGAGGGCAGTCATGCATGCGCTCGGAGCCTGGCCGTTTCCCTTTGTTTATGGAGACTAACTCACCCCTCTGTACCTCCTCTCCCTCACAGTTACATACCATCTCTGCCATTGAGTCCACTGATTTAGACAAGGGTGCATCTTAAGGTGAACGAAAGAGGTTCACTCTGTGATCATTGCGATCATCTGTGGAAATTTTGGGGAGAGGATCTGGGGGTGTCACTGATGGCCCCCAGGTTTCTGCAGTCACCACAGCAGCAGCACCGTTTGCTTAATGTTCGCAGACTTCAGCACATTGTTAGCACTTTATCAAATGAGACAACATGGAAACTTCCTGACCTTATACCTTATACTTGCCTCAATTCCTGCAGCCACCCCGCCCTATCACCCGTGCTACACCACCCCCTGAAGAAGCATCTTCTTCTATCCATGGATAGACCCAAGAAGCAACATGATTGAGAATGAAGGATGGACCTAAAGGAACTGTGGTGGGCCCCTGCTCAGTCTCTTGCTGTATAACCCTTGCTCACCAACCTTTCTGAGCCAACCTCTCCATTTGTTTACTGGTAAAATGCAAAGGGAATGCAAAGTTATTGTCTCAACCCCCCTCCACCCTGTGCTCCACCCAAAATATAAAATAGTGACACCGTTGATACTTTGACCAGATAATTCTTTGTCGCGGGTGAGTGTCCTGTGCATATGATTTTGCCAGTAGCATCACCCAAATTGCCCAAAATGTCTCCAATCATTGCCAACTGTCTCCTGTGGATAAGTTGACCCCAGTTGAGAACCATAGTCTTCAACCACCTTGCGAGCAAGGTAAAGAGGGAATGAAACAATGTAAGACAGATATTTGGGAATCAGAGAGGAATGATCTGAGAGTGGTGACATCCTATTCCAAATGGTAGAGCAGAAGATCCCTTTCTAATAAAAGAAAATCCAGAAAAGAGATGATGTGGGAGATGGCAAACATTTTTACTTCTGTCAAGATACTCTTACCCAAAAGGATAGGGTTCGTTTATTTCTAAAATACCACAGGAAAAATCCTCTTCACTACCAAGAACATTAAACATCTTCCAAAGACTGTTAGTCACCTCTCACCAGAGAAATAGAAATTCCTTTCATTAACCAGACGTTGGCCCTACTTCTTGCAAGATTAAAACTGTAGCACAAAGAAGAAAAAGCAGATATTACCTTAAATGATCTGCCTAACTACTGAGAGATTAGTGATTCTATTTGTAACACCATAATTTTGTGTTAAAGCATAATTTTTAAAAACATAAAATCTTCACTCTTATGCAAATATAAGGTAAACATCAAAGATTTTATCCAATTCAGTAATTAAGAGAGAACCAGTAAGATGTTAAACGCAAGTAGGTTATACAAAAAACAAGTTAATGCCTTCAGGGCCAGAACAACATGACATTTGGGATTATCATTTCCACCAGTTGGAATTATTTTCATGCCAGCCACACCAAAATCTACAAGCTCATCTTATAGAGGAAATACTGCTGGACAATGGACTGGAGATGCCTCCCCAGTCACAGAGTTAGCCTCAGTGCAGTTAACATACCAGCGCAGGCGCAGTTAGCAGTCAGACTCCTGGCCCGGTCTCAGCACTCCTAACAGCTACAGATGACAGGTCAGGCTGGGCTGTGTCCTCGGAAAATTACCTCCCTGCAAACTCCCCCTTTCCTGTGGGAACTGGCCTTCACACATAGGGTTTGTATGTTTTTTCACCCATGTAGCAATGTAGAGATAGTGAAGTATACAAGAGCTCCCAGCCTTTGTTGGGGCCCAGATTTCCGGAGAAAGGTCAGAAAGGTCGGTCCTGGTCTCATAAATCCTTGAGTGCCGCCTGGTTCCTCCTTCCATAGCCTAGGTTATGGGCCAGAGCAATTTCCGTAACAATTTCTGCCCCCTCAGAACTGGTAAGTCAATCAAAGGTGCCAACACAGCTCTGCTTTGAAAGAGCAAAACCAGCACTTCAACCTATTTCCAAGTCAGGGCTCATTTTCCTAAGAGTAGATGAACGCAGTCCTGCAGGCTGTGGGCTGCAGCGAGGAGTCACCCCTGTTACTTCCTTCAAGTTTGCAAGTCTAGAGAGGTGGCACACACACAACAGTTCATCACAATCGTGGGGCTGAAGAAAGACTGCAAACTACCCATCTGGAATCTGTGGCAATCTACACTGGCACAACATTCTTGGAGAACAAGTTGTAATACTAATAGAGAGCGAAGGCCCTCATCTTATAAAATGTGGAGTCAAATATAAGACACTGTTAAACTGATGCAACAACAATAAATAATTTAAAGGCTTAAATATGTAAAGGCAATCAAATATTAGAACTAAACACAATAATACAACTACAAAGCATCGGCAGGAGGATAGAAGTAATTAAAAAGCCATCAGTTTCAAAAACGGAAACATCATGAAAAAGAGTACATTGTTTTACGCTTTGGACCATCAATAATAACCATCAATAATCAAAATAGAAACAGCTAAATAGATTAGCTCTAGGTGGACTTGTGGGGAGAGGGGAAGATGTCTGGTGGCTGCAAGGCACTGGGGAAGTGTGCTCACAGCTGCCTGCACAAGTCTGCCCGACCCAGCCAGCAGGATGCATTTGAGATAAGGCTGGAAGGCTGAAGGGAGGTTGCTAGTTTGTCAACTCTACAGGTGAGGGAAAGCATTAGAGGCAGAAGAAACAGCATTGCAGCAGCCCAGAAGAAAGAAAGAACAGGGCACGATGATTGGAACAGGATATTCAAGGCTGAGAGATGGGACCGGGCAAACAAGGGCTGAACCGCGTGACCCTGTGAGACTTGCAAAAAAGTGGAAATCTAGCCTTTAGACACCAAGAACAAAATACAGAAACAGTAACTGTCCTGTTTATCTCGTTTTGCAGGATTGGACATGACATCTAGCAGTGAGACAACAGTCTGCAGCCATTCTACCCTGAACGAGTCTCATCTCATCTGATCTCAGAAGCCAAGCAGGGTTGGGCCTGCTTAGTACTTGGATGGGAGAAAATGAAACAACATAATCCCCAGTCTCCTGAAGGAGACTGAACATAAACCCTCACATATTCACAGATTTCTGAGGACTTATCACCTCCTATTGCTAGATGGGAACCAAACACTGAAGAAATACATGGTCCTAGTTTTTTAAAGAGTCACAGTCTAACAAAAATTGATTTTCAATGGGAGATTTTTAGCAGTACTAGATTATAATTATATAGGTAATTATAATTATACAAAAACCCTAAAAAGTCAGGGTCTCCCTGGTGGCCTAGGAGTTAAGTCTCAGTGCGATCACCACTGTGGCCTGAGTTCTGTCCCTGGGCAGTGGGGGGGCCCACATGGCACAGCTGACCTCTCCTGTCTCGCCCACTGCTCCCCTCAGTAGTGTATTTCAGTAGATTCACTTGTTCTGCTCCCCACTCTGTCTCTGGAGAATCCTCTCACCCTCCACACTTCTGGCCTACACCCCCAGTTCTTCTACATAAAAATTTTAAAAAATTTTGTTTAAATCCCTTAAAAGTCAATTCACATTAAGGAGCAGAGTGTTGCCAAGGCATACTTGGACTGCAGGTCCTTGGACATGGACTTGTGGTAGGAACCTTCAGGATGCTGGGGTGCAGGGAGGACTTCCTGAAAAGCAAGAACTCACAAGATGGTCTTAAGTGGCTGAGTACAGACAGACAGCACCAGATCTTCTGCCCAGAGGCATGGCGTGAACAAGACACAGATCCACAAGACAAGTGTCCCATCTTCTCTCCCCATGGTCTCCTTCCTGCTTTTCAGATGTGACTTTAATAAGATGGGGCATCAACAGCTGCTGGTTGCCATGGGCAAAGCGACCTTGTTGGGGCTGAGGTGAGCTGACCTCAAACCCCCACCTGTGAACACTCCTTCTCCCTGGTCCAGTGAGACCAGCTCTGCCATGGCCCCCTGCAGCCAGCAGGCCCACCAGCCTGCCTTGACCTGAGTGCAGGCCAGGCTGGGCTTTTCTCCCTTTGCTCTAGGATTCAAAAATGAGTCAATCATCAGTGAAATAAGTCAGAAAGAAAAATAAATATCAGATGATTTCATTTATAGGAGGAACATAGGGTCAGAGAGGGAAAAAAGACAAAGCTAGCAGGTTGAGGTGAATGATAGATCTGAGGCACACAGCAGGGAGAGGGAGGGAGGCAGAGGGAGAGGGTCAAAATAGGGGAGAGGAGACACAAGGGACTATGGTGACCGTTCATGGGTGAGGTCATGGTGGGAGATTTATGGGGATTGCACCCAAGGGGAAAAATCAAATATTTTACAAAAATGAACAATGATAACAGAAAATGGGGGGGGGGGGGGATGAGTCAATCACTTGCAAACAAGATAGACCAATCAGGTGTGTGTAAACTGAACCAA
>JAGFMF010011914.1:1825155-1934682 GCA_019455555.1 Galemys pyrenaicus | reverse complement strand
GATGGTGCACTGGTGAGATGGTGATGGGGAATACATGGGGATTACAATTAATGGCAAGTATATGTAAATTTTAAAATATTTTAATAATAAAAAAATTAATTTAAAAAAATAATATAATTTAATACCTCAACAACAAAATTACTGTATAATTAGTATGTAAATACATATGTGAATATATTATTATATATTTTTACATGCATGCCTGTATCTTCAAAGCACTAGTTTATGTGGAATCCCAATTGTTGGAAGAGTTGATAATGATTTAATATATTTTACTAAATAAAAAAAATAAAAATAAAAAATAAAAAAATCATTAAAAAAAAGAAAATGCGGTGTATATACACAACGAAATATTAGTCAGCAACCAAAAACAATAAACTAGAGCCATTCGTAGAAATACTGGGTGGAGCTTGAAGAGATTATGCTCAGTGAAGTAAGTCAGAAGAAAAAAGAAAAATACTAGATGGTCTCACTTAAAGGAGAAATATAGGGGATCAAGTTAAAATAATAACAATGACATCATCAACAACAAAAAAGAACCACAACAAAACAAAACAAAAAACAGACAACTACAAATCAGAGTCATCTGCGGGGAGGAGGGAGGGGTTGGGATCAAGGCAGGGGCGGGAAGAGCACAAGGGACTGTGGTGACGGCGCACGGGTGAACTGGTGGTGGGAATTCTATGGGGACTACACCTAGAAATCAAACTTTGTAAGAAGAAAATTAAAATTAAAATAATTTTTTTAATAAAAAGGATGTAAGGCAGAGCAAGAGCCAGCCTGAGGCGGTGTGCAGCCTCCAAAGTGAGGGCTCTGCTGACCACCATTTTCTCCCAGCCTCTGAAGAGAGAGATGCATCTTGCAGCAGAGCTCTGTGGGAGTCACCAGACTTTTGTAGGTTTGGTAGGCTTCATGGACCTCCACACCTCCACAGACCTTTGAGGAGACTCAACCCACACCTGCCTCCAGCCCTGCCGCTGACATCACCTGCAAGGAGCACCGTCGGCTCTGCCCAGCCTCTCAGAGAGCTGACCACCGCCCCTGGGTCTCCAGCACCACCTCCTGGTGCCTCCGAGTCCATGGCATCCAGTCCAGCCATGGACAACGCGCAGCCTCTGTTTGGAACTTCTAAACACTGTGTGGAGTGAACTAGACAGCCGCTGTGGCCTCAAAACTCTTTCCTTTCCCCAATCTCCTCTGTTAAATAAACTCTGTTGTTCGACCCTGAGCCTGAGTGCTCTTGTGATTGCACATACAAGTGAGAACCCCCGGACAGTGACTCCCCACCCTGTTTTAGCACCCCGTTTTAGCACTGTTTCAGTGTGTCCCTTAGCTCTGTTTGAGCACTCTACTAAGAGTCTTTTGTACTGTTTCAGTTCTCTGAGGCCAAGCTGTGAGAGTGAACTGAGGTTTCTTTCTCTCCAGGTCCCAACCCTCTTGAATGTTCTCTCTAAGCCATTCCTACACCAAAGGCAGTGGAAAGAATCAGTTCCTGGCTTCTGATCATCATGAACACCGTTTGTCTCTCTACAACAGAGGGAAAATCTTTGAGAGAAAGGACTTCTTGAGAATCAAGAACTAAGAAATAAGAATAGCAATGGATTTGGAAGAATGCGTGCTTTGCTAAATTACTGTGCTACCAGGAGACAGAGATTAAAAGACCAGCCAAAAACCACCCTTCCTGGACCGAGGAACTGACGATATTCTAGCCAGAGTTAAGAAGTGCTCTAGGACATAGTCCCTGAGCCACATCTCTTCTTCTTTCTAATCAAAACTCGGGGACAAAGGGCAGACTATGGAAATCACAGAGAAGTTTAGAGGACCCAAGAGTAGAAAAGACTTGAGTCACTTCCAGGGAAGCGGGTGCCAGTGCTTGCAAGGCCCTGTGGAGGCATCTTTCTGAACTGGCTGCTGAGGAGTCGGGGCCTGTCCAAGCAAGTTCCTGAGGTCTTCTTGCTAACCTGCTCCACCAGCAGGTCCCAGGAGAGACACAGAGATTATCAAGGAATTTGGAGCAGACACGGCGTGGGTGACTCAAAATGCTGAGACCACAGGAGATGTCAGCCCCTAAGTACCAGAAGACCATCACGTCTCAGAGGTGATAGATGCCTCATGGTCGCTCCCCATCTCTCCCCTCTTGCTCCCAGCTTGTGCTGAACTAAAGCCCCTCGTGTGAGTCCCTGAAGGCTAGAATTCCAAAAGGAAGAGACTTTAAGCTTCAAGATTCCCTGAGTTTAGGGCCTCCCTGGTGGCGCAGTGGGTTGAGCGCCGCACTGTGAAGCATGCACTACAAAGCAGCGGGAGTCCGATCCCCGGCCAGGGAGGAGACCCACACGGTGCAGCAGACCTCTCCTGCCTTGCCCGCTGCTCCCCTCAGCAGTGTATTTCAGACTGTCTTCCTGTTCTGTCTCTGGTGAATCCTCTTGCCTACCACGACTCTAGCCTGTCCCCAGCTCTTGTATGATAAATAAATAAATCTTTTTTTAAAAAAAGATTCCATGAGTTTATAAATCAGAGACTCTCAGCTGGGGAAGGGGAAATGAGAGGGATCAAAACATAGAAACATGGGAGTGAAGAGCACATAGTGGTGATGGTGCACAGGTGTCTTGGTGGTGGTAATTTTATGGGGACTACACCTGAGAGGAGAATGAACGATGATGTAAAAAGAATATAAATAAAAAAATAAATAAGATTCCCTAAGTTTACCTTGAATGAGACAGTTAAGTTGTAAGTGGAAACGTGAGAATAGAAAACTAATTTGAAACATAAAGAAGTTACTTCTTGCACACCCACCTTCTGAGTCTATAAAATCCTCATGTGCTGGGAAGGCCTTTCATTTTTTTTTAAAGATTTATTTTATTTATTTATTCATATGAGAACTGGGGTGTAAGCCAGTGGTGTGGAGGTGAGAGGATTCACAGAGACAGAGTAGGGAGCAGAACAGGGGAATCCACTGAAATATACTGCTGAGGGGAGCAGCGGGTGAGACAGGAGAGGTCTGCTGTCCCCCTCAACACACACACACAGGGGATGGAATTTATGCTGAAGTGGCTGGAGATAGCTTGATAGCGCTGAGACTTTAACCCCTACACCACCAGGGAGGCCTGGAAGGCCTTTTAAATCTGCCTTCAACACTCAGTCTCCAGACAAGGGCCAGCAATCAGTTGCACATGGCATCTCCAGGGGGCGTTTAAAAGGAGGGCTAAAACCATGGCCTATCCCACACCAATTAAGTCAGAATTTCTGGGAATGTGGTACAGAAAATCTGTTCATTTTTATAAAACTGTCCAGTTGATTATAATGTACAACCCAAATTGAGAACTGGTCTCCCACCCTGAATCCAAAACTAACACTCAGCAAAGTCCATAAGCCAAGCAGGCTACCCTGGAGGCCACCAGCCGCCTCCGCCCATTTGCGGGATTTATGGTTCCATCCTCCAGAAATCCTCCGGGCGCGGGGTGGCTCTGGAATTGCTGCTTTTCCACTTTATGTCCATCATTTCTCAGCTCCCTTCCCAGGTGCACTAGTAATTACAGCGGGGGCCCTCCCAGCAGGTCTCTTCCTCCACCCAGATGTCTCTCTGGGGGACCGTTTCCAATCCATGCACCTTCCTGACCCCTGAATTTATTGTCTATTGATTGCAAGGGATTCATTACTTTCTCCTGACTGCTCATGCTGCCTGTATTATGTAGAAATGCTAATTCCTCCATAATTTATACCATATGTGGATCATCCAAGGCAAAAAAACACTCTTTTTCTCCCTTTTATAGATTTTGTTCATTTCCTTTTGGGGAACATCATGATCCACATGAAATCCCCAAAATGAATGTGTCAAATTATTTTGATTTGCAGCTGAGCTGACAACATGGCCTTGGCTTCCCTCACTGATGCTGCTGTGGGAAAGTAACTATCCAGGGGAAATGGGGCCTTCAGGGAGATGAGCCAAGAAGTGGGGGGCGCTGCCACCAGGACAGGGGTCTTGGGCAGATTTTAGAGAGCCTTCCACAGCCTCCTGCAGGCCTGGCCTCATATCCCTCTGTAGGGTCGGAGAAGAGTTATCAGGCTTTTCCGCCTTCCCACCATTGGTGTGGACCATGGACACCTGTGGTCCTGCACGCGTGCCTAGTGCGGGCACCTCAAATTGGGTGTGGGCATGTGCAAGTGGGCGCACCTGGGCTGAGACACAGGCGTATAAGGGGGGGCGTCACGAGGATGCCAACAGAATGGAACAGAAGAACGAGAGAACAGGAGAGCAGAACAAGAAGCAAAGCTGCTGAGTGAGCTGCGCTGGGGGGCCAGCCTCCTAGCCCCCCCGGCATCCCTGCCTGGTGCGTACCTGGTTGCCTCTGATGTTGCCTCTAATAATAAAAGCATAAAAGCCACCGAGGGTTCCAGGACTCCCTCCTTGACTTGTCTGCCTGAATCATCAAGAACTTGCTCTGTGCCCCTTTCTGGCACCACCCCCTCCAAGCAGTCTCTGTTCTAGCCCAGCCAGCCACATGTACTCTCCACCAGAAAGGAGAAGGGTGTGAATCCAGGGAAGATTCTTGCCAGGAATTCCACTCCACAGACCAGCTCTAAGGAACACCTTTCTTTTTCAGTGATCTCAAACATAGAATTGGGGCTGAGTAAACAGACTATTCAAAAAGTCTTTAAAAACAGCCAGATGGGCTCTGATGAAGGATGAAGGGTGCCTTGGTGGTAGGTGTAGTAACATTTATCTGAAGAGCTGTGAACCTTCCCTCTAAATTATATATAGTGTTGTAAACCAATGTTAGCTCAATTTAAAAAAAAAAAAAATTACAGGAGGAAAAAAAAAATGCTTGTGCTAAAATCCTGGCTCCTGTATGAGTTTGGACAAGTTACTTGGTCTTTCGTCCTCAATTTCCTCAACTACAAATCAGAAAATCGGGCAGATATATAAATAAACAGAAAGTGTCCTGCAGCCTGCCTTGAAGATGGTAAACGTAAACTGTTCTTTCCAGCTTAAGTCGTTAAAGGATGAGGCAGTTCAGAACCTGTCACACCAATTTACGCCACTTCACAATATTGATTATTTTGAGTCTGAGGCACTTGAAAAAAACAATAAATGTAAAGAGAGGCTCTCTCTGAGCTCCCCTTATCTGCCCAAAGACAGAGCCTCCAGAAGGAACTCCACGTCTGCTCTCCCTTCCCCAAGAGTTCTATGGACCGGGGGATGAACACATCACAGGAGAGGCCGGAATTCAGAATCACCCCAGACAAACTCTGTCACCAACTGTCCTATCTCCCATCCATCCTTCTAAGGGATCATTCATCTTTCCAAAAACCCTTTTCCTCTCCCTTGGGATCTACATGCTCCTGATTTTCTCCTCTTCAGGTGATATTAAAGCTCATAAATCTCTGATTTTTAGGTAATCACTTTTTTTCCCTATGATGCTGTAGGGTCAGAGAAAAGTGATCAGGCTTTTCCGCCCTCCCCACCATTGGTGTGATGATGGACACCTGCGGTGCTGCACGCGTGCCTGGGTGGGTATGCGCAAGTGGGTGCATCTGGGCTTAGACATGGGTGTATGAGGGCGGTGTCACAAGGACGCCAGCAGAATGAGAGCAGCAGCAGTAGGAGAACAAGAGAAGCAGAAGCAGAAGCAGCAGAACAGAAGAACGAGAACAGCAGAGCAAAAGACAAGTGGAGAGAGAAGAAAGAAATAAAAAGAGAGACGAGCAGAGACGAGAGGCGAGAGAGCCCAGAGAGTGGAGATGCGCCGGGGGCTGGGAGGCCTGCCAGCCTCCTGGCCCCCCGGCCCCCCGCCTGCTGTGTGCCTGGTCACCTCTGACAATAAAAGTATAAAAATGTCACCAAGGGCTCCAGGACTCCTCCTTTACCCCGTCTGATGGAATCATCGAGAACTTGCTCTGTGCCCTTGCTGGCACCACAATGCCTTTGTGCATATAATATTAAAAATTAATAAACGTGCATACCCTTTCCCCAGTTAATCTGCCTGTTGTCAGTTTATTTCATAGGCCTAGTTATAAAACCTAGGAGAGTAAGAGAGAAAGTCTTTCCTTCCTGATAAGGGGCATGAACTTGAAGCACGCAAGCACACAGACGCCTACTAAGCCAAACAGAAGTCTCTTCCTTGTGCAATAGGCATGGGTTTTGTCTGAACCAGTGTGTTCAGACCCATGGGCTCCTTTTCTCCTTTCCAGATTACCAGTCTTTAACCCATCATCATAGCCACCACGAGCCACAGGCCCTCCCCTCCAGCGTTTCAAAGCCCCTGACTTTGGTGAGTTCCTCCATTGGTGGTGTGTGTTCCCAGCCTAATTCTCAGAGGTGATAAATCAACTTTACTTGCTTTATTTCTCATAATGTTTGTTTTCATCTGTGATAATAGGCATTATTTTTGCACAGCATGGTAAAAGAATTAAACTAATTAAATGTGTGTGAAGTTCTCAGCACAGCACCTCCAAAAGCAGGTCTTCTATTCATGTTAGTGACTAGCCTGACACAAAGCAGAACCATGAAAAGTGTGAGGGAGAGTACTCTTTTATGCATTTCATATACATTACCTCATTGGAATCATCCTCTAAAATTTATTAACAAAAACAGGTTCAGAGGGCAAAGCAGAATGCCTAAAATTGTTCTTCTAGCTGGAACAGAACCATGAGTCACCCAATTCCCCAGATTCCAGTTACTTTTGGAGGTCATTTCAGGTCATGGTGAAGGAGTGGGGGAGTGAGGCAGTGAAGATCAATGCACGGGTCTCGTGAATGGGGACACTGTTGAATGGCACTCAGCCCTCCCAGGAAGTGGGACTCATAAGGCACCTCGGAACAGCCACCACCAAGGAATACCTTAACTCCCTGAGGATTACTGTGTTCGCTTTCCAGAGCCTTGGGCTTCCCTTTCCCTGGACAGATATCAGGGGCCAAGGCTAGGAGCACCCATCTCTAGAAGAATTACTGGGAGAGTTAAAGTGGTCACCATAGAGAGCCATCACATCAGTACTTCAGCAGACACTTTGGTAAGGCCAAGGAGGCTCAGCCACTGGCAGCACTGGCTACATCTAGTGATCCTTTGAGGACAGGACCTATAGCTATTCCAGTATCCAGCATAAGCATGGTCATTCAGTCCTGGATGGACAGATGGATGGATGGATGGATGGATGGATGGATGGATGGATGGATGGATGGGTGGGTGGGTGGGTGGGTGGGTGGGTGGGTGGGTGGGTGGGTGTGTGGATGGATGGATGGATGGATGGGTGAATGGATGGATGGGTGGGTGGGTGGGGGTGTGGCTGGATGGATGGGTGAATGGATGGATGGGTGGGTGGATGGATGGGTGGATAGATGATGGATAGAAGGAATGCAGTAGAAAGTTAGATGAGCATCAAGTGTCTTTAAAATGGAGATTCAAGTCTCGAACGGAAAAAGTTCGCTTAATTAATTTGGAACCATTTGCTACACACACACACACACACACACACACACACACACACCCTTCAAATGTAAGGGCAAAATTAAGCCTCAAAACAGATGTCAAAAACTCCATTCACTGTTGTTAACCTCCAAGGCCATATCTCGGTGAGAAACACTTTGTGGCACTGCTTGCATAAATCGTATTAAAGATATTCTTTGCTGGACGACTGGGTACACCAGGGCGGCCAGCTGCTGCACCAAGACAGCTGCTAAATTAGAATGGCTTTAAATCAGCGGCAGATGCCTAAATGTTTACAGCTCCAAGGTCCCCCAGCCACACCTCCTTTCACAAGACCTCATCTTCATCCTGCCTTTTAAAGCATCTTTGGGGAGAGAAGACGTTTGGAATCCAGAGCATAGGGACAGAGCCCAGGGAAGCCCGTGGGGGTCAGCTACACACCCAAAATGAGTCAGGCCCACCCTGGACAGCCAGATGATAAAAGCGTGAAGGGCTTCTCACCCAGTCCCTCGGGGTGTCTCAGCAGCATAGGCACAGGGGTGGCCTACCAGCCTTTTCTCACCTCAGGGCCCTGTGCTCTAGAGGAACGTGGACAAGCGCACCACTATGGAGAAATGAGAACATGGCTGTGTTTGTTTGTTGTGGAGAGCTGCCAGCCTGTCCTCAGCCTAGGACAAAGGCAGGTCACCTGGAGCAGCTCTTTCTGCTTCTGAGAAGAGCCCTGTGTGTCCCTTTTAGTGCACGAGGAGAGATGAGGCCCCAGAGGAAGGTGTGATGGGACAGTTGCTGGCATAATCCTTGGGGAAAAGAGGAGCTGGGGAGGAGGAGGGCAACTTTGCAAAGGGGCGAAGGGGCCTCCGCAGAGGAAAAGCATTAAAACTGAACGTGAGGACTCAAGTGGGCCAGGATGGCCACAGTGGAGCCCACTGGTGGGACAAGGCCCTCGGGCCCCAGAAAAGAACCTCCCATGGGGTAAACTGAGCGTGGACTGGTGACTGAAAAGAGTGGGGAGAGGAGGGTCAGTTCTGGGTGTGGAATGGGGGGCCACCCCAGCTCAGCGCTTGCTCTGAGGAAGGAGCAGTAACTAACTGTGTTCCCAGCCTTGGCCTCTTGGGCCATCAGCACCAAGCGTCCTGCTAGGTCAGCAGGTCATTCATCTACCTCATCTACCTCAGATGAGGAGGAGCTAATTAAGCAGATACAGGAATGGAGCTCCAGAAGCAGACTTTGCCAGATTAGGGCTATCAGCAGGCTCACTTCCTAGTCATGGTCACTCGCCAGCATCCCAGAGAGCACAGGCATTTTGTAGAAAGAGTGTGTCCCTGTGGAGAGAAGCTGGAGACCCTTCCCATATCCGTGGAGGAGTGCTCTTTGGCTCCATGCCTCCGCCTTCCTGCATCCTGTGCAAACTCATCTGCCTGTGGGTAAATTCCCAGACCGTCGTTGGCATGACTCAGATGCTGGCAAACACCACCCGCAGGAACAGCACTTGCGAGGATGCATTTCCCACTCCTATTTTTCTGCAATGGCCTTGAGAATGGCCTCTGAGCCCAGGCCAGCATGGGGGTGCCAAGGGAAGGGAGAGGTGGGCCACAGAGCCTCTCCACCCAACCACAGGGCCACAGCATGAACAGGAGCAAGTGGCTGTGTTCTAAGCTTCTGGAGGACTTCCTTATGTAATATTTTTGTGGCAAAGCCAACACAGAAATTCAGGAAAGAAGGGCAGGCCAGTTGGCAGCCCACACAGACAGCCTGCCACCACTGCCCAGCCTGTCAGATGGGCCATCCTCCCAGCAGCTGGCAGGGCACCCTGAGCTCTGCCCTTTACCCCCCTGCTTCTTCCCTCATCCCTGCTCCCTCTGCCCCACAGGATTCCAAGGCCCAGAAGGGTCCCCATACCCCATGCTCTGAGTACTCGTCTGTCTTAAAGGTCCCTGTTATTCTAAGAGCTAAGCAACTGCTTCCTCAGGAAGTTGCAGTTTAAAAAATGAAAAAAATCGCCTAGGAGTGTGATTCCCCTGATTATAGGTTAGTTGGTTTCCTGGTGGCAAAACTGAGACAAGTGCTCAGGTCTGGTTGGTTTCTTCGGGATTTAATCCCAGGAAACTGATGTGAAGGAGTAGCGGGAGGAGGAAGGGGCAAGTCGTGCATATGGGTGTTGCTCCAACTACCACACTGGGCAGACGGGGCTCAGTCCCACTGGGGACTGTCCAGGGAGCTGCGTGTGTGCTGCTCAGAATCATGCCTCAAAAGGACGGGACCCCATCCTGGCACCCCACCCCCACTGAGAGCTGGGTCCCTGGTGCCATAACAGTTCTTACCCTGCCCTGCCCTGGAGGTTGATTAAGTGCAGCGTCCAGAGAAAGCCCTGAAGTGGAGCAGCTGAGAGCCTTGCTGGGAGGCCTAGAGCTTGCAGCTGGAGGCAGACACAGGGCAAGGCCACAGAACATGGACGCCCGCTGGGTCTGCTCCACGGAAGCCTTACAAGCCGGTGGGTTAGCACCGCAATGCTCTCATAGACTCTCACTGCGAACCTGAGAGGAGGCAGGGGTCACAGACCCTGCACACCCGTCTCACAGTCAAGTCAGAAGGAAGTGGTGACTTTGGAATCCGAACTCCAGATGGCGATATTCTGCATCCACTATCTTACTCTGGTCCGGGAGCAGCTTTCTCATTGACTAATTAAGTTGTTCAAAAATATGCCTTATGCTCCAGGCACTGCAGCAGGTGATGGTAAGGATGACCAGCACAGTTGTGTGGTGTGTGCACTGAGCAAGACCACAAAGAGATACCTGTCACGCTGTAAGCATAGGTGGTATATTGGCGTGATCATTTTCTATCAAAGGCAGTAATATACCTTGTCCTAGCAAAACTTTAGTAAAATGATGTTCCAGTATCCTGGGGAAGGGTTCTCATCCATTCTGTGCCATCTGGACTGAGTCAACCCAGCCTCAAGGGGGGGTCCAGTGAACAGCAAGACAGACCTTGCTCTTATGGAACTTACAGATTGTTCAGCGAGACAAATAAACATGTCACCCATACACACACACACACACACACACACACACTCGTAAATGCTATGAGTGAAAAAAGGGTATTAGTAGGCCTTACTCAGAAAGGCTTTCCCCAGTGTCCATCTCTGGATGGAAGGAGAATGAGAAGGAACCACAGAGGCACACAGTGGGGAAAGAGTGTTCCTGGCAGAGCGAACAGAAAGGCTTTAGACCAGAAAGAGCTCAGCGCATCGAAGGACATTGAGAAGCAGCCAAGAGGGTAACAGAATACAAAGGAGAGTGACAAGAAGGGACAGGAGAGGCGACAGGGGCAGACCATGTAAGGCCTAGTAGACCAAGGTCCCTGAATTGGGTTTTATTTCAAGCTCATGGGCAGCTGCTGGAGGACTGTAAGTAGGCATTTGTGACACTGGCATTAACACCTGCTAATTTGCAGAGTTGGGGGAAACAAATCGGTTTTCACGCCTTGCAGCAGCTCCACAGAGTTAACAGTACTAGACACAGTGGCAGGAAAGCAGTCTGGGAGATTAGAAGGGAGGCATGGGTGGCACTGGCTGACCAGTGTGGCAAAAGAGACAGAGAACACTCACTGCGTGCTGGGAGACCTTGACAACTTCTAGTTCAGTTCTCTAGAGCACCCTCTGGAACACACTGAATCACAACAAATAACTCAACAAAGGAGACCACAGAGCACCCTGAGGGGATCAATATATTTAGGATCCTAGATGTGGGGATTTTGAGAACTACCATATTCAGTATCAAGTCTGGCAAACTCCCCTTGCAATACTGAGGTGTTCTACTCACCTGATAAGCCAGCAGAGCGCCACACAGCTCTTCTCAATCATTAGTAGCCAATTCCATGACACATCTCACCTCATTCAAGCTCAGAAGTCTGAAGCAGTGACATTCTGACAAGAACAGAGACTTGGAGGTTGAGTAATTTCCTAGGATCACAGAGCCAGCTAGTGTTCAAGCTGGGATGTGCACCTCGGAGCTCAGTGCAGCGAAGCACCATGGTGCCTGCTGCCTACCCAAAATTCAGCCACTTTGTACCCCAGGCTGCCTTCTGGGTCTTCTCTCTACTCTGTTCCTCGTCCTTCCTATTGTCGCTTATAATGGCTTTTTTATCTCACCACATGTGCATAGAAATAGACGTCCTGCTTCTCTCACCAGGTGTCCCCTCCCTTCAATTCAAAGGTCTCTATTAAGAAATCTTCTCTGATCACCCGGGGCTGGTCTGTCAGTTTTACTCCCGCCTGTGGTTGCGCACACTCACATGTGCATCTGAAAAAACAAACCCTTTCCATGAACTGAAACTAAAATAAGTCACGTGGATGCAAATAAGTAAGGATCGGCCAAGAAACAGCCCTGAAATCAGAAGATAAGAGGCTTGGGTGGGTGGAAAGTCCCACAGACATTAGCGCCACAGGTCTGCTCTCCCACCTTGGGGTCCTTGCCACATCAAACCAGTGAGATAAATATAGGACACTGTCACTGAGACAGTTGATTACGAGCATAGACTCTCCTGAAGGCTTTGAAACGAAATAGCAGCTGACAAAGTCAATAGCTAATACTAATTATTGCAGAGAACAGCAGTGACAGACAAAGCAACTGTGATATTCATAAAGACATATTCCTTATGAATATTCAAGGGCTTCTTTTAAGAAGAATTAGGCACATGGTGCCTGATTGAATAAAAAGGCAATCAGCATTTGCAGCAGATCGGAACGTACAAATATGGCAGCTGATATTGACA
Source organism: Galemys pyrenaicus (assembly GCA_019455555.1). Classification (NCBI taxonomy): domain Eukaryota; kingdom Metazoa; phylum Chordata; class Mammalia; order Eulipotyphla; family Talpidae; genus Galemys; species Galemys pyrenaicus. Next base: position 1,922,492 of record JAGFMF010011914.1, on the reverse strand, counting down.
TTGAGGCCACATGGCAGGAACAGTATGGGGAAAAGAATCTCTGGAAGGACTCAAGCGTCCTGAAACAACACCTAGATTTGGAAACTGGTTGAGCTCAGGCAAATGAATTTGGTAACAATAAAGTTTGGTAACAATAAAAACCCTGGAGTCAGACCGCCTGGATCTGAATCTGCTCCACCACTGAGGGGCTGTGAGACCCTTGTAACCACTCAACCTCCCTCCACTCACAGAAAGGGAATAATAGTGTTTGCCTTAGAGAGTTCGTGGGATTAATTAGGAAAACATGAAAAGTGCTTAAATAGTTACAGGATTTAGGAGACAGTCTGTACGTGCTCCATGTGCATTATTTTATTTCATTCTTTAACAACCCTATGAGATTAATATTCTTATTATTAATCTCTCAGATAAAGATAATCACTCCTGGGGCCTCCCTGGTGGCGCAGTGGGTTAAGCAACGCACTATGAAGCATCCACAGCCACTGCAGCACGAGTTCCATCCCTGCAGCCGGCCAGGGAGGGGACCCACATGGCGCAGCAGACCTCTCCTGCCTCGCCCCGCTGCTCCCCTCAGCAGTGTCTTTCAGTTAATCTGCCTGTTCTGCTCCCCACTCTGTCTCTGGTGAATCCTCTCACCACCCTGGACTCTGGCCTGTACCCCAGTTCTTGTACGCATAAATGAATAAAGATAATCACTCCCTCGGGTAGACTAAGAAGTAACTTACAAGTGGTAGAGCTGGGATTTGAACCTAGGGACCCGTCCCAGAGGCTTCTGTTTGCTGGGCCTTAAGTCAGTAGATTTTTCACTTGTTCCATAAAGGCAGCACCCCTTAGGGTGTGTGTGTGTGTGTGTGTGTGTGTGTGTGTGTGTGTGTGTGTGTTTGTGTGTGTGACTCCAGTTCCTTCAACAGACATTTACTGAACAGCTATTATTTGCTAGCATTGTTGTAGGTATTTGGGATACACCAGCGAACAAAATAAAAGGATAATTCTTCCCTGGAAGTATCTACATTCTGGCAGGGGAAATAATGGATAAACATAATAAGTTTATTATAACTAGTAAACTAGCAATATCATAACTTAGATTAGTTGACGATAAGTACAGGGTCGGGTAGCTACGTTTCCCTTCACAAATTGCCACTTCCCAAGATCAAAACAGCCTTCAAATGTGCACCAAGGTGTGTGAGCAGTCATTTCAATACTTGTCACCCCAACTGGCTGCAGGTGACAGTAGATGACATGGGAGAGGGAGAAGGCAGCTTGGGGACCTCAAGGTGCATTCAGGGAGGAAGTGCAGTTGCTCCTCTGTAATAATAGTGGCTTCTCGCTGAGTGTTTTCTGCATGCCAGATGTAGTGGAATGGTGCACAGTGACGCTCACTGCTCTCACCGTAGACCCTAACTCAGTGCAGAAGCCACAATCCCACGGGCTTCTTTGAGCTTAACATCAAGAAGTGAGTCTATTTTCAAAAATGATCTTTCAGGGGCTGTACTGTTCAAGTCGACTGCTGTAACCCTGTGGGATGAACAACCAGCTCCCGCTCCCGCAGAGAGCCTGACGCCTGCCAAGGGAGCGTGGCCACCCAGCTGCAACTCGGCTCTGTTGGGTTCCCTCAGCATGGGGAGCACTGGCAGCAGTGGGAGCACGCGCAGAGCTGTGCACAACGAGCTCTGCTGGCTCCACTGGGTGGAGACTTAAGGGACTTCTCAAGGCCAGTTTTTGCAGCAGGGATCCTGCCACTGTTTCCATCTCATAACAGGTCAGTTCATACCCGCAGGCACCTTCATGCGCATCTCAAACATGGCCGCTGGTTCTCCTGCACAGGCACAGCCTGAGAGCTTCCCCACTACTGGACAGGCCATACGGCCGTGCATGGGGACACCGGCCCCCAAAACATGCCATCACACACGCTGGGTCTTCCTCAGAGAAACTGTTCTCAGCAAATCTACTACCTCATGTCTTCGATGAGCTCGAGTCCTCACAACTAAGAGTTAAGGAATCTTAGCATACTCTGAAAGGTGGGGAAACATGTAGAAATTGAATATCACAGTGGCATGTAATTTAGAACCATCTTATGACTCATTAAGCCTTCAAAACTTAAAGAGATGTTTATTTTAAACCCCATCTAAAAATTAAGCAGTTAACACACCCTTCACCCACCCTTCTTCGTGGGCAGGATGGCACAGCTAATCAGCACACTCGGCTCTCACCTCTGGGGTGAATTAAATCTGTCTTCAGTCATAACAGACTGAAGCTTAGTGGCTGCCATCCAGTCGCTGCTGAGAGAGGCCTGTGTGAGCAGGAACGCCTCCATGAAACGGCAGGGGAGCTTCTAGAAAGGAGTGGAGGTGTAGGACGAGGAGGCCCTCTGGGACTGGCACCAAGCCTCGGGTCCAGAGGGGCACTGCCAGGACTTGCAGGGGCACTGAGTGGGCACTCTGCACGCCAGCCCCATTAAGCTCCTTCTGTTGAACGAGAAGCCTCTCCAGACACCCAGCGCTCCTGTCACTTTCTCCATTTTCCTCTCTCCCTGACCACTGGAGACTGAGCTTGAGTTTCTGCCTTGTGCCAGGAAGTTATCTTGTTCACCCCAGGAAAGGGCAAGGGGGGGTAGTGGCAGAGAGCCTCCATGTTACATTGTCTGTCTTAGTTTCAGTCAAGCACCACTCTATAGGAAGCAGGCGTCACCCTACTCCATAGGAGGAAAATGAACTTTCCCGCGACTGTGACTGCCTTTTAATCCAATCAGTTCTTGCGTCTAGAAAACCTGGACTCGCGGCAGCCAACATGGGGCCCCAAACTAGCCCAGCAGCTTTGAGTGTTGGAAGGGACAGTGATCCTGTGGGGCGGCAGGGGACAAAGTTGTGAGCCACCGGAGCCCAGTGGGCAGAAGCATCAGGTAGGGCTCCAGCCACAGGCGTGAGCCAGACCTACATCTCCAGCTCCTGGCTTCTGCTCACTGCTCTCTGCACCACTCTGGCCCACCCCTCAGCTCCCTGCCTGGCCTCCTGGTGGTGACCCTTGCTGCAGTCTCTTTCACACCCTAGAGTGTTCTTCTAAAATGCTTCCCCTTAGCACGGCCTGGCCAAATCTCCTATGGCTCTTAAGACCCATAGCCCAGTAGCCAGACTCCAACTCACCTCAGCACAGCCAGCCCTGCTCTCCCTTGGTGCCCCTGCTTAAGTTGCCCTGCCCTTTCTTCTCCATCTGGTCACCTCTTCCACGCCCACCTCTTCCATAAAGCTTTCCTGGCCTTCACCAGGTGACCTCCTCGGGCTTCAACACAACAGCCATCTGCCCCTTCCTAGTTGCTGGCTCTTGATAGCACTTCCGCTGACCGCACTGAAGGAAGAAGTAAGCTTGGAATGTAGACAGCTAGGGCCAGGGCAGGCCTCAGCCTTGATCACACCCTGGAAAACAGGAAAGTCCACAGGTTGGCCACACCCAGCACAAACACCTGTGCTGACCAAGATTAGCACCGTTTGCCTTCCAAGAACAGATGTCATCCCGTCAAGAAGCCCCTGACTGCCCCAGCTGCTGGCCGACAGCCAAAACCAACCCAAGAGGAGCCCATGGGGTGCCCCGACCATCAGGAAGACACAGGCAGTCACCACCATGCACCCCCACTTTTGAATAAAGCGTATGAGGCCCTGTTTGCTGGCCCTCAATAGCTACCTGCTTTCCCATCCTTCTCCTTATCTAATAATAAACTTCTTGCTTTTCTGCCTTACTCTGGCCTTCATGTTGAAGTCTTCCCTCACTGAGACAGGACCGAACTGGGGGTCTGGCTCCTGGTCCCCAGCGTGATTCAACATATCCTGTTACCATAGTCCTTCAGTGCTAAAATTCACTTGTTTTCACACTTTGACCGCCACTGCGGACCAGGCCATTTCGACAATGGCTCCCTGTGTGTGGACGCCAGCACCTGACCAGGGTGCCTGCGCGGCGGCAAGACTGGATGCTGCCCCTCAGGAACCCTGGCATTGCTGGGTCCCTGCACAGCACCCAGAAGAAGAACGTGCAGGAAAGCAGGGCAAGGGCCCCAACCCACATGTAACCAAAAGTTTGATTCTGAAGGTGAAGAAGTTTAAGGAATAGTTTAACCAATTTTTTTTTTTTGCTTATATCTTCCTACTACATGTGTGGAAAAGTAATGAGAATGAAAGATATCTATAACTAAGCCTCTTCTTAATACTGTAAGAACTCAGAGCCTCCCTGGTGGCGCCAGGGGTTGAGCTCCACGCTGTGGGGCTTCCGCAGTCACTGCAGCGCGAGTTCGATCCCGGCCAGGGAGGGGACCCACATGGCGGAGCAGACCTCTCCTGCCTCCCCCGCTGCTCCCCTTAGCAGTGTGTTTCAGTCAGTCTGCCTGTTCTGCTCCCTGCTCTGTCTCTGGTGAATCCTCTCACCTCCCCCCACCCCGGGCCACTGGCCTGCACCCCAGCTGTTGTATGCAGAAATAAATAAAGTCTTTAATAATAATAATAATGTAGAACTCCCTCCGCTATGTACACAAGAAAAATCCTAAGCCATAACGAAGCCCATGTCACAAGTCAGATGTCTGCTTTCTCACGCGCAGCGGCGTCGGGCAGCGTCTGCGGCTGTGTGGAAAGACCTCTGGTTTCCAGCACCTTCTGCCGCCCAGAAGGGAACCCCAGGCGCCTGACACAGCAGCCAGACACCAGCGTCCACCCACTATTATTTCTGGAAACAAAAGCAGCCTTAAAAATATTTTCTCAGGGCCCTCCCTGGTGGCGCAGTGGGTTAAGCAACGCACTATGAAGCAAACCGCAGCACTGCAGCACAAGTTCGATCCCTGCTGCTGGCCAGGGAGGGCACCCACATGGCGCAGCAGACCTCTCCTGCCTCTCCTGCCTCTCCTGCTGCTCCCCTCGGCAGTGTGGTTCAGTCCATCTGCCTGTTCTACTCCCCACTCTGTCTGGTGGATTCTCTCACCCCCTACACCTTTGGCCTGTACCCCAGCTCTTGTACGCATAAATAAATAAATCTTTAAAAAAAAAAAAAAGAAATATTTCCTCAAATTAAGCAATGTCACGTAATTCCTCAAGCCTAGCGGGAAAGGAAGAGAGAGGGGATGGGAGTGACGCCTTTGCCAGAGTCTCTCCCTGGCCTGCCCCCAGGGACATATCTGACTATCTCAAAGTAAAACAAAGTGGAGCCCGCGTCTGACTGCCCAGCAGCGGACAGGAGTGCGGGGATCCATCTGCCCGCCAGGGTCTTGCTTCTGACAGCTCGGGCTCGCGGGGGCTGCGAGCGTCGGTCCCCGTGCACCGGCGTGCGCAGATGCGTCCTGGCGATTACACGCATAAACAGGCAGGGGTGTGAGCGCCTCTGGGGAAGGCCCTCTACCCTCTGCAAGTACCGCACCCCTGCCTTGAGAGGAGCAGCTGGACTCCAGCTCTGGAGAAATGAGCCACGTGGTCAGTCTGGGAGCTGAGGACCGCTTAGACGCGGGCTCCCCCAACTGGAAATCACAGGCTCTGTGTCCTGATTTCAGATGAGTGAGGTTCAGGTGGAAGATTTGCCCCAGCTCAGTCAGCGACAGAGCCAAGATTCGTGCTGCAGCCAGCCCTGCCCTCTAAACAGTGCCGTGCCACGCTGCACCCATGTTGTTAGGAAAGTTCCATCTTGGAAAAGGGGGAAAGGAGAGAGGGGCATGACGCTAGAGCACCCTGTTCAGGGCCCACAGGTCCTACCCCTGGCAACCACGTCACCCGCAGGGAGCACGCGACCCACTCAACACCAGGTAAGGAGAAACCGATGCGTTAGGGAGGTGCACAGAGGCAATCAGGAAAGGCTTTTAGGCGGAATTTCAGGGCCTGGAGACGTGTGTGGAGGAGAAGGGGTTTCCCTAGCAGAGTTTCCCTAGCAGGCCTGGCATGGCAGTATCCCCAGACAGCCCAGCAGCGCCCCTGGAGGGGGCATCTAGCGATACATCAAGTCTTTGGGGAGCAGCAAAATGGGAGATCAAATGGGGACCAGGTTGTCTGGCAGCTGAAGTGCATCTCAAAGTCTTCTAGCAAATCACTTCTCAAGATACTCATTGGTCTTCCAGAAAGTTCACTGCCGTGTCTCTCAGCAAAATGCTAGGTTTTCTCTCAGAGGATCTTCCCATACTAAAAGCTGAGTAGGACCAAAACATAGTGTATTTTTTGTTTCTTTAATTTCACTTTACTCTTTTTTATGAAGAATTTTCAAATGCACACAAATACCAGACACTATAATGAACCCCACATACCCATTGTTTAACTTCAATAATGATCATTTTGCCAGACCTATTTTGTCTCTTCTTCCTACTGCATCACCATGGGGTATTTTAAAAATATAACCAACACAGGGATCCTTTAAAATCAAAAATGTAATATGCTGGTGCTTACAAGCTAATTACAGAATTAGTTAAAATGCATATTAATTCATACTGTGCTAGATGTGATACAGTCTGAGAATGGGACTTAAATTTGCATTTGTAGATAAACACCTTCTCCTTCTCCGCCAAAGCATGTGTGTCGTCTCAGCTGGAGAGACGCCAGCGTCGGCCGGGGAAGCCCAGGCCCACGAGAGGGCGGTTAGTGCTGGTCTGGGGCCCGGAACAAAGGCAAAACAAGGCTGGGATGGGAAGGACGGCCCGGTGCCCTGGCAACCGTGGCCGCAGCCGTGGCTGAGAGGTGCTTGCCACAATATTTAAAACCGTCCTGGATGTTAACATCCATTTATGAAGGTGTGAACTTGTACCCCTAAACCATCCAGTGTTATAAATCAGCATTACCTCAATAACTATGATTTTTTTTTTAAAGGTGGACGGAGAAGAAAAATACAAAAAATGATTGATTGTACTTAGGAATTTTTATAAATGTATATAGGAGAAAGAAGGCTAAGAACTAAAAGGTATAAACCAAACCAAACCAAACCCCTCCTGGGCTGTCACCCAAAAGCTTCTCCACTCAGTCCAGCCCCCCACCCCTTACATGGTATGAGGGTTGGTTGTTAGATCAGATGCATCAGTCGGGTTCTTTCATCCAGAGGCCTCAGACATACCATGGCAACAAAAAGAAGAATTCTAACAACCTCATTAGACTTTTCTCCCTTCTGTTTTGAAGGGAAAATTTTTTCTCTAGCAGCGCTGATTACCACCTTAGTGAAATATCTTCTTTAATCTTAAGATCTAAAAAACTCCTGCAGGTGGGTGTTTTCAACGCTCTCTGTCTTCCCAGAAGCAATTAGAGGTTTAAACTAAAATAGTTAATTTCCTACTTATTTTCAATCTAACACTCTTAGTGGAGTCATACAGACCCAACATTGTCTAATTAAAGCATTTAAAAGGGTATCAGAGGCTAATGAAACTCATGTCGTAAAATGGAGGTGAAAAATCAGACCCAGCCTCAGAGATGAGGCCTCAGAGCAGAGGGGGTAAGCATGTTTGCAAGGGGCTGTTGCCGCCTTGTCTATCCTGGAGGTGACCACTGACAAGGAAATCAGCTCCCAAACATGGGGGTCAGCTGCTCTGAGGCCCCCAGAGCTAGAGGAGAGCAGGACTTCTGTCTCCTCAGAGCCTGAAACCCACCCTGCTTCCTCCACAGGGGTCTTTCTGAAAACCCCATCCAATGCTCACTCCTCTGTCCACTGCCCTGGGGTAGGACCGTGCTCTTACCTGGGTGCCCAGCCCTGTGCACTCACTTCACATCACTCTGCTTTACCCAGTGCCAGCTGTGCTGGGCCCGCTCGCTCCCTGATCACGTGGGATCAGCTCTTCGCACGCTTCTCCCTGTGACTGGCTAGTTTCTTGTCATTTGGGTCTTGGATCAAATGTCACCCCCTTGAGCAAGCCACCTGCTAACAGAGCTAAATCAACAGCATCTTTAGTCATTCTCTGCCTCCCCCCCAATGTTTCCTCCCCAGCAAACGCCTCCATCCCTGTCTGTTTGCTTGTGTCCTGCGTTTCTTCCCCACATCTGGCTTCCCTAGAAACAGAAGCTCATGAGCAAGGAGGGCCTGCCATTCTCGTGGTTCTGCCTCCAGTGCCCAGCCCAGTGCTGGTATGGGGATGGCCCTGCTGTGAAAATGCGTTGACTGACAAATGGATGGACAGGACCTCAGGCGAGACCGTCCTTCCAGTTGCTCAGGACAAAAACCGTTCAGCCACCCTTGCCCCTTTTTATTCTCTCCACATAGCTCCCCAATAGTGGTATCAGCACCCCTTTGCCTCTAGCTTTAAAATATATTTGGCATCTGGCTACATCTGGCCCCTCCAGAGCTCCCACCTTAGGCCAGGCCTGTGAACTCTCAGTGACATTATTTCAACAGCAACTAACTGTCCTCCCATCCTCACTGCTCACAAGCCTCACACAGCAGCGGCATGGAATTCCTGGAACAAAGAGGATCATGGCCCTCTCCGACCTCAAACGTCCAAGTGGCTTCTCTTCACACTTACATGGAAATCCAAGCCCTACGGTGACCCCAAGAGGCCCTACAAGACCTGTCCCCACACAGCCACTCATTTCCTCATTGACTCTCACTCTCTCTCCAGTCACACTGCCCCCTAACCTCAGGCACCCACTGCCCCTCTGCCCAGCACAGTCTTCCAAAATGGCCACACACCTTGCTTCCCTCTTTCTAGTCTGTTTATCAGTCAGGCCTTCCCTGGCCTCATCTTTCACCAACACTACTTGTTTATTTGTAGCACCTCCCCCAATAGAGTGTGAGCTCCGTGAAAGCAGGGACATTGTCTTGGTCATGGTTGTGGCCTCAGTCCCTAGGACAGTATGCAGTGGACACTCAACAGACACAAGCGAGAGGCCTACTTGCTTGCACACCTCAATCAACAACCTTCACAAGATCATCAGCCTTCTTCAACACCATCGTCTGTCTCAGTTGCACTAGCCTCATCCCAATTGTGTTCCCACCACACCCCATAGGATGGAGGCAGGAGGAATGACTTCTTGGTGTCCTCTCGAGTGTGTTAAATCTTTCTGACGCCCCCCTCAACTTGTAATACTTCCCATTAATTCTGGACATGTTCAATTATTCCAGGTTTTCCAGCACTCATCCTGACATGTTCAACGCTGTGCCTTAAAGATTCCAAATTTTTCCAATTTCACATACCACAAGAAAGGTGAAGTTCTTTGAGGCAGATCCATAAATCAGTAAATTGGTAAGAAAATGCAAGGTGAGTAGAGCATGGATTTTCACACTGTGCCAGCTGCCTAATCAGGAGCTGGACAGTCAGCATGGGTTTCATATGGGTTTGATTGAGCACACCCACATCAAACACACACACACACACACACACATGCACACATTGAACTCACTCTTGGGGACCTGCAAAGTGTCTCACAGCCAGTCAGGTGGCCAGGACTGATGCAGTCATGCTGTCTTGCCCGCCCATTTGGCCATGGTCTCTTGTTCTACTGTTATGTCATGGCCTGATGAACAGATTTGCCCCAAAGTGTGATCGTGGCATGCAAAAGACATCAAATACACACTTTACAGCCAATAGTTAACGGGATAACAGTCAGCAGGGACCAGACAGTCCTTTCTTTCATGAAGGGTCACAAAATGACACTGCATAGCAAAACCAGAAAATCCAGGACAGAAACTCCAGCCAGGGGCCTCTCTGGTGGCTCAGTGGGTTCAGTGCCGCACTATGAAGCATCCACGGCACAGCAGCGTGAGTTAAATCCCCGGCCGGGGAGAGGACTCACGTGGTACAGCAGACCTCTCCTGCCTCGCCTGCTGCTCCCCTCAGCAATGTATTTCAGTAGATCTGCCTATTCTGCTCCCCACTCTGTCCCTGGTGAATCTTCTCATCAACCACGCCTATGGCCTGTACCCCAGATCATGTATACATAAATAAAACAAATCTTTAAAAAAAGAAAAAGAAAAAGAAAAGAAACTCCAGCCAGAGGATGTCTGCTTTCTGGGGGATTTGGGAAAGACTTTAAAAAGGGTAAGTGCCTGAGTGAAACTCACCTTTTTGGAAATTGAGCCCCGGTAATGTTTGATTTCTTTGGAGTGTACCTTCACTGACTCTTTCCCCATACTCATCGCCACCACCATCACAGCACCAACTTGCAGGTCCACAGAACACATCTAACATCCGCTAAGAAGCCTCTTGGTCTTGCTTGAAGAGGGAAACTTCTTTTGTAGAACTCCCTATTAACCTCTCCTCTATTAAAGACAGAGGATGTGCCAAAGAAGGAGTTTGCCCATGCACCAAATCCAACTCTGTTTCATAAATAAAGGTTTATTGGTACACACCCCCACTCATTCCCTTATGTATAGTCCATGGCTGCTTTCGTGCTACAATGATAGAGTCAAGTAGCTGCAACAGAGACCCTGTGATCCACAAGCCTAGGATATCTGGCCTACGGGGGCCTCCCTGGTAGCCTAAGGGTTAAGTCTTAGCTCTGTCACCACCACAGCCCGAGTTTGAACCCTGGCCATGGAGCTGACCCACAAGGCACAGCAGACCTCTCCTGCCTCGCTTGCTGCTCCCCTCAGCAGTGTATTTCAGTAGATCAGCCTGTTCTGCTCCCCACTCTGTCTCTGGTGACTCCTCTCACCTCTTGTCCCTCCACATCTCTGGCCTACACCCCAGTTCTTCTGTGTAAAAATAAAATAAATAGATCTTTTTTTAAAAAAAATATTTGGCCTATCTGGCCACTTATAGAAAAAATGTACCAACCTCTATTCTAAAGTAACTAGCCAACTCAACAGAGGGACACAATAATGTCACTATAAAAACATGGAACCTTGTCTTTTTATTTTTGTTATGTTTTTATTATTATTACTGTTATTATTCTTTTCCTTGATCCTTATTTGGTTCCCTTATATTCCTCATAGGGAGGAATCCAAAGACAAGGACAAATTTGGAACACTTGGTAGGGAGGGGGGAAGCAGAGGGTTGAGGGCACATAAGAGCACAAGGGACTGAGGTGATGGTGCACGGGTGAAATGGTGATGGGGAATCCATGGGGATTACAATTGATGTCAAATATATTTAAGGAAAAAAATACAAAAAAAATAAATGGAAAAAAATAAAACTTACTTCACCATTAATAAACTCACCTAAAAAAAAAAAAAAAAAAACATGGAACCAAGCAGGGCTATTGTCCTATAGCTACCTCCTTAGTTGGCACAGCAAGAGGAGGGGGAGAGCAATCAAAGAAGGTTTGAAGAAGACGCCCGCATAGATGTGATTGCAGGTGTAGATGGCACCCTACGGCAGCTCTGCGCTCACACCCCTAAAGTCTGGAGCTGCTTCTTGCAAATACCCAGGCTCTGCCTGGAGGAGGGTGAGGGGGTTTCTTGCCAAAGAAGGCAAAATGAATGCCGTCCCTCAAGACATAGCTGCCATATATAGATGGGGAGTAGTACTGGATAAGTACCCCAGCTCCCTAGACTTCAGTTTGGATAACTTGGAGGTATTTTTTTTTAAATCCTCTCTTTTCATTTAAACTAATTCAAGTTGGATAGTCCAAACTAATTCCAGTGGTTGCTCCATGGCATCTTGCCCAGACAGGGGCCTGGGGACCGAAACGGCCAGTGCCCCTGCCCGCAGAGTCACCAGGAGCTCCAGGGGCCCCGTGAGCATCTCCGCTCTTAATGCGCCATGGCTCAAGGGACAACACCGTCTTCCTCACTTCTGCCAAACAGCCAGGAAATTTTTAGCAGACAAAGTCGCCATAGCTTCTAGGGGCCATCTGATAAAGGGCCGTCAAGTCCTCAGTCTCTGGCCTCATTCTCTCTTCAGCCTCATCTCTTCCCCTCCCCCCGCCTTGTAGCACCACAGCATGCTGTCCTTCTCTCAGCCCCTAGGCCGGTCAAGTCTTTTCTCTCCCGAGGATCTCTGCAACTGCTCTCCTCTCTGCCTGGAACACTCCCTCTAGATTTTTGTGTAACTGGTACCTTCAGTCAGTGCTCAGAAAAAATATCACATTTTTTTCTCAGAAAGGCCTCCCCTGACTACTTCATTGAAAGGGGTGTCTCACTCCTACCCTCTCATATATGACCATATCACTCTCTTCTACTTCCCACGTAGCCCTTACTACTTGTGAAATTATCATGCTTACACATTACACAGGTCCCCATCAGTCCCTCCCCAAAAGAGATTATAACCCAAAAAAGAAAGTTTTTATCTAGTATTTGCTCTTGTTTCCCAGTACCAAGAAAGTACATTGTAGGTGCTCAATAGATATTTGTTGGGTAAAAGGGGGTGGGGAGCAGACAGTGAGGGCTCAGAGAGGGAGGGAGGGAGCAAAACACAGTTAATTCCTCTCCAGGATTTCCTGGGCCTTTCCATTTGAGACTAGGTCACCACGTGAGCCAGATATATCTTCCCATAGAATAATCATCAATTAGAGGGCCTCCCTGGTGGCGCAGTGGGTTAAACAACACACTATGAAGGAGACCACAGCCACTGCAGCACGAGTTCGATCCCTGCCTCCAGCTAGGGAGGGGACCCACATGGCGCAGCAAACCTCTCCTGCCTCGCCTGCTGCTCCCCTCAGCAGTGTGTTTCAGTCCGTCTGCCTGTTCTGTTTCCTGCTCTGACTCTGGTGGATCCTCTCACCTCCCACACCTCTGACCTGTACCCCAGTTCTTGTATGCATAAATAAGTAAATCTGTAAAAAAAATAAAATAATTATCAATTAGAAATGTGTTAACCTGCAAAATATAACTATAATAGCTAAACGATAAGAGATTATTTTTTTCTTAATAAGAAAAGATAACAATAAGAAGTTCTCAGTACCAATTCAGCTGTCTAATGATGACATCAGAGACCAAACTCCTTTCTATTTCATCATCTTGCGCATAGTCACTCTCTCCTATGTGTGTCTTGTGTCATGGTCTCAGGATGGCTGCTGTAGCACAAACATCACATGCATATCACAGCAGGAAGGCCAATCTGTTGACCCATTTCTTCCAACAGAAGTTCTCCCTGTAACTCGCCTAGCCCCCAGGATTTTTAATTATATCTCGTTAAACACAATCAGATCACATAACATAGCTGCAAGGGAGTCTGAAAAAGTAATTAATTATCCCATCAGCCTCTACAGTAAAGAAGATATTAGGAAAATGCACTCTGTTGAATCAAATTCTGGCATTGACCATTGAGCCTGTCCCCAGAGGGATGAAGGGGGCAGGATGCATCCAGTACTGACCAACGGGTGTCAACAGGGCCCCCAGAGAGAAAGGTTTCCTTCACTTGTTTCAGCCAAACCAACAACTCCTGATGCAGTGAGGTTTGCTTAAAACAATGATTTGGGAAAGCACATCCCAGGAGTACTGCACGCTAGTTATTCTCATTTTAATAATCTGTGGGCTTCTCTATTGAATTAAATGAGATGGAATAAGAACTGTGTCAAATTGTTTCCCCCCCCTTTTTTTTTTTTTTTTTTTTTCAGAAACGTTAAATAACTCACTACATTTAGTCATGAAATTGTTACAGGATGTTAAATTATATCCAGACTAGGTAGTAGAAACAAGCCTGGGAGATTTGTCTAGTGTGTTAACATGTATTATTTACCCTGAGGTGACATTTTAATAGCAGGGGAAAACATGAGCAGCCTCCCAACCCTTACACACATTTTGCCACATGCCGCTCAGAACACATAAATCCTGCCTTTGTCAACAGTAATGAGGCCCAGAGAGCAGACACCTGCTGAGGTCCTTAAACTTTTCCTGAGAAAAATATACATAATTAAGGAATTGCGAACACACACCTCTGATTTATTATTAAAACAATACACCTTGGGCCGCATTTGCACCCTCGCTTGTTGGAGCTAAACAGACAAGTGATTAAATATCAACTTCACAGGGAGTCTCCCAGCACTCTCCCCCTAGCTTTCCACACTTGGCCCACCTGTGCTCTGAGAAAGTGAGCCACACACGAGCAAAGGCAATAGTGGACACCATGACAGGGAACCCTTATGGCCCCCAGCTTCACAAGAAGTGTGAAACTCATGGTCCATAATGCTGGCCCTGGGGTTGGCCAAATCTGGATTCAAATGCCATCTCTGCTAATACCTGTGTGCTCTTCGCTCTCTGCATCTCAGTTTCCACATCTGCAAAATGGGGTAGATGATGGCTCCTGCCTCAAAGGGTTGCAGTGAGGCTGAGATGTAACCTGGACAGTTTCCAGCAGACAGTCGTTGTTCACGGTCACAGGATGGCTGCCACAGCTCAAACGTATCCACATTTGTAACCAGAAAAAGGGAAAAGGTGATGCCAATTTCATTGTCCTATTGAAACCTCCCCCCAGGAGCAGTGGGAACTGTGATTGGCTTTTCTAGAGTCTCTGGCATAGTTTCTTCTGTATCTACTACGTGAAAGATCCTGTTCCTCAGCCTACCTGCTCCTGTAGGTTGCCCTTCCTGGCCAGTGAGAACTCAATGCCACATCAACTCCACCGAGCACACCTTCACATGCCCTTCTCTGCAGATAGCAGCATGAGGGAGCACACAGCAGGGGTGCCCACTGGGGTCTTTTCTTAGGGTTACTTGTTGATATGATGCCTACCAGACTCTCATGAAAAGGCAGAGAGGAACAGAGTGAAAGCAGGCCTGCGAGTTGGCATCAGGAATAGTGTGTTTCTGGGAGCTGAGGTCCAGCTGCTCCTCTACACGAGAGGCAGGAGGCTGGACACTGGTGAGATGGGCACAGCATCGGGAAGTCTCTAAAATAGAGCACAGTTTCTGCCAGGGACACTCCTGGGACAGATAGCTGTAAGGATTCTTAATCCCCCCAGGGATTTGGGCTTGATGAGAGACAGGAACAAAGCCAGAGGCAGGGCTGACTCTTGAGGGCCAGCTAGCCCCTTGGCAGTGGGTAGCGGAGGCAAGCACTCTCAGGGCTGGCAGGGCACAGGGATGGCCCCCAAGTTGGAGAGTGCTGGCAGGAGAAGGAGGGCCTGGAAGGAATGACAAGATTTCAAGAGGTAGAAGGGAGGGAGGGGCCTGAGGTGCAGGCAGAGGGGTACACAGCACTCATTTCGTCAAGGCTAAGACATTAATTTGGGGATGAACTTTCAAACTCATCCAAAGGTGTGCGAAGCGCACAGGTGGAGGTGATCCTACTCTCAGACACTCCGTGAGATGGGACAGGCTGAGAGCTGCCACCTGGCACCAGGCACCCACCGTTGGCCCATTACTGGTGCGCTGTGTCCTCATTCCGTCACACACAGTCCCCTCTGAGGAGGTCGCCACTGCCAGTTCTGCCTTACAGATGATGAGACTGGAGTTCACAGGCTCGGGATTTGTCCATGGTCTCCCGGGGTCCTCGCTGCTGAAGCTCCTGGCAAAGCTGTGCATGAAAGGGACTGAGGAAGGGCAGGTCCAGGTGGGTGAAGAATCAGGGAGTCACCCTGGCCCAGGAGGCTGTCAGCACCCCTGTCCCACCACCCTCCACTCAGCAATCAGGGTACCGTGCCCTTCCTTTGCCCTGGCATGAAATCTAAACTCCTGTGTGGCCAATGAGGCATTGCCCTACAGAGCCCGAATCGCTCACCCCACTTTGTCTCTTCTTTCCTCTCTTTTTCATCTCTCCTCTCTCTCCCCTCACACCTTTTTATCCTCCACTCCTATCAGCTACATTGGCTTTGGAAAGTGGCCCACGCTTGGGTGATCCCTGTCTGGGACCCCGTCCCCTGCTCTTCTTCTCAGTAACCACAGAGCCCAATCCCTCAGAAAGGCCTTTCACCTTCCATCCCAGTAACCCCAGTGGGCGCATTTCCTTCAAAGCACTCTGAGAATATCTGTTTCAGATTTGGTTGGTTGTTATTCCTGCCCATTAGAACATAGGCTCAGTGATAATACTACTTCCGTCTGTTTTGCTCACTTGTTTTGAATGAGTGAGTGAGTGAATGAATGAATGAATGAATGAATGAATGAACCTTCTCACCCCCAGGTGTGGTGTGCCCTGCCTTTGAACAAATAAACAAACCTCGGGTCCCATCAAAAGCAAACACAGCTGAGCAGAGTTCGGGGCTCTTCCCTGGAGGTACTCAGCTTGAAGCCCCTCGTTACCCAGAAGTGAGACCCCCCACACTCAGCTGCACTGGCCTGGGGCTTTTTCACACTGTCCCATTATCCTGGACCTCTCTCTGCATTCGTAATCTCGGTTCCGCTCCTCCAGACCTCCTTGCAACTGAAGACTTTCTCACTCTTATCTAGTTCAGAGTGAAGTTCCAGCTCCTCTGCAGGTCTGTCTAGCTGTTATTCCCACTTTGAAGGCAGTTTCCTGGCATGCTCAGGTTTCACAGGTGGCTCCGTCTTCCTTGCATGATTTATAGTAGCAACGCTTCCAGAATCTTTTCTCCCCAGTGGAAAGTCACTGGAAAGACTTGACTCCTCACACGGGGATCAGTTAACATGTGCTTAGAGGGAGCTGGTCCTGACTTTCCATGGAGGGCACAAGAGAAAATGGAGTCTTGCCCTCAGAAAACTAATGATCTCCTTAGGAAAACCAAGACTGTTGTTTGAACAGCCACCAGGGATTCCTTCAAAATCAGGTCATCTTCAGGGTTAAATTCAAACAGCAAGTGCCTAAAGAGTAGAGGTTGTTGTTGACTGGAATAGTCAAGGAGGGCTTCCTGGAGGAGGTGAGTGGTGCTGAGCCTCAGCCTTCAAGGACACAGTGGAATAAGGATGTACATGGAAGGGGTGGTTGCTTTGGAGAACATAATTGAAGTCCTCTAGTGTTGAGTTTTTCCAACCTACCCGTGGATTTTTGGTTTTAATTTATAAGATAGTTTACGACTTTGATACATGGACATTGCCTAATAAGAACTTACATTTCCCAATTAATGCCACTAAAATCATGTACTTTGGACAGTTCTAACATGCTTCCAGAAACACCTCCCAGCCTAGGTAGTCAGAAGGAAGGAACACATCCCTACACCCTTGCTTTTGCTGAGCCCTAAGGATGGAGCAAAGGCTACAGGACTGCTTTCCAGAAGGAAGGCATGAAAACACATCAGGATCCCACAGGAATCCTAGGTATCACGTACGGAAGCAGCGTGTCTTGTCCATTAAAGTCTCAGGGACAACGGACACGGGGCCACCGCAGCAGCCCACACACACCAAGCCAAGTCACTTTACAGCTTCATTCTCTGCTTCCTCAGAGATTCTTCCCTAAGATTACTCCTCAGTGTGATGATCGACAAAAAGTGTAATACACACATGACACTTGATGCCCTTTCTTTCATTAGATCTTCATAAGCACCCCAGGAGCAAGCAGAACATGGTACATTAGCACCATCTCTAAGTTGAGAAACTGAGGCTTAGAGACATTAAATTAAATGGTTTGCCTGCAGCCACACAGCCAGGGAAAGCTCCAGACTCCCTCGGCATTCTTTTCTCCCAGCCGTCTTGTTACTCTCCCTGCAGAGACTTCATTCTGCTATTCTGGCTTCAGTCATAATGAGTGTACACACTGAATTCAAGTATCAGACTGATAAAATAACCCTTTTATGTAGTGTTTTCCCATTACAGAGTGATATTACCTTGCCTTTTCATATTCCATTTTCCCCCAAAGCTGTATCATTAACTAAAGAATATGTTCTGACTTATCCAATAAAGTGTTTAACCTTTTTTAATGTTTTATTGATTCTCAAAGCTTTGGTTCCACCAGAAGATCCTGATTGCTACATTAACAACCTCATTGATATTCTTTTAACAGACCCTCTGCAACGTGAAATGCAGTGTGGGAAAGATGGGCTCCCAACGATCTGTTAATCAATGAGCTAATCTTGCGTCCACCTTGCAGGAAAATGGATAATGAGAAATAAGATATACACACAGGCCCCATTGGGGCTGTGACATCCAAGCCCAGATGACTGGACTGCCAGCATGTGGAGCAAGCAGAGAGTGGAGAGAGTGAGTGGAAGGAGGAAAAATATTCCCCCAGGTTGCTCCCTCCAACTCCTTTGCAATCAGCATGATACTGGCAAAACCAAACTAGACTTTTCAAAGGTGACTTGGGCATCACTGGATGGTAGTTTTCAGTAGAAGGTAGACATCAAGAGCAATCGTCTATCAAGGCGTGCAGACCCAGCTAACCTGGACTCTGCTCTACAAGCCAGCCTCATCTTCCCAATTGCCCCCCCTGAAATCCATGCCCAGCAGTCAGCACTGGGTAAGGCAGGCACTCATTTCAGGGCAACAAAAGCAGTAGCAAGACATAATATTTTAGTGAAAAATGTTTTAATCAAAATTAATGTACAAATCCATGATGAACAAAATAGCAGCAGTTTAGATAAGGGGAGGCCCTGCCTGCACTTAGCACCTGACTTAGCACCTCGTCGTAGCCCCAGACCCAACTTCTAGTTTTCCAGATGCCCTGAGCGCTGACTTCCTGGCCTTTGCCTGTGCTGCTTTCTCCACCTAGAAAACTTAAAGCAGGCTTCAGGTGACAGCTTTGACCTCACTTTTTCCAGCCAGGTGTTCGTGACCTTCACAGTGACTCCACCACCCACTAATAGTGAACCAAGATGTCCCTACTCTGTGCAGAGACACCTCCCAAAGAACTGACCACACTTCTTGACCAGTTTGCATGCTTCGTGAAGAGCCAGACTGGGCCATGGCCGCGCTGTTCCCAGAACAGGAGGCTGTGGCGGGGACTGGGACTGAGGCGGTGACCCCTGATAGGGCTGCCTGGAGGTAGGAGCCCCTGGGTCACGTGAAGACAGGCTGAGAAGTCCTAATGAGTTGGGGACCTCACCGGGCTGCTGGCTCTCTCCCTCCCGCAAGGCTGCACCTGCAGGTGCCATGAGGTCAGTGTGTCTGAAACTCTGAAGGCGAAAGTGTGAAAAGTGCCAAGAAAAGCAGGAGGGGTTTGGGTTCTAATGCAGAGAAACAGCAGCCCCACCCCCACCACAAAAAAAAACACCAAAAAAAAAAAAAAAAAACCTGTGTAACAGACGGCACTTTCAAGGGACAGCCTGTAGAANAGAGAAACAGCAGCCCCACCCCCACCACAAAAAAAAACACCAAAAAAAAAAAAAAAAAACCTGTGTAACAGACGTCACTTTCAAGGGACAGCCTGTAGAAGTCCCTTTCTCCCTAAGTTCCTGAAATAGCCCATGACCGTCCCTTTGACCTTGCTGTTTTCTGTTTTGCAGTCTTAGGGATATCACTGAGGCCTGGCTGGGGAGTAGGAAGTAAAACCAGATGCAGGCAGGCCAGCAAGGCCAGGCATCCCCAATTCCTCAGCCCGCTTCTCCCATTCCTCAGCTCTGGATGTTTACAACAGAGACACTTCTAGAAACAAAGCAGAGCCAGGGCAAAAGTGCTGGGACTTTTAGCCTGGGAGTGGGATAATTGGGAATCAGAGAGAGAGAGATTTGCTGATGAGCCTGGACTATAACACCAGGATCTCATCCCCACAGCACTACCCCTTCCCATCCTGAACCCTCCTCCTTGTCCTCTCATTCACTCACCATCCCTCTTCCTAAAATTACCAGAAGGGACACGAGCTAAAGCATGGGCTCTGGCCCAGTGCATGCTCATGGAATACTTCCAGCAGCCAAAGCAGCTGACCACCTTGAGGGAAAATGAATTCTGAGTGGAAACATAAAGAGACAGAAAAAACTGTTCTGTAAAAGAACTTCATACACAATAATCTATACAAAATAATAACTTGTAATAATCCTGATAAACAAACTCAAAGATGTATGAAAGACTATTGACTAAGCAATTATAAATAATATCTAATTAGAAATATGAGAATGAAAATTATAATCATGGAAATACATGGGCATGACTGAAAACTGAGTTGGTGAATTAGAAATTCATATAGAATTTTTCTGCTCCAATTATGCAGCAGCAGCACCTGAGACGCTGTTAGAGATGTAAACTCTCAGGCCTCCTCCCAGGCCTACCAAATGCAAGAGTACGTGGTAACAAGATTCCTAGGTGACCATAGGCACTACAGTCTGAGAAGCATGGACATAGCTCTCAACCTTGGCTGAACATTAGAATTGTCTGGGAGCTTTAAAAATTGCTGGTCCTGGCATGAAAAAATGCTCAACACCCCTCACAATCAGGCAAATGCAAATTAAAACCACAATGAGATACCATCTTACACCAGTAAGAATGGCACATATTAAAAACAGCAACAACAAATATTGGCGAGGACGTGGAGTAAAAAAACTCTACTATACTGCTGGTGGGAATGCAAATTAATTCAACCACTATGAAAAGCTGTATAGAGACTCCTCAGTCTACTAAAAACGGGCAACCATATGATCCAGCAATTTTTAGGGATCTAGCCAAAGGGCAGAAAAACACTGATTCAAAGAATACCTCTATTCCTATAGTCATTGCAGCACTATTTATAATTAGTAAGAACTGGAAACAACCTAAATGCCCAAAAATAATGACTGGCTCAAGAAGATGTGGTACATATACACAATGGAATACTATTCAACAATCAAAAATATAAATAAACTAATGACATTTGCAGCAACATGGATAGAGCTAGAAGGGATTAATTATGATCAGTGAAATAAGTCAGAAGGCAAAAGAAAAAAATCAGATGGCTTCACTTTTAGGAGGAATATAAGGGATCCAAATAAGGGATCAAGGAAAATTACAATAAAAATTTTAAAAATCACTACACAACAAAAACAAAAAATCAGAGGCACTGTGGGGGTGAGGGTGAGAGGGACTTGGATGAGGGCAGAAAAAGCACAAGGGACTGAGGTGCTGGTGCACTGATGAAATGGTGGTGGGAGCTCCCTGGGGACTATGATTGATGTCAAATACATATAAATAAAGAAAGAAAATAAATTATAAAAAAATGTACTGGTGTTGGGTCACCACCAGAGAGCTTCACTGACTAGTTTGGAGTATGAAATAGTGAAAACTCCCAGGTTATTTTAGTCTGAGGATCAAGGAGTTTCTCTAAAAGGGTAGAGATAAAAATGTAAAATGTAAGTGAAGTGGCACAAATATACATGATAGAAAAAAAAGACAAAAAGACATGGAAAGACAAAAAAGAAAGAGAAAGGAGGAAACACTTTTATAGAATAATGATAGAGAAATTCCAAGACAGAGAAAATATTTGGGACCTCTGATAAAATACTAAAAGAGTTCACAGAACACCCAAAAGAATCTACATTTTAAAAATCCATACACAGGAATGTTATATTACTACCTAGGCATATTAAGGATACAGAAAAACTTTTAAAAGCTGCAAAGTAAAACGATGGATAACCCAGTAAGAACAAGATGGCAGATGTTTAGAGAGTGATGTTCAAATGCAATGGCAGAATTTTCATGCATCCAAGGCGGTGAAGGAAAAAAAACATTGAAGTCAGAATTTTATATCTACTTCAAGTAGCCTTTTAAACACAAAGGTAGAATAAAACAGCCATAGCTAATACCAGGTCTCAAGGCTGTCTTGGAGACACTGTGAGTCCACAGTGGAGGCCAGTGAAGATGGGTTTGGGAGCACAGGCAGTGCAGGGAGGAGCCAAGAAGGTGTGGGGGAGGGGAAGGAGGCGCATCACTGAGCCTTTAGCTTCAGGCTTCAACGTGACTGCATCATGCTCTTACTGAGCCTGACCTCATGGAAATGCTTGGCATTTTGTTCCTGGATATTTTTCAATTAATTATGACACAAAATTATTTTGTTTAAATTTTTAATGTGACAATAAAATATGATTTGCTTTTCACACCCCTCTAAGTTTTGCACACAAGGCAAATGTCCTTTCCCCTCACCCATGCGACCCCAGTCCCAGCCCTACTGCCTCAAAGCCTCTAGGGTTCCAGAGATGGGGATATTTGCAAACCCACCTGGGCTCATCTATACCTCCAGCCAGGGGCCATCCGGTATCAAGACACTTCTCTGTGTGCGAAAATCAAAAACCAGGCCACCACTAACTCCATGGGCCCATCCCCAGCCGGCCAGCAGAATGCGGGCTCGCATACTAACCACTCTGAGATTGAAATTCAGCTTGAGAACTTTGTGGTTGGAGATAGTTCCTGCTGCGAGAAGGGAGTATGACAGATGGCATAAGATATTACAGTAATTTTACTGACAAAGCACTAAGCGTATCACAGAAGAAGTTCAAAATCAATTCATCTGCTTTCCAGCAGAAGCGAGGCTAACAGGCAGTGAAGCATAATCTTGATAATGTAGTTGTTCCAAAAGAAGAAGGAATTAACCAGGCTACCCTAAATGTGTGTGTATGACATTCTTTTTTGTTTCTTTTACCCCAATAAGGACTTCAAATCCCATTTGTGTGAGACTAAACTAAGTTCTGAAGTTACCTTTCCTGTTCTGGGGTATTGCCTCAGGAGGTCTGTGCAAACTCCTCTCTAAATGGGATCTGAGGCTTTAGCCCCACAGAGTTCCAGCTTTTGTTGTTAAAGAATAAAACACACACTCATTCCAACCACTACATCTGTGGCTTCTTTAGGGGCCGTTACCATTTGGATTCTTTGATGGGAAACAAAAGCAGCTCACTCCAGGCAATCCAATATCCTTCTAGTCAGTTACTTTTCTATTGCATGAAGCTGAACTGGAGAACCAGGTTTAAATTAGAAAGGAAACCACTGTGTGTTGGGGGTGGGGAGGCAGGCAATAGTTGACAACTTTGTCCAACAACAGGGCCCAATGATCCTTTGCATTCAGCACTATTTCATCAAGATTCAAGGTCCCAAAAAAATAAATCTGTGTTTGGGTTATGTACCCATATTAGACTGACAATTCCCAAGAGCACCTTCAGTGGGGAGGAAAGATTTCCTACAGTGATATGAAGGTGCTGTGACCAAGGGGTGGGGCTGGGGTATGCAATGGAGCATGGTGGAGGGTTATTGGGGTTTTGGCAGTGGGCATGGTATGAAAACATACCTTAGCAGAGGTTTGAACCTACAACCCCTAAAACAAATACAGTGATAGAAACCAATCTTACTTTAATAAATATAATTTTAGATTGTGTGAGATGGACAAGGTGTTAGGCAGGCAAGGATCACAGAGAAACCAAGACGTCTCAGAAATCCAAACTATACTTTTAAGTGCATTTCAACAACACATGAAAGTTTTGGAAAATGCAGTTCAAACTATGCCTAATAAATAATAAGCTAATCATTATCATCTCTATCATCATAATTATCAATTAATGTTTATTATTTATAACTATCTGGCCAACCTTTCATGAAAGATGTTTGTTATTGGGGCCTCCCTGGTGGCGCAGTGGGTTGAGCACCACACTGTGAAGCATCTGCGGCACAGCACCAAAAGTTCACTCCCCAGCCAGGGTGGGGACCCACATGGCACAGCAGACCTCTCCTGCCTCACCCGCTGCTCCCCTCAGCAGTGTATTTCAGTCGATCTGCCTGTTCTGCTCCCCACTGTCTCTGGGGACTCCTCTCACCAGCTGTGACTCTGGCCCGTACCCCAGCTCTTGTATGCATAAATAAATCTTTAAAAAAACAGATGTTTGCTATTCAATAGAAGAAGCAAATAAGTGGATTAATAGGATTATAATGGCACCTGCTCCTGAAGAACCCTGACCCCCTGCTGAAGTCCAAATGTCATTGTCCACACCACCCACAGACCGTGCCTTGGACACACAGTGCCTTGGACACACAAAATTTAAGGGCACATAACGTTTTTAGAATCAGAAGAGGGGAGCTGAACTTTTAAGTTTAAGAACATGTACAATATTATGTATTTGTCATTATACGGATGCAGCTATAAAATAGAGCCAGGATAGGCACAGCTCGGTCCTGAGTCACTCCCTACCACTTTGTGCTCTGTGGAGGCGAGCAAGGGCTGTTCTCTTTCCATTCCTGACCAAAGACTTCCTCCATCCCACACTGAACCTTGCTAAATTTTCCTAATACTTCACCCAGATGGTGGCTGAAAATGCTCATAAATCCTGCATTGTTTACCCAATAAACATTCATTAAATAGTACATTTCAGATATTCTGGGAACTATTGAGATATAAATGTGGCAAGATACACACAGTCTGTGCTCAAGGGGGTTAAAATCCAATCAGAAAACCAGGTAATCAATGCACTTTCTTACTGGGCTATAATGCCCAGTTAACAGGGGAGTGTATATCCATATAAAAGATTTTCTGTGATGCTAGTTATGGTACACATAGCACTAATCCCCTTAAACTTCACATTCACACATATGCACACACACAGTTAAGCCAAATGAGTGTATCTGGGAACTATGTGGTCTGGAATGGCTACCTTCACCTCTGGAGTTGAATAATGTAACTTTTTCTCAAATGCCTGTTCTAATACTCCCATGAAATCCTTCTCACTAAGAGTCTTCATTTAAACAAACATAGAATATGGTCTTTCTTATGAGGAAAGGTGGGTGGGTGGGTAGAAAAATAAACAGATGAAAAAAGGGAAGGCGGAAAGAATGAATGGATGGACAGACAGAAGGACGGCTAGATTGACTAGTGAATGTATGACAGTTTGACTGCAGAAATTAATAATTGAAAAAATGTGTTGGATTGAGAGAAAGAGGGCTAGAGAGACATGTGGACATATTGCTAAAAATTACAAAGAAATAATGGGTGCAGAGGGTTAAATAGGTGGGTGGGTATAGCAATTAGTGACACACTAATAAATAAATAATTGGATAAAGGAATACAGTAATTGAGGACGAGACATGGAGGAGGGAAGATTGGACACATATTTGGAAGAAAGATAAGCGGACATACTGGTGAGTGCAAGATGGTTGAATTGGTGACTGGGAAGGCAGATGACCAGACAAATTATGACATGAATGGGGGTTCATTTGGATAAAGGGAAAGGCTGATTTTTCAGTGCATAAATTTGAGAAGATTGCATGAGTCAATGCATGATGAATAAACTCAAATTTAGTAAATAGTAGGTGAACATGTGAGCGTATATGGGTGACACAGTATGTTACCACATACTAGAGTGTGGTAGACACATTGTCACGTTATGGCTTGGCCTGGTACTGCTTCCAAGCATTCTGGGGATGTCAGAAGGCATGCGGTAATAGCTGGGCAAAGGCTTTATAGGGAGGCTGGCACACTCACCAAAATGAACAAAACTTTGAGCTGAAGAGGGGTGTGAAGCCTCCATCTCATCCTCCTTGGGGTGAGGAAGTTTTCTCTTCATTCCTTCTCTGAGACAACTTGTCTTTGCCAGAGACTACCAGCAATAAATTGTGTGTTGTTGATGTTAATTAAATAACAAGAAATATGGGGTAGGAAGACACTCTGCAAGCCCTCTGGTACTGCCTTTTCAGGTGCAGCATTCATACATGTGCCACGCCCTGCGGGGAACACAGCCAAGAATTAGACTGTCGTGGTGCTATGTCAGGACCCACAGCCTCCAAACTTACACATCGCCCTGGGCATGTTTAATCCCCACAGCAATCCTGTGATGTAGGTACAGTTACCATCCCAGATCTAAAGATGAGGAAACTGAGGCACAATGAAGCTAATATGCACAAAGCACTTACTATGTGTCAGGGACCATATTAAGTGTTCAAAAATATTATTCACATTATTACCCTGCTGTGGGCGATGGCAAAAATGGCCACAGTCCTTAACCTTCCCTGTGCCAAGCCTTTGCAAAGTCACTTTGCAGCAGCTCCCATCAAAATGTGGAGTCTATCTTTCCACCTGTGGAAGTTGGGCTGACTTGTTCGGTTTAGGGGAATGAAGTGTAAAGGTGTAGACTTGTGCCCAGTTCTGACCCTGCACCTCAAGGAACATTGTGGGTCTCCTGGGTCCCTGATCCTGTCATGTGGACAAACCCAAGCTTGCCTGCTGGGAAACAAGGCACCCCATGGCACAGTCACCCCGATCACCCCAGCTGACACTTAAGTTCCAGACAGAAGAGTGAAGCCACTCCTACTCAGACCCCATTGGCCCCCACTCACCCCAGAGAGAGCCCTCCAGAGGTCAGTTAGCCTGGCCTGATGGCAGATCTGTGCAGTGGACTCCTAACAAATAGTGTTTTTTTAAACCACGAGTTTAGAGTGTATAGAGCAACTCATCAAGACCATACAAGTGTAAAAGATACATTTACCCAGAGACCAAAACTTGAAGATGTGAGAGCAAAAAGAGGGAAGGGTTTTCCTCAACTGGAGGAGCAGTGGGATTCCTGAAAGATGTGGTTTTGCCTTGAGAAAAGTACAGTCAATTTCCTGCTGGGGAGGGCAGACATTCTCGCACCTTGGCCCCCATAGCCCTCCAAGTCAGCTTCCCCACCTCCCTGCCCCAGGGTACCCTCCATGGCTTTCATCCCCTGAACTCCACCAGCACTCCTAACAGTTCATCAGGAGCCATGCAGCTCCAGACTCGGGGAATGCTCAAAACCATGTCCAATATCAAAATGACACTGAAAAAACCATGTTTAATTCAGTAAGCGAACCACAGGTTTTGGTGAGAACATACAGTAGCAAGTAGACGGGTGCTTGTCTGCATGAAAAATGAGCAGCTCCAAGAAAAGCCCCGGGGGCTGCCCACTGGTAGGAAGCAACGCCCACCAACCCTCAGGCAGGCTTTGAGCAAAAAGACACTCATGCTTAAGTGTAAGGAAATTTACCAGACTTGCCACAAAAAGAACAGCCCTCTCACTCTACCCCTCCCACACCCAACTCTCAGAGGCAACCACTTTAAAGTTTGTTGCTGATTCATTTGGTATTAGTTTGATGACTCTAAAATCCAAGGAGGAGAGATAAGGTGCTTTCAGTTTTAGGCATTGTCTGTTTTTGCCCATAGTCAGAACATTCCTCTTTATAGCATCCCCACCCTGCCACATTCCCTTTCTGCCATTCTTCCCAGCATAAATCTTTCCAAAGAAAGACCTAAAGTCTTCTGACTTGCTTCAGGTGGGAGACCTTAAATTTGCTGCTGAACAAAGCTGTCACCCTACAAATTTCCTTGACTTAGAGCCCATTTCCTATATCCTGTCTTCCTGTCTTCCTTGCTTTCTTGATTTAAACACTAATTTTGATTAGTATTTAAAGTTATTGGAATCACCAATTGGATGCACTACTGGGTGTGCTTCCAAAAATCTTGTGATCAACAGCACATGAGGTTTAAATGTCGAAAAATGTTATTATTCAGTCTTTACATTCAACTTGATAGCTTGGCTGGATATAGAATTCTAGGCTGAGATTCATGTTCCTCTCAATCTTCAAAGACATTGAGCCATCATTGGATTGATCCACAAAACCTTTGTGTTTCCTGATCCTTTGTATTTGGCACATATATTTTCTTCCTGGAAACTTCTAGGGCCTTCTTTTTGTCCCCAGTATAACAAAATTTCATTGAAAAAAAAAGAAAGCTTTAAAAAGGAACATTCAGAGAACAAGAAAATGTTCTTGCAAATTAAAAATTGGAAAACATGAACAAAAATTCCTATAGAAGTATTGGAAGACGAGTATGAGAAAATCTATTATAAAATAGAACAGACAATGAGAGGCTATTTCTGGCTATACTAACCTCTTTCACATCAGAGGCTTTCTCAGATGTCTGCTGCTCCCAGCTGTTGGCCCTATTTAGGTCAGGACACTAATGTGCCAACTGGAAGCTCAGTCACAGGCGGGACTCATCACTCATGGGTTTTACTGCTCAGTTTTCCTGAGGTCATTACCTTAAGAAACTCCAGCATCAGTGTCTCAGGGGAAACTGACCAGAAAACGCCTAAAGAAGATCCTCTGAACTCCTGTACAGTGTGACAGCCCTGGCAGCGTCCTGGGTGCGGAGAGGAAGAAAGTAGCTGGTGCGAAGACACACACATAACACCATCTTCGATGCAGCCTTGCTGCCTGCTGCACCTGGTGTCCTCTGTTTCATCTTCTGTGAGACCTATGCCTCCAGAAGGGTTATCACCACCATGTGGAATAAGAAGGGACTTGGGGTTCTAACTGCTACTGTGGTGCCTCCAGCAAGGGCACAGAGCAAGTTCTCGATGATTCCGAGCAGACGGGGTAAGGAAGAGTCCTGGAGCCCTCGGTGGCTTTTTATGCTTTTATTATCAGAGGCGACCAACCAGGTACATAGCAGGCAGGGGTGCCGGGGTGCCAGGAGGCTGGCAGGCCTCCTAGCCCCCAGCACATCTCACTCTCTCTGCCTCTGTCTCTCCTCTGCTCTTCTGCTCTGCTGCTCTATGCTCTTGTTTTCCCTGCTGGTGTCCTGTTCTGCTGGCGTCCTCGTGACGCCACCTTTATATGCCTGTGTCTAAGCCCAGGTGCACCCACCTGCGCATGCCCACTTAGGCACATGCGCAGAACCACAGGTGTCCATCATCACACCAGCCGCGGGAGGGCGGAAAAGCCTGATAACTTTTCTCTGACCCTACAGCTACTAAGCCAGATTTTCTGCTTTTTCAAGTCTCCCCATTACCTCCACCTCCAAAGGCACCCAAAATTGACAATTCCTGAGTCTTTTTGTGGTTCTTCAGTATAAATCAGGCTCCTTCTCAGCAAACCTAAGTCAACAGTGGGGAAAATAAAATCAGTTACTACTTGTCCGTGCACATTTCGATTTCCGAACGGTATATGTTTTTGTTTTATTTTCCTTTCTCTTTTTTTCTGATTTTGTCTTTTTTAAATCATATTAATTTTGGTTACTCAACATTTTACTAACATGTCAGTTAATACGAATATTTGATCAATCATCTGTTGGTAGAACCTGAGCTGACCTATGAAATCTCAGCCCTAAGTTAGCGGGAGAAGCAGAGAACAGGCTTCTCCCCTCTTAGTCTCCTGAGACCAGCCAAATACTCCTCCCATGGAGCTGTGAAAGTGAGTAACACTCCCACAATCTCCCAGGCCCTGCTCTAGGGAATCAAGTTAGCTCTTGTCTTGCTTGTACTACAGGGCCCCACGCCCTTTCTGCGGAAGGGCGCCCCACTCAGGCCGAGCCAGGCATCGCCACCCCAGCAGTGCTCAACCCAGGAGTGACGGGTGAACCATGCACCCTTCCCGGAGTTAAGCTCCTATCCTGCGGTAGAGAGAGCGCTCCTGAGGTGATTGGATGCTAACTTGGAGCTGCCAGGGCTGCCTTTTCCAACACAGAGAAAACACAAGCCGAGCAGAGATGTATGAGAGAAAATGAGCACGAGAGAGGCACTGAGGATGCTGTAACTACAAAGAGCAGGACAGGAGAGAGAAGTTCTGGAACAAGATGGAAGGAATTCTGTTACATGGACCTGCACGCTAATGAGTGACATTCTTAGGTAGAACGTAGGGGAACAAGTGTCAAAGAAGGTGAAGACTGCCGAGCCCCTGAGTCCAAAGTCTGACTCACAGGGGCACTAGCAACAATGAGAAGGAAAAATGGGAGGCCGAAGAAGGGTGAGATTTTCAGAGGAGCCACAGAACCAGAAAAGAAAATAGGGACTCCACAGCGGGGGTCTTTTACCCCAGCATCTTTATTGCCATCACACACACACACAAAAAAAAACTAAAACTAAAACCAAAAAAAAACTTGAATATTTGTCATAGGTCCAATTTGAATCTAATAGAATCTTTCTCAGGGAAGGACTTGACCAGGGAATAAAAACTACCCATGCTGGGCTCGACTTTTCTGCGTTCACTTGAAGAATGTGACAGTGTCACCTCCTGACATTTCTGACACTGTGGTCTATAAATAAACTGTCCCCTCAGTGCAGCTTTCCCCCCACACACACCCCATAAGCATCACATATATGCACACACACAAGGAAATGAATAATACACTAATATTCAAAATTGCCAACTTTGCCTGTTGCCATGGTAACTGGCAGCATTAAGTCCTGCTGCTAAAATTTCAAGAGCAGATGACATGAAGTATTTATATGTAATTGCATTGTATAAGAAGAAAGAGCTTTTCTTTCACATAAAATATGAGTGTGTCTCTGATGAGATGGGTGTTTATATCACATTACTGTCTGACAAATGTACCGAGTCTCCCTGTCCCCCACACAGGCACCTCCCGCCCCCCAGGGCATGTTACTTCCAGAATAAAGTGAAAAGCAAGAGAGCAAACAAGGATCAGCCGCCACTGAAGTCCCTGACCTGCTCTGGACCAGGGTCATTGCAAAGACCTTCCAGGGCTCAGGTCCTTACTTCCCGAACCTAGCCGGGGTGGGAGGGGGATTTCTACTCTTACAAGCTCGTGCACCTGCTCTCCTGATTGTCTGCTTCCTGCACCACCTGAGTCACAGAGCACGGACACGGAGGAGACCATGGACCATGTTGCAGGTGGACATCGAGCAGCAGGGGTCCTAACTGGCTGTAGGGTCAGAGAAAAGTGATCAGGCTTTTCCGCCCTCCCGCGGCTGGTGTGATGATGGACACCTGCGGTGCTGCACGCGTGCCTAGGTGGGCATGCGCAAGTGGGTGCACCTGGGTTTAGACACGGACCTAGAAGGGGGGATGCCAGCAGAACAAGAGCAGCAGAACAGCAGAGAACAGAGAAGAAGCAGCAGCAACAGTAGAAGCAGAGAGGCTAGAGAGCCCAGAGAGGGAAGATGTGCCGGGGGCTAGGAGACCTGCCAGCCTCCTGGCCCCCCAACACCCCTGCCTGCCTTGATAATAAAAGCATAAAAAGCCACTGAGGGCTCCAGGACTCCTTCCTTTACCCGTCTGCTGGAGTCATCAAGAACTTGCTCTGTTCCCTTGCTGGCACCACACTGCTATTTGGGGAGAAGAGGGAGATGGCCAGTGGAGGTACTGCCCATCACTTCTCACTACCAGAGCAAAGGACCTGAGCTACATCAGGATTGAGTCACATGAATTTTTCCCTCACGCCAGGGATCTCTGCTGATGTTCTCATGTCACCTTTACAGACTGTCATGCTTCCAGAGCCACAGCTGTGCCACTCCATACCTGACAAGGTCCACCCCCAAGCTCCTGACCACAGAAGCATCAATTGTATCAAGGGTCTTAGAGGAGCAGGACGGCTCAGGGCAGGTTCTCCATGATCCAGGCAGACGGGTAAACAGAGTCTGGAGCCCTCAGTGGCTCCTTCAGCCCTTTGATTATCTTTCTACACCGTTTGTAGTGAGTCAACCAGGTGTAGGACAGGTAGAGATACCTGGGGGCCAAAAAGCTGGCAGGCCACCCAGACCCTGGAGAATCTTCACTCTTGGAGCTCACTCCAGTGTTCTTTTGCGGTCTCTTGCTCTCATAGCCAATGTCCACTGCTTCAGGGTAAATGGAAAAGTGACCATTTGGTGTGGACCATGGACACCTGCAGTCCTGTACGCATGCGTAGTGCGGGCACCTCAAGTTGGGTGTGGGCATGTGCAAGTAGGTGCACCTGGGCTGAGACACGCCATGTAAGGGTGGTGTCACGAGGATGCCAGGAGAGCAAAAGAGAGAGAACAGAAGCAGCAGAGGCTAGAGCAGCCCAGGGAGTGAGATGCGCTGGGGGCTGGGAGGCCTGCCAGCCTCCTGGCCCCCCGCACCCCTGCCTGCCGTGTACCTGGTCGTCTCTGATATGAAGAGCAATAAAACCCTAAAAAAGCCACCGAGGGCTCCAGAACTCCTCCTTTACCCGTCTGCTCGGAATCACTGAGAACCTGCCCTGTGCCTCGCTGACAACACAACCGCCCCCACCACAGTCCTCCGTGACATCATCCTAATTCGCTGTCTCCCGGCTCAGGTGCCCACCATCAGGCACACGTGCCCGGAGCCCACGCTCCCAAGTCCTCCTGCATTCAAGGCCGCAGGTGGCCAATGGCACAAAAGCCTGAGCATCTTTACCCTACAGGTCTTCATGAACTTTAAAAAGAAACCTTTATCCATTTGGCATTCAGACTTCACATTCAATGCTAAGAACTTTATTCAATAAGTAAGTAAAGTTTCATAATTGTTTCTTTAATCACATCTTTAATAAGCTCTCTGGGAAAGGTAGAGGTTTTAAATGAGAATGTGCTCATCCATATAGTTGAGTTCCTTGAGGAAAGCAATGATTTCAAAGTGTGGGGTGATGTTTGATTTTAGAGGTACCCCCTGCTGGGCACCTCCCTCAAGAAACAGCTCTCCTCCAACACTTGTGGGATGGAGGAAAGAGGGTGTTTTGCAACCATCCCAGGCTGGGTAGGTTGATTGTCAATTCTCATGGGTAAAAAGAGAGTTTGGGAACCTTCAGTGTCTTTAGCATGCCTTTATTTTTTTTTTAAAGATTTATTTATTTATGCATACAAGCACTGGGGTACAGGCCAGAGGTGTGGGGAGGGTGAGAGGATTCACCACAGAGAGAGCAGGGAGCAGAACAGGCAGATCAATGGAGGTACACTGCTGAGGGGAGCAGCGGGCACAGCAGGAGAGGTCTGCTGCGCCATATGGGTCCCCTCCCTGGAGGGCAGCAGGGATCAAACTCGTGCTGCAGTGCTGTGGTTTGCTACACAGTGCGTTGCTTAACCCACTGCACCATGGGAGGCCCTTTAGCATGCCTTTAATGCCAAAGCAGGTGACAGGACTGTAGGGGCAGGAGGGCACAGGGCAGGGCCTCTTATGACCCAGGCAGATGGGTAAAGGAGGAGCCCTGGAGCCCTCGGTGGCTTCTTCAGGCTTTTATTGCTCTTTCTGCATCATTTGTAGTGAGGAGACCAGGTACACGGTGTGGTGCCAGGACGGGGCACAGAGCAGGTTTTCCATGATTCGGGCAGACGGGGTAAAGGAAGGAGTCCTGGAGCCCTCAATGGCTTTTTTAGTCTTTTATTGTGCCATTATATCAGAGGTGGCCAGGTACACAGCAGGCCGGGGGTCCGGGGTCACCCGGACCGGGAGGCTGGCAGGCCTTCTAGCCCCGGCACATCTCACTCTCTCGGCTGCTTTGCTGCTTCTTCTGCTGCTCTCATCTCGCTGGCGTCCCGTTCCGCTGGTGTCCTCGTGACGCCACCCTTATACGCCCGTGTCTAAGCACAGGTGCACCCACCTGCACATGCCCACTTAGGTATGCCTGCAGAACCGCAGGTGTCCATCATCACACCAATGGCGGGAGGGTGGAAAAGCCTGATGACTTTTCTCTGACCCTACACACGGCCAGCGGGGAGGCCAGAGAGGCTAGGAGTCTGGCAGGCCTTCCGGACCCCAGCAAATCTTCAGCCTCTGGGTTGCTTCTTATCTTCTGCTGCCTCTGCTCTGCTGCTGACGTCCCTGTGATGCCGCCCTTATAAGGTTAGTCTCTCAGCCCAGGTGTGCCCACCTACACATGCCCACACCCTACTCCAGGTGCCACCATCAGGCACGTGTGCAGGTGTCTATCATTAATGCTAATGGTGGGAGGGCAGAAAACCTTGACAACTTTCCATTTACCCTACAAGGACAAAGGCAGACCAGCCAGGGAGGTAGAGAGCAAATGAGCCCCCAGCCTCAGAGTGATGCCGCCATCATGAACGCCAGAGCTAAGGAGCTATTTGTACCCCTGATGCCTGAGCTCAGGTGTCTGCATTTATAGGCACGTGCCCAGGTGTCCATGATCACAGGTGTGCCTGCTCCGTGCCACTCCTCTCCTCCCGGCACCCTCAGCCTAGGGAATGCAGGACCACAGATGGTAGCTGTGAAGGCCAGTGGCAGGAAGGCAGCAAAAAGCCTGATTGACTCCATTTTCCCTACAGAGGGACAGGATGAAAATCCTGGACCAGTGAAACACATGGTGGATGGAGGAAAGGAAGGAACAGAGAAACAAACTAATGGTTTTAGAAAGAAGGGAAGGATTGAGTGAAAATCAGAGATCCTTAAAGAAAGAGTCAAGCTGTGGTGGAGAGACTTTCAGGTTCAGGGAAAGATCCAGATGGAGTCAGCCTGCCATTCCCCTCCTGCCCGCCAGAGCTCTGCAGGAAATCCCTCTGGACACACCACCCAGCCCATCAGGCATGCGTGCAGGACCACAAGGGTCTAGCATGGGTGCAAGCCACACCACCGCTACCTCCCGCCACTGCTCCAATGCCAAGAGGAAAAGGGAAGATGAGTGAGAAAATTATGAAAATGTCCTCTGCTTTAACAAGATGGCTGGCTTCATCTTCTGGCCTGAGGGAAGTTACCGTTTGCAGCTGCTGGGCCTGCTGCGTGTGGGTCAGCGGTCCCTCCCCCCACCAGCCCAGAGCCTAAGGCAGCCTCAGCGGGCAAGGCTCCCACCCCTGCCAGCCCGCACACCCACCCAGCTGCCGTCCTCTGTCTTGATCACATCCCGTGGTCTGCACGGTGTCTGGTCCTCGAACGTTCCAGGCTCCGTCTCCCTTCTCAGGCACACCAGTCTCTCCACGCACGGCTGGGTTTCTCTGAAGCTGCTCTCCATCCCGGTGGCCAAATCGTTTCTTACTTCCACTGATAAACAACAGGGCTTGATTAAAGAGTTTCCTCTTTGGGGGACCTGAGCGGCTGCCTTCCCTTGATTAAAATGTTTGCCAGCTGTTTCCCTGTTCTGGTCTCGGGCTGGCTGGAATCTTCCGGAAAGTCACACTTCACTCCTTATTAAAAAATCTATTTTCCTCCATGTGATAAATATGTAACTCTACTTCATGGAGCTGTGCCACTCTGGTCCCTTCCATCCTCCTCCACTCACATTTGGTTTTATGATCTGATGTCACCAACTGAGACAGAGCGATTAGCCTCCACCTTTCGCACCGGAGCCCTAAGACTGGCTGCTCTGAGTGGCTGTGATGCTGGGTCGTATTTTCGGGCTCTCCCTCCTCCCTGTGGAGGTCCTGGTCCAGGACAGCACTCTTAGCAGAGCGCCCACTGTCAACAACTGAAGGACAGCCTCTAAGGGAAGAGGCAGCACTGGACTCTCAAACAGAGGTCAGGACACTTGAAACCAGAGACCGCCCCTGCAGGGCCCCAGTGTCCAGCCCCAGAAGCTGTGGGGAGTGCAGGGGCAGCCGGTGATGGGCATTTACCACCCTCCACCCGTGGCCCAGGCTTCAGGCAGCCACCAGCAGTGACAGTGGGTGGCGGAGAGCAGGGCTGTAGGGAGGGCACAGGCCCCACTGGGGTTCAGGCTGCAGGCAGAGGCAGAGGTCAGGGCTGCAGGGAGGTGGCCAGCTCCTGTGCTGTGGCTCCTCCAGCCGCAGGCAGTAGAGAAGCAGTGGATGGCCGTGGATTTGGTGCCTGGATGGTGACTGGACCGCCAGGTGTGAGCTATGAGCTGATTGGTGCTATGGTCCAATCAAATTTGTAGGTGGGGGTGGGTGCGTAGGACACCCTAAAAGAGGATATAAGGCAGGTCAGGAGCCAGATTGGGACTCCGACTCACTCTTACTCTGTTTGTGACCTTCAAAGAAGAAAGAAGGACAAACAGCCAAACTTCAAAAAAGAGAAGCTGAGAAGCTTCTCAGAGTCCAGGGGCTGTGCCTGCCCCCAGCCTGCCTTACACCACCAGAAAGGAGCAGCAAAGGCTCTCAGCCTGGCGTCCCAAGAGCTGTCTGTTGTTGAGGTGAGCCAACGTAGGGCCAGAGAAAGTGATTAGGCTTTTCCGCCCTCCCGCGGCTGGTGAGATGACGGACACCTGCGGTGCTGCACGCGTGCCTGGGTGGGCATGCGCAAGTGGGTGCATCTGGGCTTGGACACGGGCGTATAAGGGTGGCGTCACGAGGACGCCAGCAGAACAGCAGAACGAGAACATAGAGCAACAGAGAGCCCAGAGAGTGAAGATGCGCTGGGGGCTGGAGGCCTGCCAGCCTCCTGGCCCCCCAACCTGCCATGTACCTGGTCGCCTCTGATAATAAAAGCCTAAAAAGCCACCGAGGGCTCCAGGACTCTTCCTAACCCCGTGTAGGGTAAAGGTTGATCAGGTCTTTCCACTCTCCCACCACTGATGATGAACACCTGCTGCGAGCATTCCAGGGTGGGCATGCGCAAGTGGGCGCACCTGTGTTGGACACGGGCATAAATGGGCGGCGTCATGAGGACGCCAGAACTGTGAGAACTGTGAGAACTGCGAAGACCAACAGACAGAACTGGCAGCAGCAGCAGAGAGAGAAGAAGCAGCCGAGAGGGTGAGATGCGCTGGGGGCTGGGAGGGCTGCCAGCCTCCCAGCCCCCCGGCACCCCTGCCTGCCATGTACCTGGCCACCTCTACTAAATAAAAGTATGAAAAGCCACCGAGGGCTCCAAGACTGTCCTTCCCTGACCCATCTGCCCAGAACCATCCCGAACCTGCCTCCAGTGCTCCCATCCTGCCGCTACACCCCGTCTGCTAGAATCATCGAGAACTTACTCCATGCTGCTTCCTGGCACTACAGCAGAGCACTCAGAGCTGCTCACACGGGGTTTCTGACACTGTCACCTAAGTGACCAGCACTAACCAGCACTACTGACCTGTGCTGCCCAGCGCTATGGCCGGTGAATGGCACTGTGCCTGGGCCACCTCCACTCCTGACCGCCCAGCGCGGGCACTGACTGCCCAGTGCCACTGCCTCCACCGCTGTCCAGTCCAGTGTCTGGGGCTGTCCAGGCTGACCTTCAGACTATTGCTGTAGCTGCTGTGGGTCCTCTCAGCAGCCACCCCCTATGAGCCCCTCAGTTGGTGAATAGATCCTGGCCCCCTGCTTGCTGGCTGCCATGACACCAGGCCCCCACTGACAGGGAGGGCGCCCTTTGGATGGGGGACCTTTTGTTTAGAACTTCTGGACACTGTGGACACTATCTGGAGTAAGACAGGCACTTGCGGCCTTAAAACCTTTGTTCCCCTGTTTGTCAAATAAACCCCGTCGTGGCTGTTCCCTCAGCCTGAGTGACCCTGTAACTGTGCTCGTGGGTGAGACCCACGGGCACTGAACGGTCCTCCGTTGTCCGCCAGCCCGACAGCTCCCACTACAGCTCTTTCACACCGAGCGCCCCTTCGTGGCTCCAGAGCCCTGCCGCCCTGACCACAGCTCTCTGATTCTGTCCCTCCCACCTCTGCCTGCCTCCCGGGGCTTCTGGGGTGCTGGGCTGGAAGGAAACCGGAGCAAGAAGACCGCAGACGGGTGTACCCAGAGGGTAAAGTCCAGACACAAATGTTTACCAAGGAGTGGAAACTTCAGAGCTTGGATATTTCTCTGTCCAGTTCCCCACTGCGGTGGCAGGAAGGGCACAGAGCAAGTTCTCGATGATTCCAGCAGATGGGGTGAAGGAGGAGTCCTGGAGCCCTCGGTGGCTTTTGCAGGCTTTTATTATCAGAGGCGACCAGGTTTGCACGGCAGGCAGGGGTGCATCTCACTCTCTCGGCTGCTTTGCTGCTTCTTTTGTTCTATTCTCTCTGCCTCTGTCTCTCCCCTGCTCTGCTGCTCTCGTTCTGCTGGCATCCTCGTGATGCCGCCCTTATACGCCCTTGTCTAAGGTGCACCCACTTGCGCATGCCCACCCAGGCACACGTGCAGCACCGCAGGTGTCCGTCATCACACCAATGGTGGGGGGGAGGGGGCAGAAAAGCCTGACGACTTTTCTCTGACCCTACAGCCACCTATTTTGGCAAAGGTGAAGTCGGCGCAGCTGTTAGCATCCCAGCACACTCCACCCCTGCTTCACACAGGGACAAAGGAAGTGGCCCTGGATACGCATCTGAAGGGGTGGGTTTCATGCACACTTGCCAGTTTGTTGGTTGAGTCCAGGTGCTGTGACTGAGCCGCTACCTTGTCTGAATTCATGTTTTCCATAGATGAGAGTAGAACTTACGCTACTGGGAATCTCTACAAGATAATAGAAGAGGAGTGTGGCCTAAGAGGCAGGAGGCAGGGGAAAGGCCACATAATTTGGGGTGAGGCTCCTGGAGACTGCTCACACCTGCCATGCCCAGCAGCCTCCCCCTTACCCTCCTCTGGAAATAACATTATCAAAATCAGAAAGGCCAATGGTAAATTTTGACAACACTGCCCAAATATAAGCAAAACCTCTAGGGAAAATTTTAACACGCAATAAAGCAGCTCTTCATCCCCAGAAAGGAAAAGGAAACCTTGTTTTGGTTACATATCTAATTTTAAATTATTTTTATTGCTGTGGGTGTGTTTGTTTCTCTTATGCCAGAAAAAGGAAAGGAAAGCTGCACTCTCTTGCAGAATGAACACGCGCTCATTTCCTGGGAGATAAGATCGCAGGTACTCTCTGCGGTCGTCAGCCACGTGACCCGCACGCCTGCTGGGGCGAGGTAGACATGAGGCGTGCAGGTAGTCTGGACACCTGTAGTCCACGCCTCAAAAACATACCTTTTCATTGTATGTGTTCTTTCAAATGAATTCCTTAAAAAAGGATCCCAGCTGCAAAAGTGGAGGTCATCAATGAGGTAGCTGCCCAGAAACGGGGACCCCGGCACCCCCACCTGAGGCTCACAGCCCACCAGGACGTGGCGTGACTGACACCTGCTGCCCCCGAAGCCGCAGGGCCTGGCTGTGCTGCTGTGATGGGTGTGTGACTGTCTCTATAGCCACAAAGAAGGCAGGACAGTTAAATCCAAAGCTGTTCAGAGTGATTATCTATGAAGGAATGAGGCTGAGAGATTTTTATTTTCTCAGCAGTTTTTTCTTATTTTTTAAACATCACATTATTTGCTGGTTTTTAAAGACAACAAGAGTTGTCCAGAATAATCCTTCTCGTCTATGGGCACCTCCCACGTCAAAGAAGGAGGCAGCTGGCAGCCTGGCACTCAGGAGGTTGTGCCCGCACTTGTCTGGCCCTACTTACTGCAGGTCAGCGGCCACCTGGGGGTGACCTGGGGCCATCTTGGGCAGCAGTGAGGTTCTTGGGAAGGGGCAGAGCCCCTCCAGGCCCCACCTAACTCCATTCATGGGGAGCCTTGTGACCCATCAAGCGGAGAGGGTCTGCTGGGCTGCCCTTCTCCACACCCATCCCCCCACCTAGCCGCACCCTCCCCAGGGCAGATACCTGACCCCTCCATCCTTCCTCTGGGTGTGACTCCTCTGTCCCTTCCCGAGAAGCGGCCTGGGAGGAGGTTTAACTTGTTTCCGCGCAACACTGGCCTCGTGCACTCTGCCACTAGTGTGCTTCTGATCGGAACAGAAAAGCTTCACAGTATTGATGTTTCCCTGGCGGTTCCTCTGTGCTTCCCTCTCCCTGCCTCACCTCGCTGGTCCCCCACACCTGTACTCCATAGCTCCCCTCACAGGTGGTTTCCCCTCCCTCCACCCATCCCCATGGTCCCTTGGGTTTATCTTTGATCTTTTGACTTGTTGAGTTTTCATTTGATTGTTTGGTTGTTTTTTTTTATAGGTGAACTCTGGCCATTTGTCATAACACGAATGGAACTGGAGGGGATTGTGCCTAGCAGAAATAAGTCTGAAGTAAAAAGACAAATACCAGATGGTGTCACTTCTCTGTGGAATATAAAGAAATGAAACAGAGGGTCGGAGAAGCCAAACCAATAGCAAATCCTAGAAATCTGACTGTAGAACTGAGGTTACCGGAGGAACCAAGGGGGGACAAAGTAGGGAGGGAGCAGAGAGGACGAGGGTGGAGGACTGCTGGGTTCTGGTGGAGGCTGCAGTGTGGCAACACTGGAAGGGGCCTGTAATTCCAAACACAAGCAACACTGTAAGCCAGTGTTTCCTCAATAAAAAAAAGTGAGCAAACAGCTCCCGGGAAGGATGGAGAGCATCTGGGTACCAGGGTGGAAATGGCCACCTGGCACCCCCACCCCTGGCTGGGCAGATGGGGGGCCGTACCTGCCTGCAGCCTGCCTGACACCACGGGAAAGGAGCACCAGGCCTCAGGCCTGGGGTCTCAAAGAGCTGTCTGTTGTTGGTGTGGGCCAGCAGCTCGCAAAGAGCTGTCGACATGGCGTTTCTGACACTGCTGCCTCTTAGTGACCAGGGCTGATGGCAGATGCCCAACAGTCCATGTCCAGCTCACCCCCAAGAGCAGTTAACCGATCCTGATGACCCAGCACCGCCTCCCAGTGCCAACGCCTCTGCCGCTGCCTGGTCCAGATCTGGTGCTGTCTGCCCTGATCTCTAGACTGTTGCTGTGGCTGCTGTGGTGTCACCTCAGGGGCCCCACGTGGGAGCCCCTCCAGCTGTGGTAAGTGGGCCCCTGGCCTGCTGTTTGTCAGCTGCCACAAGCTGCAGGCCCTCGCTGATGTGCACAGCGCCATCTTGGATGACTGGCTTTTTGTTTGGGACTCCTGGACACTGGGGTGAGCTAGCTGGTCACTTGTGGTCTTAGAAATGCCTTGTTTGGGGGCCTCCCTGGTGATGCAAGGAGTTAAGCACCACACTGTGAAGCATCCACAGCCACTGCAGCACAAGTTGGATCCCCAGCCGGGGAGGGGACCCACATGGCGCAGCAGACCTCTCCTGTCTCCCCCGCTGCTCCCCTCAGCAGTGTGTTTCAGTCCATCTGCCTGTTCTGTTCCCTACTCTGCCTCTGGTGAATCTCTCACCTCTCACACTTCTGGCCTGTACCCCAGCTCTTATATGCATAATGAATAAATGTTTTTTAAAACCTGTTTGTTAAATAAATACCACTGTTGCTGTTCCCTGAACCTGAGTGGTCATACACTTGTGCTTTCGGTTGGGAACCCACAATGACCTCAACATAGGCACTGTGCTAGGACGTTATAGCCACCCCATAGCTCCGTTTTACTCCAAGTCCCTGGTTCAAGTCGAAAGCCGAGAAGTAAGCAAGCCCTTCTTCACTACTTGTCCCTCTGTCTCTCTGCAGTTATCTGCCTTCCACACGTCTTCTGTGTCTCCAGCTTCCACTGGCCACTCAGCTCTACTCCTCATTAGGTGCAGCAGGGAACAGGGAACTTCCCTTTTCTGTGGAGATTTCACCAGTCCACTACTCCCTTGGGCTGCCCGCAGGGCCACCAGAACCACGGTGCCCGTAGCTTTCAACACTCCACCCACTAACAGCGCTGGCATGTGCAGCTACTTCTTGTAAAACAAGAGTTTCCCTGCCCAAAGAAGGTGGGGGGGGGGGGCACTCTTTGTAATTCTCTTTCATCTCCAATTCTTTCAGAAGTTTCATTCTTGCCCATGAGGACTTTCCTCTCATCCATGGACATCAAAGTCTGGTTAGAAAGTTCGCTTAGTGCTGCCTGCATGTTAATGCGTCTAAACGGTCTCATTCTTATTCCTGGTGTTGTAAACAAATGCCCAGGTGTCTGTCCCCCCAGCCCACATTAACCGTTGCAATCTGCCTGGCCCTCCCTGGACACCAGGCGCCTGTCCTACGCAGTAATTAAAATTTACTACATCCCCAGCTTTGCCATGCTGACCGCTGCATACAATGAGGAGCACACAACTTGGAATTGTTTTCCTTTTAAATTACTGTGAAACTGTGAATTACAGCAATTACTGCCGAACTTCAATTATTCAGATGCACTAAAGGAACATGACAGTTTTGAGTAAGTGAATGAAGAGATTTTACCAAAAAGCAGGTTGTACAGAGGAAAGTATACTAGATCTCAGGGCTCCCTGCTCCTGTCAGCCATGCCTCAGTGGAGAACACAAGCAACGTGTCCTACACGTCAGGAAGCAGCCCTTTATGGACAAGGGGACAATCTTCAGGGGGCTCAGCAAGCGTGGAGTGACCCCCAGGGAAACACCACCCACCAGGCTGTGACTTGTAGTAAGCAAACAGAAAGCATGCTATTATCGTGCATGTGAGGTGACCAAGTTCAAGGTTAACTCACCCCATCCAGCCAGAACAGCCACCTCTGTCTTGCCCACCTCTTGCCTTCATCCTAGTCATGGGTATTTTTAAAAGTTTCTCCACTGGGTACAAGAAGTGTTAACATGCACCACAAGTCAACACAAGCCCAAGAAATTATAGACTTTCAAATGTCTGTTTTCAAAATGTTTACACTGAGGGAAATGTTAAGCCAGGTTCTCTAATTAGAACAAGTGTTTGTGTGATGCAAGGAAGATGGATTGTGACTGCCAGGAGCTCCAGACAGAGGAGGCCAAGGCAAGATGGCAGCAGCAGGCTACAGGAAGCCGGAGGCAGGCCAGCCCACATCTCTTTTAGTTCTTTGGGCATTTAATCAACTAGAAAAGCTGCTGCCTGTTGCCTTCACTCCCGGTGCTCTCTCTATTATCACTAAAATAATAATGACAAATTGGGAGAGGCACAGAGGACAGGCCAATGTGAAACCATGTGTTGAAGATGGCAACAGGCAGTGACAGCCAGCAACCTTCAGACGCCAGGCGGAGCCGGTCGGCCTTGGGGGCCTCCTCCCCTGGAAGTCAAATCAGCTACCTGCAGTCACAGCTCACCAGGGAGGGGGGATGAGGCAGTAGGGCTGCAGGATAGTGACAAAAACCCAGGCCTCGAACTGAATCAGTCATAAGGCTCAGTCTTGCCTCATTTCTGCTGCAAAAAAAGAAAGGAAAGGGCCTCCCTGTTGGCGCAGCGGGTTGAACGCCACATTGTGAAGCATCCGCAGCACAGCAGCACAAGTTCGATCCCCAGCCAGGGAGGGACCCACATGGCGCAGCAGACCTCTCCTGCCTCACCCTCTGCTCTCCTCAGCAGTGTGTTTCAGTCGATCTGCCTGTTCTGCTCCCCACTCTGTCTCTGGCGAATTCTCTCATCTCCCATGACTCTGGCCTGTACCCCAGCTCTTCTTTGTATGCAAAAATAAACAAATCTTTAAAAAAAAGAAGAAGAAGGAAAAATCCTGGAATCCCAGGGAAGGGATTTGAGGTTAAACAAAGGGACAGCTGTCCCTGGCAGTCCGGCTCACCTGTAGAGATGGCCACGGGGACAGGCCACCATCTCCCAACCTTCTGATGCTGTCCATAGTCTGGGATGCAGATTCTTTCTAGAACCAAATTCCAGAATCCTCTGTTTGTCTCATGAACCCATAAGTTAAAGCAGAGATTGGTTTATTATCCTGCACAAAATGATCTTCCAAAGTAAAAATGCCAGCCCACTAAGCACCTACAACTCCCTGGTGTCCCAGCCTCTTAGATCCTAATTATTTCATACATGCGCTTGTGATTTCATTCACCAGTCTGTGTTTCCACTGTTCCAAGAATTCCTCTTCCCATGACTCATCAGGCAGATAACTTCTGCTCACCCTTCATCTCTTCAGAGACACCAGCCTGCACCGGCCCTCCTCCTCATGATGGCAGGTGCCCCTAACATGCATTCTTTACCTTCATGACATCTATTTCTTCTTTCCTTCATAGAGGAAATGAAGGAAATTCAGCACAGAGCTAGACCTTGGGGATTCAGCTACACTTAAGAAGAATAGCCCATGCCTTCTTGGAGATTTCCATCTAGAGGAGGAGATGTCATTAACATTGTATAACTGGCATTTTATTATGGTATTTGATATTTAAATGCTATGAAAGAAAATGTATTGAGCTATGAAGAAGAAATACTATACAAAAAAGTGGAGGAATTAATAAGACCAAAAAGATTACAAAAACATTTTCTCCCCAGACCCACTCCCTCTCTCCCTCCTCACCAAAGGAGGGCCCCGGACATGCAGCACAGGGAGCACTGAGGGAAGAGAGGGCAAGCACGAGGTCCTGGCAGGGGCTGGCAGAGGGCTGGCAAGCGGAGAGGAGTTGAGCTGCTCGGCCATCTTTAACGGAGGAGGGAAGCTGAACCCTGGCTTTCTCTTCCTTTCCTCCTACCCAGCCCCACAATTCTTTTCTCATAATTAATCCATTTGACAAGTGAGAAAACTATTTTCAAAGTAAACAAAATAAATCAAAATGGTGCTAACTTCTCTCACTAATGTCCTCCATCAATCACAGATGACTCAAGCTTTTTAAATGGAAAGATTGGGGGAGCAGACAGAAGGAGAGCTTTAAACTCAACTATTCTCCCCAGTCTGTAACATTAAGGTGCTGGAATTGATTTGTCATTAAAAAGAGAGCTACACGTATTTTATATGCCCAGAAGGAGGGGAAAAAAATCAATGTTAAACTACATAATTGGGAGAGGGGTGAGATAGTAGAAGGGGGTAAATTTCTTATTGATCCAGAAAAAAAATGCAATAAAATGAGTCAAACACCTTCATTTAATGCTTCATTTAATGTTGTATAGGGCAGGGTGATGACACAGGAAAATATGTGTGGTGGAGGCATTAATTCATCAGACCCCGACAAGTGTGGGTGGGGGTGTGGAAATGACTTCTCGGAGTCTCTAAGGACAGTAGCTATGCTGTAAATCCAAAACTCACAAAGGGAAAGTGGGACACAGAGGAGCAGGCAACAG
Organism: Galemys pyrenaicus; assembly: GCA_019455555.1. Classification (NCBI taxonomy): domain Eukaryota; kingdom Metazoa; phylum Chordata; class Mammalia; order Eulipotyphla; family Talpidae; genus Galemys; species Galemys pyrenaicus. The sequence goes on along the minus strand of JAGFMF010011914.1, from coordinate 1,878,357 downwards.
CAAGTGAAGTCTCCCAAGAAAACCAAACAGTGAGAATCTTCCAAACCAGGAGTCAAGTGCTTGCCTCCATGTTACCTATGAATAAATTTTTGTTAAGCAAATTAAAAAGTAAGGGTAGACTCATGAGATTAGTTATTTCAAAAGATGGACAGTAACAGGTGTTAAGAAGGATGTGGAGAAATTGCAACCCTCATACATTATTGGTAGAAATGTAAAATGGTACAGTTACTACAAAAAACAATTTAACATTTCATCAAAAGCTAAACAAAGAGTTAAACATATGACCCCTTCACATGTTAACATAGAGTTAAATATATTTCCACTCCTAGGTAAAAACCCAAGGAAATTGAAAATAAAAGTTTATACAAACACATGTACATGAATGTTTGTGGCAGCAATATTCATAATATCTTAAAAAAAAAGAAAACAGCTGAAATATCCATCTAATGATGAACCAATAAATAAAATGTGGTATATCTATACAGTAGAATATTATTCAGCCATAAAAAGCACTGAAGTACTGATACACTAACACATGGACAACCCTTGGAAACATTGTGCTAGATGAAAGAAAGCAGATGGTAAGGGCTTACATACTGCTTTTTCTACTTCTAGGAAATGTCTAGAAGAAGCAAACCCATACACACAGAGGTGATTAGTCATTACCAATACTCAGAATGTGATGGTATTTGGAGATAGTCTTCGTTATGGCAGCCCTAGCAAAGTAATAGAGGAAGTGTGAATGTAACAATAATTATTACAATAATATAATAAATTCAGTATCTGATTCTACAAATTATAATTATCACAGGCTGAAGCATATGACAGTGAACTCACAAAGAGAGAACTAACCGCTCCAAGGGTTTTCATCTGATTTCCCTAAGTCCTTAATGTAACACTTTTCGGAGTTTTTCCCCTATGAAGGTAAAACAAATTCCTCTCCTGCATGAAGGTCAATGTTGGAAAAATGGTTACCCAGAGTTCCCAAATGGGTGACCCAGCATAATCTGTATAGCAACATGGAGGAAATGAATTTTGTGGTACTTCAATCACTGTGTAATTCATGGGAAGATCACCTGCCTCATGAGAAATGTTTAACATCAAGAGATACATAATCACATCCAAATAACAAATCGAACTCAGAATTCGTGGCCCGGATGAAATCCTAGAGAATAAACTCTTTGAGTCGATAGGGAAAGCAGTAAAAAACTTCTACTTTAAGCTTCTTTTGGAAGTCCCACCACAGCACTTGACACAGGACCAGACAAAAAGTACCCAGAACATATTCCAAATTAACTGATTGGTGACTAACTTTGAAGTAGCAGCTAATGCCCATGTGGAAGAACCTGAGTATCCCTGGCCATACAGGACACTGCTACAAATAATCTTTTCTTTTAAATATTTATTTCATTTATGCATACAAGAACTGGGGTACAGACCAGAGGTGTGGGGGCTGAGAGGATTCACCAGAGACAGAGTGGGGAAACAGAACAGGCAGATAGACTGAAATACACTACTGAGGGGAGCAGTGCGTGAGACAGGAGAGGTCTGCTGTGCCATGTGGGTCCCCTCCCTGGCCAGGAATCGAACTCGCGCTGCAGTGGCCACAGATGTCCCATAGTGCAGTGTTTAACCCCTTATGCCACCACCAGGGAGGCCTGGCTACAAGTAATCTAACAATAAAAGAAATTTAAACTATGTTGATTTTATTCTTTGTCAATCTGATAGTAAATTTTAAGATGTATACTTCCTACAGCAATATGATTCATAATAGAAATAGCTATCAGCGCATAGATAAGCAAATTGTATATACAAAATAGATGTAGTAATATATATAATATGTTACGATATATAAACATATAAATATATAAGCATTATAGATACAATGGACTATTATTCAGTCATAAAAAGAAATAAAGTTCTGAAGAGTGTTACAACTTGTAAGAACTTCAAGAACATTATGCTAAGGGAAAGAAGCCAGACAGAAACGGTCACATGTTCCACGATTCCACTTGTGCTATATTCCTATATTCAGAATAGGCAAATCCACAGAGACAGAAAGCAGATGGGGAAGCAAGAAATAGGAAGTGATTACTTAATGACGACAATGAAAAAGTCTGCAACAAAAGAAAACCGGTGTTTGCACGGCACAGTGAATACCCTCAATGTCACGGAATTGCACGCTTTAAAATGGTAATTGTATGTTACATGAATTTCATCCCAACTTAAAAGAAATTATACTCCTGTGAATGAAGAAGGTTGAGTGAGTCCCCCACACACACCCTCACCAACACTGAAGGTGGAGTTTCCCACAGCCTTTAACTGGGACACGTAAGCACCATCTTACAGCTGCACAGTTTCCCTTTGATCCAAAATTTCTAATTATCGGAATTTATTCTAAGGCAGTGTTTCTCATCTAAAGGCAATTCTCTCTCTTAGGAAACATTTGGCAATGTCTGAAGACATTTTTGGTTGGCGCACATGTGGGGATGGTCTGGCACCTAGTGGGAAGAGGCCAGGAGTGCTGGTAACCACTCAGGCGGTCCCCCAAGGAACTATCCCAGGAACTATCCAGCCATGGTACCCAAGGGCCAATGTCAAGAAACCCCGTTCTAAGGAAATAAGCAGACAAGTAAACAGTGATGCTCATTTTAGCACGTTACTATTACGTTTTTATGTTAGATTATTATGTAATAGTGAAAATTTGTAAATAGTTAAATATCTGCCAAAGTGTAACTAAAGTCCAAATCCATATATCACAATACCAAGCAACTAATAAAAACAATAATGCAGATTCATGTAGAAAGTACTTTCGGGGCCTCCCTGGTGGCGCAGTGGGTTAAGTAACGCACTAGGAAGTGAATCGCAGCCACTTCAGTATGAGTTCAATCCCTGCTGCCGGCCAGGAGGAGGACCCACATGGCATGACAGACCTCTCCTGCTGTGCCCGCTGCTCCCCTCAGCAGTGTGCTTCTGTTGATCTGCCTGTTCTGCTTCCCGCTCTGTCTGTGGTGAATCCTCTCACCCCCCACATCTCTGGCCTATACCCCAGTGCTTGTGTGCATAAATAAATAAATCTTTTAAAAAAAGAGAAAGTACTTTCGGGCCTCCCTGGTGGCACAGGGGTTAAAGTCTCAGTGCTTTCAAACTATCTCCAGCCATTGTGGCACGAGTTCGATCCCTGGCCAGGGAGGGGACCCACATGGCGCAGCAGACCTCTCCTGCCTCGCCTGCTGCTCCCCTCAGCAGTGTGTTTCAGTCAATCTGCCTTTTCTGCTCCCCACTTTGTCTCTGGTGAATCCTGTCACCCTGTGTACCTCTGATCTACACCCTGTTTTGTAAGCATAAACAATAAAAATAAATCTTTAAAAAGAAAATGCTTTAACTTAGGGAGGCAGTAGGTTAGTAGCAAACATAATTGTCGAGCAGCCCAAGTGACACGACACCCCTGAGCTCTTAGCCTCAGTGCTGGGCAGAGCGGACCTGCTCTCTGCCCAGCACTCCCACATGCAGCTCCCGGAGCTGTGCCTGGCGCACAGGAAGCGTTCAGTAAGTCTTGGAGGAATGCCTAAAAACATCCACTAGATTTCAAGTTTTTAAGAGGAAGTTCTGTACGATGAAACATCTTCCATTTTGAAAAACTTTTCATTATGCTGTATGTTACTCAATTCTGAAGACTGCTAATTGGACATGTTAGATGCTTTCATTGAACCACATTAGTTGTTCTAACGTCTAAATCCACTTAGCTGCTTGACATAAAAGACTTCTCCAAAGACACCCAAGCCTACTTGGCATTCAGCCACGACCACAGCTGTCGGTGGGCACCGCTAACCCAGTTACCCAGGATTTGGCTGTCTGAAGGTGCAAGAAACAAAAGGCTACTCCGGATCTAGCCAGTGATTCTCCTGCCATTGACATTAGCTTGTTAGAGCTGCTGAGTGTGAGTCATTAGGGCCAACGAACAACGCAGTCTGTCAATAATCCGAAGGTTGACGGAAGAACAATCCACTAACTTGCTATTCCCAAACTACTTAAAGGCGCTGTTCTCTTAAAAAGCTCTTTAAAACAACAGCAACAACAAAAATCATTTTCTTTGATGCTCACTTTTGGGAACAGAAGAGTAAGATCAAGAACAATTTTTCTCTTGACATCATATACTGTTTTACTTTTCTTCTGTCACATCTCTTCTCCATGCCTCCTACCCCGGGAATAAACAAGAAATTTCCACCAGTGTTTCATCCTGACAAGCCAGAGGTAAGTCAGTCTGGCAGGGCCGGGTGGGCAGGGAGACTTTGAGGGCAGGTTCACAGTTCCAGCGCCCACAGGATCTCTTGACCACAGGGTTCCCTCACTCATCCGAGAGCCCCTGGCATGGAGAAGCCTGGGCCAGACTGGACCCAACTGCCATGTCCTCCAGGTTTTTAGAAGACAATGGAAATTCTTATTTTCGTGAAACTTCTATGACTTTTTCCCCTTGACAATTTGCTGTTGTTGTTAACACTATGCAGGTTTGCAGGTCAAACAGCACGTCTTGGGCCACCAGCTGGCCATCTCTAGATGTTTAACCTTGACTTCGATGTTGACCTCAATTCTTTCTACTCCTGGTTCTTCTCTAAACGGGGGGACCAATGGCTACCCCAGCACCCATCGGGCTTAAATTTATTTTTTCTCTTTACCTCATGAATTTCTTATCACAACTCTGGAGAGAGAACTAACTCGTTGTCTTCTCCAGAACACTTCTGTTTTTGGAAGTCACATTAATTACACCCCCAAAATCAATTTTCCCCTCTAGTCAACTGGATAATAGAATTACAGGCCCTATTCCTAGAAAGGGCGCTTAGATAAACATTAGCAGATAATCATGATCTGGATTGCCTTCTCCCAGATTCAATCCCCAATTTCCAACAAAGGCTGGGCAGCCAGTACAGATCCGAGACCGAGACCCGAACAGGAAGCGAATGACTTCTGCTCAACCACCCAGTACCTGGCACAGAGTAAGGATGCACGAGCTAACAGCCATTGTGGATGCTGGCTGTGACCCCACAGAAACTCTAGGGTCCCGCCCCTAAGTGCCTGCCCTTAAGCCTTCTCTCCCCTGCACTTTTCTGCACCCCAAAACTTCCTGTGTCAAGCACATGAAGAACATCTCCAACCTCCCTCTCTGTCCAGGAGAAACTTCCAGGCACCAAGAGCAAATACCAACCCTCCTTTAAGCTGGAGGGATGTACATGGTGGTTACACACAGCATACCAAAGACGGTGCCAATTCCTGGAATGCAACCTTCATTCACCTTGAATGAAGACCTGTCACCTGTCACAAGATCAGTTCCACTTTGTAACTTGAAGCAGCACGAAAGTGTTGCAAGGGGATGAGCCTCCCATCGCCAGAGACATTCAGGCGTCACCTGAGTGCAGAAATCTCTGTGGGCAGTTCTGCGCCTGAGTGGGAGCCGGGACCTTGGCGCCACCTAGCCATCACTTTCAGCAACAAAGCCTTAGGCTTGCAGTGTTTGGAGAAGTGGAACTCCCCGTGCACATACCATCTTTCTTTTCATCCTCACAAAAACTCTGAAAGAGAAATTCTGTGCCCTTTTTACAAAGGAAGAAGTGGAAGCTTAGAGAGGTTAACTTAAGAGGGAAGAGAGAGGCCTTTGTGCGGCTGTCTGCTCCAAGGGCATCTCCATGAATAGTAGGCACGTGGAGCCAGGAGAGAGGGCAGAGGTGGAGACACAGCCCAGACTTCTCTGTATAAAGGTTATATTTGAAGTTGAATTTACATATGGCGCCAGCAAGGCAGAGGAAGAGAGCTAATCACTGAAAGCAGCAGAAACCAATTTTGAGTCTTTGATCCTCTTAACCTTCCCTAAAATGCCTCTCTGTTGTTGACTAAGGCAAAGTTGTCCAAAAAGAACCAGCACAGCCCTATAGATCCAAGAGCAGAAACCCGGATGAAGCACAGCCCTCTGAAGGAGCAAACACCGCCATTTGCATTCTTTAGTATCTCTGTGCAGACCCCAAGTTCTTGGTTGCCAGGCAGGTGTCTATAGCAACGCAGATATGTCCAGGAAGTCCTCTAAGTCACGGGGGAGGGGCCAAGGCTACTTCAGTTTTACTGGAGAAAATTTAAGTGTTTTGGCCCAGCCAACTTGGCAACTCCAGAAAAGCATGATCCTCAAGCTCCCCTACCTCAGAAGTAGGAAAAGAGTCACAAGGCCTTTGGGTGTGGACCCTCCCCCCGGAGGCTGACGAAGCGCTCTGTTCTATAGTTCTGACCCTTCACGGTGGTAGGTCTATGAAGATTTTTCTGCATAAAACACCAACTGCCTTGGTACAGAGCAGAAGCCCTCATTTATTCTGCATCTTCGTTTTACCTTGTTGCAATTGAATCTTTTTGTTTCCAGTGTCCTGTCAATCTGGGACCATGACTGGTCTTAGAAATCAGAGACTTTGAATTATGCCCACCACCCACCCACGATTTCATCCAAATCAACAAACATCATTGAAATGATCTGGAATAGAGCTTTGCTTTTAAAAGAATAATCATGCAGATAATGAAAAAAGAAGTCCAGTTGTATTTGATAACCTAAGCTCATGTCGGCAGTCCAGCGCTTGGTCAGGAGAGAATAGCACTCCACAGAGCCTCCCCCAAGGCTGCATCCAGTGAAAGATAGAGAGATAGTTCCTCTTGACAAAATCAGGGTGCTTATCAAGTGATCGCTCCACACTGACTCTGGGGAGATGGTCCCCACATGGTCTGGGGACATGCATGGCAGCTGGCGTGAGATGGTCATTCAAAAAACAGCCTCAGCTGAGGACACAGAGCCCAGACTGTCTTCCCCTTCCATCTTCTCCTCAATCCATGCAGAGACAACAGGAGAGCAAATGAAGAGCCAACGCTGGGGGGCAAAGTTGGGGCCGTGCTCAAAGTTCACTGCTACGTGCAAGCAACTCATTAATGATTGCCAAGTAAACAACCAGCCTCCAACTCAAAAACACTCTTGGAGAATTTAAAAATACACCCCTTGGAAATGAGGGATTTCAAAACATCTTTGGAGTCGAGAACCCTGCTGGCACCCCCCATGTACCACAGCCACGGAGATAAAGCACGATCACACCGCCTTGCATCGGGTGCCTGATGGGCCCGAGGAGAGTGGCTTCCCAGTTGACAAGACCGGGGAGGCTTAATGAGTTAATGTTTTCAAAAGCTCTCTGAGTGCTTTGATGGGAGCAGCTGCAGCACTACAAATCAGCCTTTCATCTCCCAAAATAGTCTCTTCCTGCCCCTCCAAATAACTAATCCTAAGCAGCCCCACCAAGACCACCGCCTCCAAGAGGAGAGGAAAGGAGCTCACAGAACATGACCTCTGGGTGTCCCAAGGACTCAGATCCTCTCTGCCTTTACCTAATGCACCTTGGCTAATTTTGCCCAAACAGTATCATCAGTGACACATGCAGCTCTGCTTCGATGCTCTGTGCCATCTGAGAAGCGGAGAAACCCTTCTGCTGGAAAATGAATGCAAATAGATTCTAATCAACAGGAAGAGCTCAATTAGAGCCAAGTTCAGCATGCTTCAGAGGTGTTGCTATTTTCTCCCTGGCTTACCCCCACGCAGTTCATTTGAAGGGGTCTCTGACCTTGGGAGGGGGTTGGCAACCAGAAGTTCTTCTCACAGCTCCATACACAGCCCAGCAAACTTCCCACCCATGTTGGATATCGTCTACCAACCAGAGACGAGGCAAGGCTGCTATTTACCTACAACAGTTGAGTTTAGAGCTACGGTTCTCCAGGTCTGAAGGTCACTAGGCCATAACAGCCCCCTGGGAATGCAAGAAACAGACTCCTGTCCCACTTACCTAAAGTAGTGAGGGTTTAGGGTGTGGGGATTGGGAGACGATGCAGCACAGGAAACAGAGCCCAAGTGGCAGGCACTGATTTGCGGGTTGCAGACTCAGCACCCACTACTCATCCACTGTGCAATCTTAGCAAAATTTCTTAACAATCCTGCATGTAGGTACTATTATTAACTCCAGCTTGTAAAGGAAATAATCCTCACATTATCACAAAGCCTTAACAAAAATAAAAAGAGGAAAATGCTAGCGAGGTACATGGTAAATTCTCAGTAACTGTTGGCTCCCAATGAAACAGTGTCGAAGCAGTGCTATAGAGGTCAAAGGACAGTGTGAACGTAGAGACCAGGTTACTGTGGTGTCCAGTTACAAGACCACCCAGGCTCAGGGAAAAACAATGGGGTTTATTTAACAAACAGGGCGAACAAAGAGTTTCTAAGACCACAAACACCAGCTATCTCACCCCAGACAGTAGCCACAGTGTCCAGAAGTTCCAAACAAAAGTCCATGCAAGATGGTGCTGTCTAATCAATGAGGGCCTGGAGTTCATAGCGCATTGACAAGCAGTGAACCGGGATCCAACTCACAGTGGCAGCTGGAGGTGCTCACAGCTGGAGGGACTACTAACATGACACCACAGCAGCCACAGCAGCAGTCTGAAGGTCAGGCTGGACAGGACTGGACGCTGGACCAGAAAGCAAAAGAACAGCACCAGGAGGCAGTGCCCAATGATCAGAAGCAGTAGACAGCTCTCAGTGGTGACCCAGACACAGAGTTCTGGTCGCTTATCAACCATGCTGGACAGCACTGGCCAGTAGTGCCGGTCACCATAGTTCATGAGGAAGCAGAGTCACAAACACTAGTATTAACAGCTTTTTGTGAGCTAGTGGAATAAACAACTGGCACAATGGCTCTTGGAGACAACAGACCAAGTCTACAATGCTCCTTTCAGGATCGGAGACAGGTGAAGTGGCCAGGTCTTTGCAAAGCTCTTTGGCATCTCTTCTTTTTTGAGGAGCTCACTGCTGAGCCTTCTTACTTCTTTGGAGGCCTGGAACAGAACTTTTAACTGACTCCTGTCCTGCCTTATATCCTCTTTCAAAGCTACACACACACACACACACACACACACACACACACACACACAAACGCCTGACTGGACCATTTTCAATTCTAAGCGACTGACTGGATCAATCAGCTCATTTTTTTTTAATCTGAATAACTAATGAGCTGGACTTGAATCTGATTGGTTCATTTAGCCCACACCTGATTGGTCCACTCTATGATCCAGGCACCAAATATAAAAGGGGAAATCTGGTGTGTGCACAAACCGGAAATGCCCTGACCTCAGAATAGGCTTATGGGCTGATGGGCTTCAAAGAGCTGAACCAGAGCTGGCCTCTTTAGAGCTGGAGGTGCACTGCACTCAGTACTCATTCAGCTGAGCCAGGGGTAACAACGTAAAAGGTGGGGGTGGGGGGAGGTTAGGCAGTAGCTGCCCTGGGACACAGGTCCCAGCTAGGGCCCCAGGCCCCTCCCTGCAGCCCTGGAGCTTGCTCTTCCCTACTATGCCAGATCCTGGGCCAACGTGCCAGAGGTGCCTGTGCCTGCAGGTGAGTCCCAGTGGGGCCTGTGGAGGCAGTAAAGCCTGCCACCCATTGCTGCCTGCACCGGATCCCAGCACATTCTTGGGCCACCATGTGGTAGGAATGAGGTGGGGAGGTCCTGGCGCTCGAACCCAGCTAGCACCAGGGCCAGCCATCAAGGGCTTCCACGTAGACTTCCCGCAGCCTCCTGCTGTAGGTTGACCTGGGTGCTAGCCAGAGCCAGTACTTCCGGGCAGCCTGGAAGCTCTAGTTGCTGCCGCCTGCAACTTAGGAGCTGTGGCTCCGCAACCGGGTTTGCACCTGCAGCGCGGGCTGCACTTGTAGAGCAGGGTGCTGGCTGATGGTGCATGGGTGAGGAAACCCGCCCACTGCCGCTGCCAGCCACCTGCGGACAGCTGCACCGACCAGCCCTGCAGCTGGACACGCTGGGGAGGCCAAGGAAGTCAGCACATCCCACCTCCTAGGTGGCTGGAAAAAGCTGATTTGATTTTGCCCTTGAACTTGAGCCGAGGGATCCAGTTTCACCAATACTAGGCTTTCTGTGCATCTAAAGACACGCTAAAAAATGTTGACAGGAGCTCTGAGAAGGAGCTCGTGACCAAGGACTTTTAGGAAAAGCCACATTCAATCTCTGGGAGTTTGGCAAGGCAGTTTCTCCACATCTTGAATACATTAAAGGAATGTTTAAGAAAACATTTGTTAAATACCCTTACTTACAAGCTTTTTGCTACACACACAAAAAAATACCTGTGAAAAGCAAGCTAGGGAAATGTTAGGAAGATCAAATTAAGAAATGCTGAAGCAGTGCAACAGTGACCTGTATCTGGCACTGTCTTCTGTTAAGCTATAGCTCCTATTGCTATATCCCTTAATTCTAATTTGTAGCCTTTTAGCCTTTTAGAGCTTTTGGGGGGCTCTCTAGCTTCAAAGCTTTCTCTGCCCCTGTTTCAGCAGCACTTTCTCAGCTCATTCTCTCCTCACCCCCAACTAAGTCTCCATGCAGTCTCCCCAGATATCTCATGCAGGGGTGAGGCAGACACTAAGAGGGGAGAGGATTCTGCCCCATTCATGGTGCCACTATTGCCTTCCTCTGTTTTTCTTCTCCCTCGGGATGGGCTCTTTCTAGGCTGGAGGCCATTGTTCATTCCTCATCAAGTTTGATCTTGGATTTAGTAAAGTTCAGAATGTGTTTTTGCTTTTTAATACCTAACCAACCACATCTCTGTGGTTTTTTTTAATAAAAGACCAAAATCTTGGAAATTGGACTTAGGCAATTGGATTGTTCATTCGTCAATTTCATCTTTGCAACTTTTAAAAAAATAATTGGGTCAGTCCATTCACTTTGCTAATATCTGCAGCCCCAACTGAGAGCCTTTTGTTTTATTACAAAATCTAAATTAGGAAAGTGCTTCTCCCCAGGAAGGAATTTTTAATATGCAGGAGCAGGAGTCACCCCAACGCAAGGCCCTTGCCAACAGAGGAGAGTCCCAGGCCCCCTTGCACTGTTTCTTGTGCAAATAGAGCCTTTGGAGCCAACCCCCCACCCCAGGCTCAGCTACTCCAGATTCTTTGTTCCCTTCCTGTTCTTCTAAACCTTTATGCTCAGCCAAAGCCCCATGCCACCTCACCAGGGATTGTGGGATTTCCTATTGGTTTCAAAAAGGGCCCTTAGAAACACTGGTCCATGCCCTAAAGATCTATAGCAGCAAAGCAGCCTTTCAACCCCCAGGCCTGGGTCTTCCAAGCCTCCTGCTGACTTTCCTAAGGATGAGGAAGTGACATGACTTGAGACAGAGAGTAAGGGGAGTCCACTGCTTTGATTCCTCCCCAGAAGCCTGGCAAGAGTCAGGCACACCTGACCCAGGTCAGCTGCGCACCACTCCCTGTGTGAGCCACAGCAGGTGGCCATGCAGCCACTAGCCCAGTCGCTGAGATGAAGCTAGTAGTGGTCTCATAAGCCACAGGGTGGTTCTCAGCTAAATAAAGCTCTCAGCTCAGCTCCTGAAACATACTTAACAGTCAATATTTACTGAGGACTGAGTAGCCTATCACTGTAACCAACAAATGAACATTTCACTGCCCAAAAGAAAAGGGTAAGAAGGAAAGGTTTCCAGTCAACCAGGAGGGAAGCCAACATAAAACTGCCTGTTGTGGGCCTCCCTGGTAGCGCAGTGGGTTAAGCAACACACTATGAAGCAAACTGCAGCCGCTGCAGCAGGAGTTCGATCCCTGCTGCCGGCCAGGGAGGGGGACCCACATGGTGCGGCAGACCTCTCCTGCTGTGCCCGCTGCTCCCCTCAGCGGTGTACTTCCGCTGATCTGCCTGTTCTGCTCCCCGCTCTCTGTGGTGAATCCTCTCACCCCCCACACCTTTGGCCTGTACCCCAGTGCTTGTATGCATAAATAAATAAATTTTTTTAAAAAACCTACGCGTTGTTTTCAGGTTTGAAGAGAGCGCGCTGGCAGAGACGTCACCTCACTTCCTTCTGGTGAGTGAGTGAGCGCCAGGACAGGCGCCACCCCACCATTCCACGTGGGAGAAAAGGTCCAGGGAGTGTGGAGGGACCGGCCGCAGGCCGCATGGCCAAGCACAGGAGATCCAGGACCGGGGTCCAGATCTTCTGCCCCAAGTAGCCCATTGCTCCCATTGGACTAAGTTATTTCCCACTTTAAACAATGAGCTCCCTTCTTCACAACTACCCAGTGCCTGCTGTTTTGTGCAGCTCTGAAGGATGTTCACTACCGAAGTCACCAGAAAGGCCAAATCGTGCATGGGAGCCCCTCTTCCTAGCCCCAAGCCCCGAACCCCAAGCCCCAGTGTTTTTCTGTCCAACTGGATTTGCCACCCTGCTGAGGGCACAGGATTCTTTCATCCACCGGGGGGGGGGGGGGGGGGGGGGGTTTTTTNGGGGGGGGGGGGGGGGGGGGGGGGGGGTGATTTTTTAGAATGGTCTAAAGGTAATGAAAAGAATCACTGATATAGTAACTAAAGATACCGCAAAACTTGCATGAGATTAAAATTGAAGTGTTTCTTTTTTTTAAGATTTATTTATTTATGTATATAAGAGCTGGGGTACAGGCCAGAGGTGCAGGCTGAGAGGATTCACCAGAGACAGAGTGGGGAGCAGAAGAGGCAGATCTACTGAAACACACTGCTGAGGGGAGCAGCGGGTGAGACAGGAGCAAACTTGTACTGCAACTTAACCTCTTGTGCCACCAGGGAGGCCCCAGGATGTTTCTTAGAAAGTGATTATGACCTGATTTTGCTACACATCGGACCCTCGTAGTGTAACAGGGTAGTCCCATGAAAAAGGGAGGTTCCAGATTCCCTGCTCCACCGAAAGGAGGCTGGAGCTGAGCAGGGAGAATAAGAAGCTAGAGAGGAGACTGGAGAAGGAAGGAAGCAGGATGGAGAGCAAGGAGACCTGGAGGAGGTGCAGAGAAAGCTGCATTCACTTTTTGTCCTCGACTGCTTGAAACAGACACGGGTGAGAGACCCGTGGGGAGGTTCACAATGGCAGCCTTTATCTTGATTTTGATTTTGCTCTTTTCCTTCTAGACTTATCTGGCTATTTCTGAACCTTCTATGGGCCCCCATGAGAAGGTACCTTAGATGTGTGGCAGCTTTCAGGTCTCAGTGGACTTCCTTTGGGCCAACCCTATTTGGCCAGATATTTACCCACAAGGGGATGGTAACTTCAGGTGATTTGGAAACGATATTCTTTGTCTTTTCATTGTTGCACACTAATTGTATTGAAGTTTCTTTCCATTAAAAGTCTTACATGCGGCAGATGGCAGAACCTATCCAAAATAGCAAGCAAGTTTGGGGGTTCTGGAATGCCCCTCATTCTGTCCTGTAACAATGGAACTCTTAAAACTAGGGTCCTTCCAAACTTATTTCACCATAAGCCCTTTTTGCAGATGACACCAGCAAAACTGCTTGAAACAACTTTTTAGAGTGTTTTCCACCATGATCAAGAGAAATCCCCTTACATTTTTTTTCTGGCCAGGTTCATAAAGTGGCCAATAGCTACAATGGCAGTGTTGGGGTGAGAATAAAATACCTAACCGCCCCCCCCAAAAACAAACAAACAAACAAAAAAAATCCCAAAGAAACACCTAACCCAGTGCCAGGCATATAGGCAGTGATCAATCATGGCAGGCTTAGAAACCTTTTTTAAAAGAAACAATGCATTCAAGAAGCGCACAACTCTTAAGTGAACTGTTCAGTGTATACGCCCAAGGAGCCATGATCCAGATCAAGAAGTAGAACCTCTGCAGTACACCAAGCCCTCCCTCAACCCAGTTCTAATCATAAGCCTCCACCCTCACACCCACCAAAGGTCACTGGATCCTTCCTTCTATCATATTGTTTGCTTGGTTTTTTTAACTTCATATAAATGGAATCACACAGGTTTTGATATTTTCTATGTTTGAATTCTTTTACCCATTGCATGTTGTATGTAATAGTCTATGAATATGCTACCACTACTTATCCACTCTCCTGTTGTTAGCAGACAGGGGCACCCCAAGAATATGCTCTAAAGGGATTCTGCCAGCTGCCACATCAACACAAAGCAGACTCTGAGTGTGTAAAAGCTTTAATAGAATGATTGTGCATGGAGAGGGAAGGAGAGGAAGGATTTAGTTTCCCAATGAAATACCCAAAGTTAGCAATTCCCTCATGGATAAATGTCTAGCCCAACAGGATCAGCCTGAAGGGAGACCAAGAGCTTGCCATGAGTCTAAGGCAAGTCTGGGATGAAAGGAACAAAATCAAAGAACACGTCAAGATAAAGGCTGCCATTGTCAACATCTCCACGTCTCACCCACGTGTCCTTCCAAGTGTCTCTCCATGTGTCTCCTCCAAGTCCCCAAGTCCTTGGTGCAAGTCCAAAGCCCAGAAGCAAGCAAATAAGGCTTTCTTATTTTTCCTCTCCCGTGTCTCCCCTTCCACTCTCTTCAGTGTCGCCAGCTTCTCCTGGCCACTCAGTTCCGCCCCTCATAAGGTGGGACAGAGAACACAGAAATTCCCTTTTTTATGGCCATGCCTCTATTACACTAAGAATAGACATTAGGCTGTCTGCAGTTTGGAGCAAGCAGGAGCAATGCTACTATGAACTAATTTCTCTAATAATACTAATACTTCATAGAGTAAAATGGGATATTGAGATTTAGTAGAGAAGCAATTATTTTTATCACCACCTAAAATGTCCCTCCAAGACATGCTCCAATTACTGCCAGACCTGGAGCCAGATCTTACCCATCCTTCACAGTCTCACAAGATATGTCCCATAAGGTGCCCAGCAGATACTTCCAGATAAAGCACTGGGTGAAGACTCATACGTTATCGTGGAAATACTTAACTGAGAGACTTGGATACTAAGGAACCCTTCTGAAATTAACTCAAACCATGCTAGTAATACAGAATAATGCTGTATTATCCCCATTTCTCAAATAGAAAACCTTCAGCTGGGTTACGTAGGTGGCTGGTGGCAGAAGTCAAGAAAAAAGAAATGTTCACACAACTCTAGGTTAGAGTTCTGGGCTTTCTACAATCACAGCTACCAGGCTGTAACAGCATGGGAGAGTTTGGTCAAGGATTAGCAGATCTGTTTCTAGACTTGAATATTAATTAGATTCTATCATTCCTTGCAGAGTACAAAATGCAGTTGAGAAATAAGGCAGGCACAGCCCACCACCCTTTACTCTCTGAACAGTACTATGCTACTATTTTTACCATGCACCTTCTCTCATACCAGTGCTTAGTCCTAGCAGCACACCAGAATCTCCTGGGGTGTTTTAAAAATTATCTGTGCTTGAACTGACTCTAATCTGTTAATTAGAATCTTGGGAGAGATGGGAGGCCTAGGGTAAGTCTGTGTGTGCATGTGTGTTTTTAAATGCCCCTAATAATTCTAATGTGCAGCCAAGTGCTAAGAAACATCTAATATCCTAGCTTTGTGTCTTTTATAAAAGTGGCACAGAAGGGCTGAAATAATGTCCCCAAAAACTTGGTCTCTAGAAATGACATTCTTGACCAAGCCCTTGAATGACAAACCTGAAATAATTCCAGCTTCACATGCAATGGAAATTATCCTTTGGCTCTTGAGAAGCAAAAGTACTGGTAAACATAGATATTCATACATTTCCATTCATGGGGTCTAAAGTGATATCTTCAACCATTTTCTACCTTTAATATTTTTGAAAATGAATGTGAAAAAAGATCCAATCTCTTCTTCCTAGGTGCCCTAACACATGCCTCAGAAAAATACCAACACTTCTATTTTGTGGGAAATGATTTAGCTTTACTATTGTCAATATTTACTTTAATATCCTCAGATCTTTCCATATGACATTATGCAGTTAATTTCACAGTGTAAGCACTGTCTAACATTACCAGCTCATATCAGTCTCCCATCCAGAAAAGCTTTTAGGTGATAGTCTTCTACAGATTTCCTCCCTCCCCCTTATTGCAGCACAAAGCCATCAGCAAATTAGTCGTTACCTTCCACAGAGCCAAGCCGAAACCTCCCCTGTCAATTGCTGAATAGTCGATTACAGTCTGGACATACACATTTTACACTGATTAAAAAAAGAATTACTGCCGTTGATTCTGCTTTTAAATTAAGGGACAACATCTATGTAATATGGAATTACAGAGACTTGGCTTAACAAAATGGTTATTTAAAAGAACAGAAAACTTAATTTAAAGGAAAACTCTGTGACCAAGACAATGTGACTTTCCAAAAACAAGGAACAGGGCAGCTACTCTAAGCCAAAAGGTTAAAAGACCCCAAGGAACCTAAACTCTAAACTAATATCAATACTGTGTTGAAAAGCCAAAATGTTAATTTCCTCCAGCATTGCAGTCGATTTGCCTCACTAGCAAATTTTAGATATGAACACCAAGTCAAAAATAATTCCCCAATGACTCTGAGCATTTTACCAATGACAACAGATTTGAAATGCGTTTTCAGAGCAATGACAGGGAATTAAATAGATTTCTAGTGCTATAAAGCTTAATATTACCTTAGAAAGTGTTAAACTGTCTGCTCATCTTCCTTGAGGCTCATTTGGTACCTGGTAAGCACTGAAGAAAAGCTAAGTGCAGGAGCACTTTATTAATGTACCAGAAGCCGCATCAACGTTAGCATGCTTAACACCTTCAGAAAGTTTCTGAGAAATGTAAAATAGTAGGTGAGCTCCTGAGAGGCTTAAAGGAAAATATCACCAACCATCACCAAAAAAGATATCTCTTAAGCTTAAGGGCCAATTATAAATTAGGGATACTCGATTCTTGCAAAAACATTCACAAGTAACTGCAACCTATTATGCTTCCCATAAAAATAATGCAGATTCTAATTAGTTTTTAATTGCCTGCTAAATTGGTCTGATTTTGTGTACAAAATAGCCTTTAAAGAGCTATACATGAGATTATTTCCAATATTTTCGTGAGAAAGTTGTCAGTCCACCTAGATTGAAAGCAGTAGAATCTAAGCCTCAGAGATAAACCTGCAGTGTTTGCCTTCACCCCCCCTCCCCCCCATGAATAGGCCTGAGTACAGAAAACTTAACTTTGGATGTAAGCAAACAGAATCAGAGTTGATCAAGATGCTAGAGATGCGAATGTGTTCATCTGTGATGCCGCTCCACCCACACTCCCCTTTTGATGTTCTAAAAATGTTTTCATGGTCAAATACCAACCATTCTTATAAATATCAACAGAAAGGAAAAACTTAGAAACTTGACCTCCTTATCCTTGACTACTAATATAGTATCTCCTACTTCCTATGAAAGTGGTTCCAATTTTGAAGGACTGAAGAAAACATCCACTTTTAGTCAAAATTGAAAAGCGAGCAAATATCAGATTTCTCTCCTGCCTTAAATAACTAGAAAACTGTACAAAATATATGAGACAATGATCTTCCAGATATCAGACACTAGGCAACACAGGACTATGGGACCTGAGAAGAGGGAAAAAAAGTGAGCACCGCAATTATACCATCTTACTGCTGGAGGTACAAATAGTATACCATTCGTACTCCTAAGACTGTTCTAGGTCTCGGGTACAGGCAGGGAAGAGTCCAGTTGACTCACTAAGGAAAGGAGACAGAAACCAGAGCTGAGGCCAAGACAACCAGAATTTACAAGGCAAAGTACTAGAGATACACAGAGAGCGCCAGAAACCTGTAGTGGGTTCCTTTGTGTACTGGTTGAGTACCAACCTATGTACATGTGACAAGAAACTACCTAAGACTGGGAAAAGGGCCACTAGGAAAGAGTAAACAGAAAAAAATTCACACTTAACCAGCCAGAGTGAAAAGAATCTCCTAATACCTGGCACCAGATAGATTCTGGGGAGGGGGGTGGGGGTGGGTTCAGGGAGGGTTGGCAGGAATCATGTAAATTAGCCCTGGACTAAAAGCTGTTCTGGATCAGCCCAAATAGCTTAAAAGCAAATTCTGAAAGGATCCAACTGATTCCAAACAACTACATTCCAGAAAAAAACCAACAGCACTTACGAGAATAAAATTCCATTATACATAAAATTCATAATGTCCAGCATCTAATCAGAAATAGGCAGACAGCAAAGAAACAGGAAAATACTACCATAATCAAGAGAAAACTCAATAGGAATAGAACCAGAGCAAAAGAGATGATAAAGCTCTCTTTATAAATAAGGAAACTAAAAGTTTGGGAGTTACAGACTCCCAAAATTATATTCCCAGTCATAATTATCAGACATCTGATCCATCCTCAGGAGAATTTGATTATATAATTGAAAGTCTGCATGCTTCATCCTCAAGGATTTGCCATTTAAAAAAAAAAAAAAACTTGCTAAATGCTCTGCATATCCAAGAAATTAAAAGGAAATATATAGTTATGATGAAGAGGGAAAGAAAAGATACTAAAAGAGCTCCTTAAAAAACACCTTGGATTAAAAATGGGAATAAAAATCACTAGATAAGATTGACAGCAGTTTAAATAGTAAGAAAAAAAAAAGATTGGTAAACTTGAAAACACAGCAATAGAAACTACCCAAATTAAAATACAGAAAGACTGAAAAATGAATAAAGCATCATGACCTGAGGACAAATAACATGCATGTAATCAAAGTCAAGGAGAGATAAGAAAAAGTGGGACAGAAAAAAGATCTGAAAAAAGTAACTTACGCCATAAAGAACTACAACAAACTCCATGCAGAATATATCCAAAGAAATCCAAACAAAGGTACGGGATTATGAAACTGCTGACCACCACTAATAAATCTTAAAACAGTCAGGAGAAAAAGACGTGTGCCAGCAGTCTTAAGTCTACTGCTTAGAAACTATGTCAGCCGAACAACAATGGAGCTACGTCTTTAAATACTGCAACTATCAATTTAGAATTCTCTAGGCAGCAAAAGTCATCTTTCAAAATTGAAGACAAAATAAAGGCATTTTCAGATAAACAAAAACAGGAATAATTTACTGTTAGCAGACCTATATCAAAAGCAATGATAAAGGCTGAATATAATACCAAATAGAAATTCAGGCCTACCGCTATGGCAAGGGAATTAAATAAAAAATAAACAACTGGAATTGCCTCACAGTTCAACAGAAAAATAACCCAATTAACAAATAGGCAGCAGCTATGAACAAACAATTAACTAAAGAGGACACTAAATGAGCTATCATTTCACACTGGTGAGACTGGCACATATGAAAAGACCCCCAACAACAAGTACTGGAGAGGATGCAGAGAACAAGGAAGACTGGTGAGAATGGAATACATACTAGTGAAACTGTTTTCAAAAACAGTCTGGATTTACAAGGAAGACTAGAAATATCATACAATCTGGCCATCCCATTTGTGGGCATATATCCACAGAACATGAACCAACAAAAATGCACCTATGTTCTACCATATTCACAGCAACACTATTTATAACCACTATAAAATGGAAGCAGCCTAGACCTTCAATGGGAAAATGGATCAAGTTGCAGTACCATGGAATATTATATAGCCACAACAAAGGATGACATGCATTGATTTTCAACAAAATGGAGGGAATTTGAAGAAAAAAAAAGATTAACAGTAATTCTTTTTATACGTAGTTCTACAAAATGCAGCACGATGGTGACAGAAAGCACATTAGTGGTAGTCGGGGTCTAAGGGTGAGGGGAGAGGATTGATTGCACAGGAAAATGAGGAACTTGTATAGGTGGTGATGGAAACATTCAATACTGTGATTGTGGTAGTGGTTATACAACAGATTTGTCAAGACTCAGAACTGTATACATAAAACTGATGACTTTTTACTGTAATAAAGAAAAGCTAATAAAAAAAAGCTCAATAGCCAAGAAAGTTCTGAAAAATAGAGTGAGAGTGACTTCCCCAAGTCACTGCTAAGAAAAACACCTTGATTCATGACAGGAAAACAAATTTAATTGAGTGCTAGTGATGTGGATCTTGTAAGAAAATACACATATTCAGCTGGAGATCAGCCAGGAGTACTTAAGTGTAAGCGTGAACAATAGACAAACATGGGAATTTAGTATGATTCCAATTAAGTAGGGAAAGAATGGACTATTCAAAAGACTATGTCGAGAACTTACTATTTAGAGTTCTATGTTGTACCATATACAAACCCAATTATAGTGGATTAAGAATGTAAACAAGATTATAAAAGCGCTAGAATATATTTTATAATCTTGTGATAAGTCCTATGTAAATTAGTCACAAGACACAGATGAGCAGATTTGACTACAATTAAAACTGAAGTAAAACAAAATAGCATCAACAAAGCTCAGACAGATCAAGAGAATACTTCTTATGTGTATGTATATATATACATATACACACACATATATTTATACACATACATATGTAATATTGCAGGGTTTGGTGCCATGCTATATCAAATTCCTATAAATCTTAACAAAATCAAACTACCCAAGAGAACAGAAGACAATATGAACAGGCAACTGTTAGAAAAGTAGATAAGAAAATATAGTTTTAAAATATCAAATGAAATAATAGTAATTAAACACAAATCAAAATGACTTTTTTTTCATCCAACAGTAAGTATTTTCTTAAATTGAGCGTTTGGTGTTACCAGACTGTTGGGAGCATGGTAAACCAGTGCTCCTCTTTTAGAAAAGTCTGACAGTAGCAATCAAAATGTAAATCCACAATCCACAGCCCAAAAAGTTTTCATTCAATAATCTAACCACAGAAAAACTTCGGAAAGTCACTAAGTGTCACTTTATTTTATTTATCTGTTTGCTATAATCAAACGCCAGCAACCTGAAGAGGGAAATTCGTTCTGATTCACCTATCTCTGACAGACAACTGTTTTTGCCTACCAAGCAACCCTTTCACTTCTAATCAGTCTCCCTTTTCTACTGTAAACTGCTTTTCTCCACCTGGAAAATAACTTAAACACAAGGCCCCTTGAGGCCATGTGGGCAGAAATGCTCCATGAGGGCACTGGGAACGAGTGTCCCTACTCCTCAGTCTTACCAGTGCCTAGTCAAAGGAAAAACACAAAATCAATCAGATTGTAGAGCCAGTCAGATGCTAGGTCTCTTCCTCCTTGCGGTACCATAAAGACTGGAGCTACTGAGGCTACATGGTCCACCATGTGGAGAAAGCCAAAACACCAGGGAAGGCAGAACAGAAAAGATGGAGCCACCCAACCGAGTCAAAAATCAACTCTAGTCTTCAGACCTCCCAGTTGGGGAGCAACCCCCACAAGCCTATCTGAGCTGGGTTTTTTCACTTACAAATGAAAGAATTCTGACAACGTATTCTACAAACATCAAAAATAATGAGGTGGATCTGTGCAGAGATTTCTACAATGTTAAGGAAAAATAACAAAAGCAATTTTCAGAATAATGTGATCCTACACCCATATAGGATATTTTTCTATTAATTGTGAGAACTAGGAAAATAATGTTCACTTTAACAAATTATACTTTTAAAATGTTTTGTGTCTGTGTACATATATATAAAAATTTTAACAGAATAAAATGTTCTACTAGTGCATGATAAAACTTGTGTCATTTAATCATCTGCTTTATTCCATCTTAATTTCCATAGAAGACTGTGGAATTTTCTTCCTAGAAGGGAATAGAAGAGCAAATTGAATTCTAGATGAAACATAAGTAGTTTATGCCTATATGCTTACCAGTGCTTTATATAGTTTCTTCCTCAATCTACTTCTGAATAGCCAAATCTAGAAAGACATTTTGTCATCCTCTGCAACTGTAAATTATATAAGTTCCAGAAAAGCAGAATGTATACATTTGAGATCAAACAACCTCTGGCTGAATGAAGAGAAAATATATTCATGTATCTATCTGTGATGCAATAAGGAGAAACTGAAGAAGACATTTCTAGAGACTTAAATAAATCTAAAACTCAAGGTATAGAATTTTGCTACCTGCCACAAATTCAAAGTGACACTAAGGGTATACCATAAAGACAAGACATAGTAATTCAATCAACCCAGAAGACAGCCCTTAATCTATGACAATGTTTTTATCTCAAATGTCAAATCTACATCCATCCAGAACTTCCTACTCCCTTTAGTAGGATGTTCGACTCTTCATGATTGAGGTAAAATGTATTCTACGAAACTTAAATAACAATCCAGGCCTATCCCCTAATAACTAATCAAAGGAATAAAAATCAATATATGCTTATATTTAAACTAAAAATGAAATTCAAAAAACTATCACAATAGTTATAAAAAGGAACAAAGAAAACATTACCTCTATCCAGCTACTTATTATGCTCTTGACTCTCTGTTACAAGAAAATATATAAAATCTAAACTCCAAAATAAAGTAGAAATTGAATTGAAAAGCCAATTTGATTTTTTAAGTTGAATAAATGACTTTCAAATCAATATTTGGCTCAAGTTGATGTAAAATTAATTAGCATAACTTTTGCAACAGGATTTAAAGAGTAAAAATGTTTTTCCAATGATGAAACAACATAATCCTTCCACATTTAGTATCATCTGAAAAGTAAGAACTTTAAGTTATTCAAATTTAAGAAACAAAAATAATTACACTTAATAAGAAATTGAATACTCTTTCTGAAACACTAAAATGATACCAAAATACTGTGTGTACTGCCCTGGCACTAATGGTTCATAGTGCATTGGGGAAAATATAACAAGATTTAGTTTTTTTATTTCATCATTATTACTTTAATCAGTAGGCATATTAATATCACAAATACTTTTTCATAAATATCTTTAAAAGATGTGTTTTACAATATGATATCAAGAACACAAAGTTGGTGTTTAAGTAATCGTTTTGACTGTAACACATTTGATCAGAATACTGTTACGGTGAAAGAAAAGCACCTTCTTTTTAATCATTCATATTCAGCAACAGTGAAAATGCTCTACATATGCATAGCTCTGAACAACACTTTTCATTTCTGTTTCAAACCTGCAATGGTATCTATTACCGTTTTGAAGATTACATAGTACAACATAAAAATGCAGCCCACTCAGACTCTCAATAATAAGTCTGATTAGACAGATAACCTCCCAATCATAAAAGCTTTTATTTTAAGACAGTATTATGCAAATGCAGCATGGAGATCAGACTCACCATAATTGGGATAAAAAGACAACTGGAAAAAGAACGCTGCACATTTGACACTGCATTTTTGTGCACTTTCTTATATTCCCTTCTTTTCTTCCTCCTCTCAAGTGCTAGATTTAAAGTGTATTTACACTGGAAAGTTAGTAACAGGCTTAACCAGAGAATCATTTACTTAAGAAAGTCACTTCTAAATAGAAATCCCATGTATTTTCTATTGTATATTGTATATGCTTTTATGATCTTTCTTACAAAGAGGGCGTGTTTTATGTGCAACACCCGCAGATAGAAGAAATAAACCTACATATCACTCAAACCCAATCATATGTCAGATATAAAATACAGACAGATATGAAGCAAACTACAATAGCAGCAGTGATTCCTGGGGTAGCATGTGCAAAATAGAGTATTTTGCTATTTATTTACAACGTTGTGGTCAGAAAAGAAATGTGCCAAAACTCCCTTTTCCGTTCCACTTGAACTGGTTCCCCACAATTGAAACAAACATCTCCTGTGACATTAAGTTGTCATCAGCTTGTATGATCCCCAGTTCGCTCAACCTTTTCTTCTTCATCTGGCCTTTTTGTGTGGAGGCTGCAACTAGTTCGTTTACAATTTCATAATTGCCTTCGACTTGCTCAGCAAGGTCAGATCTTTCATAAAGCTCCATTTTACCAGCTGCACACTGGATGAGCTCTTCTAGATCCACTCTTTCAGCTCCATCTCCCTCTTCATTTGTTTGAATTTTAAGTGCTTTATTTTCTAGAGAAACAAATTACAGCAAACAAAGTTAAGTACAAACTAACCCAAATAAAACATATACTCCTACCATATATTAGAGCTTTTTAGTTTGTCCTGCCAAGGATTCCTGCTGCCATCTGACTGGATTTTACAAATTTTGGCCGAAGAATCTAAAGGAACAGTTGTCTTCTCTTCACATCAAGATTTTCTTACCTTTGAATTATTTTTTTCTTTTTATCCTAGAATCTCATTATTCCCTCACACTTCCTGGTATTTACTTATCTACTGAACACTGTATTAGCAGGTGGATTCAAAGAGAAATAAAACAGTACTACTTTTCCTAAAGGACTTTCCACTTTGGCAGCTAAGTGACTGCCAGTGTTGGACAGAATTCTTGATGGCCGGATTCATGCTGACCCTGGTGTTCCTTTCATTGCTGCTAAAAAGCAAGAGAATTTTGCAGATGGATTAAGGTCACTAATCAGCTGACCTTAAGGAAAGGAGATAATTTAGGTATGCTTTACCTAATCGGTTAAGCCCATTAAAACAGTTTTTTCTGGCTGAAGGAAAGGAAAGCACAAGAAAGACTCAAAACATAGGATTTGCCTTGAAAGGGGCTCTCTGTTGGTGAGATGGAGGGGATCCCAGGACAAGGACCTCAGTGTGGCCGCTAGTTCTGGACATTAATGCCCAGCCAACTATCAGCAAGAAAATGAAAATCTCAGTCCTACAACCTCAAGGAACTGGATTCACCAACATGAATAAGCTGGGAAGCAGATTCTTCCCCTATAGCTTTCAAATAAGAGCCCTACCCAGCTGACACCTCAAAGTTGCCCTTTGCGCACAAAACCCAGCCATGCCCAGCTGGATGTTAGACCCAAAAATCTTTGTGGAGAAAAATAACTCACAGAGATATAACTAGAGCAGATCCTGAAAGAAAACGGGGGCTACTCATGCTGATCCTTTAAACTTTCCTCACCCATGTCAATTTTTAATCCTTCTCTTAAGACTGAGATTTCATAGTGATCTGGGTCATGGTTTAAAATTCATGAATTTCCCACTGAGTTAGTTCAACTTTGCTGCCAAGAAAGGCAGGTGACAGGGAGGCTTTTACTTCTACCAATAAAAAATAGAGGAAAATTCCATGAACCACTGTAATAAATGCAGCCTGGCACATTCATTTCTCCGCTTCCATCTTTGAAAAATGACAGCACAGCCACCACGTTATCATTGGCCTGTTCTTAAGCCTATAAATTTATAAAGTCACACATGATAAGACAGGAACTGTAGCACCACAAAAACCACACTTCCAGGTCTTGAATGAAGAGCTGAACTGACCTTGAAAGTTTCTTTCACCTTGAGAGTCCATAATGTTACAGCCTTTCTAAGCTTCTCTATCTCCATGCCCAAACACAAGCCAGTTAGTTATCTTTTGTAAAGCGATGTGGAAGACTCAGAGGCTTAATCAGTTTAATGCTGAAATAAAGTAAATTAGATCTAGCTTTCACAATAAAAAAAAAAATCACTAAATGTAATCTTACCTTCAGTTCCATCTTGGGCATTTTCTTGCAGGTCGGAGAAAATGGTAGGTTTCACCAAGACAACACCATAACCTTCATTATTATGTATGACATTATTCACCATAGATATTTTGGGAATGTCATAATGTTCATCTAAGAAGTCCTGTGACATTGAAAACAAATGTTTTAAGAACTGTCACATTCAACACTGCCTGCTTTAAAAATCTCACTTTTTTTTTAGGCTCATCTAAAAATAAAGTAGAAAAGCTATGCTTATTAATATGTGGTAACACAGTCTGAGCTCTGAGTGACACAGCATTCTTCTGCGATTTCTACAGATCCACAGACAGGCAGAGCATTCTCACATGAGACTTCAATAACCAACTATTAACTTTGTTAAAATTTATATATTATTTATACATTTCAGAAACAGAAAACAATAGAACCCAACATGGGAATTTTTTTGAAAAATTATTTCTTAGGTGAAATGACTCTAACCTTTAGAAAAGGGTGTCTCAGCAGGTACTCACCTTAATGAGTATTCCCTCCTTGCAGTGATGGATTCCATTGTCACTTAGGGTACACTTACTCCCAGGATATATTTCTATCCCAGCACCCTACAGGTTATAATTTAGGGTAAATACAATCAGTTTTTTAAAGGAAGGAATATAAGAGGTTTATTACAATCACTTCTTAGACTTTAGCACAGCACTAATGTAAAGTGCAAATGTAAAGTGTTTTATGGAAAGTTCTCTAGTAGGTAGTTCTAATCAACATTTCCATTTGCTCCATTTCCAGCAAGATGACTATCATTTATCACTTTCAAAAACCACATACACACAAAACACTGGCTAAGGGTACCAATACTTGATTACTGACCCACTCTCTTTCATTCTAGACAAATCAATTTCCAGATTCTGCCAAAAAATAGTTGAGATATGCTTATTCCAAATGACCATCCTCTCAGATATTGAATTAGTGGGAGTACAGTATTTGACTCCAGTAAAATATTCTAATTTGAAGACAGGAAAAGTCCCCATTTAAAAAAAAAAAAAAAAAACGCCAGTTTTAAAACATACCAACCTAACTTAGAAATTACTTCTATGAGCTAAACAATTAATGGCTTGCACTACTACACACATATAAAATCAGCAGCCATTTCCAAGTATCTTGTTTATATAATGTAATCAGAAAGATCATGCACAATTCAATTCTCTCTCGCTAAGTCTCAGCACTACACGATAACAATAAAAATTAAGAGGAATAATATATTTCTGATACTATGCTAGGCACTTTTAGGAGGCAAAAAATGATTCAAATCTCTATATTTAAGAAATCATTCAGAGAGTAATACAAAATATAGATGAAAAAGAGTTGCTATTAGCCATTCCAACCTAAGTCTTCTGAAGAAAGGTCAAAAAAATGCCAGTTGGACCTTCAGCTTGGGGTGATGTAAAAAGAAAGATTTAGGTGTGATTATATTAAAGATAGCTAAACAACAAATAGTTAAAATTAAATTTCAAATTATCAGGAATCATGTAAAACTTGAAAAAGAGAACATTTTAGCAGCCACCTAGCAAATGAGATAATCATTTTCAAAATACACTGGAATTGAACAGATATTTGGTAGCTAAAAACTTATTGAGAAGACTGCCATTTCTGAAATGTTGAATTGATGCCACTACACCTTCTGCTGGTAGAAGTAAAAACCAGAGACACTATAGATACAACATAAGAAGAGCGAAAAGCAGAGATGGCGGGCCAGCTAGAGAGACCTCAAGGCCTGATGAGACCACGATGCAATGGTGTATTCCCAAGACTTGGAGCTGAAGAAGCTAGCAATCCACAAACACCAGACGCGGGCCAGAAAAGCCTTCCCAAAAGCCCACTCTCTAACCAAAGGAAAAAGTAGCCTCAGAAAACTTTCAGATAATAACTCCATTCTAGCCAAACCCCATAGGAAAACAGTGACCTACCTCAATCTATGCCGGCAAACACCATGAAGAGAGACTAGGCTTCTGGCCTGTATAGGCTATAATCAGGCACCCAACATCCCCACTGAAGTAGTGTCAGAGAATAAATAAGCAGGGAACCAGTATTTCCAGACCCCCCCCAAGTCAGTAACAAGGTCCTTCCCCGTGCAGGATCCATGCAGACCTCGTCGGTTCTAGACTTGTATCTATACCCACAGTAACGAGGCACTGCACCGTGTTAACAGTAGAGTCTAGAGTGTTAACACTGCAGAGTGTTAACAGTAGAGTCTAGACTTGATCCACTGGCTAGTGCCACAGGGCAATATAAAGCTGGAGCCCTCGGCCCACAACCTAAGGAGTCCTGTACAGCAGACAGGAGTAGGCTACACAACTGGGCTCTCAATGGAAAGAAAATGGAGAGTTTACACTTCTATCGCCACCTGACAGTAACAAGACAGCTTCTATTCCATCATCCTCTCTTGTAGAGAAGCTCCGCTGAAAGAGAACCAGACTCTCATATTATAATATAAAAATGTTCAGATTTGAGTTGAAAGTAACTTGTCACATCCAAAACCAGGAAGATGTCAAACTGAGTAACACAATAACTGCCAAAACCAAGATGTCATAGATATTAGAATTAACTGACAATTATTTTAATGCAGTCATGATAAAATGCTTTAATGAGCAGTTATGAACATACTTAAATGAAAAATGAATGGCTCAACAAGGAAAAAATCTCAGTAAAGAAACAAGATTTAAAGAAACAAGTAGAAATTTTAGAACTGAAAAATAGAGCAACTGAAAATAAAAGGCTGAGTGAATGGGCTCAAGAGCTAAAAGGAAAGAGGAAGTAATCAATTATTTTGAAGACAGAACAATAGAAACTACCCAACTACCCAATCATTTTCAACAAGAGAGAAAATGCACATACTCAAAAAGAGCATGTAAAGAGCCTCAAGGAACTGTGGGACCTGAAATTCTTGTTATTGTGAGTTCTGGAAGAAGAGTAAGAGTTTGAGACCTACTTGTTATAATACTGATGGAGCTGTAAGGGATTCTGCTACGCAAAACAAATCAGAAGGAAATATAAAAATACAGAATGGTCTCATTTACAGGGGGAATATAAGGAAACAGAACAAAGGATCAGGTAAAAGACAAAACTGTGGTCTGCAGGCAAACCAAAATCTGAGGCTGTGGGCAAAAGGAGGAGGAGGAGAGGGGTCGAAACACAGGCGAGAAGAATACAAGGGGCTGTGGTGATGGTCATGGATGCCATGGTGGTGGAAGAATTTTGGGGACTACACATAAGGGATAAAATCAAATACTGTACAAAAACGTACAATGATGTAAGAAAATAAACAATAATTAATGAAAAAAAAGAGTTTGGGGCTGAAAAAGCTCAAATGAGAGCTCTCAAATCTAGGGCAAGACACAAACCGACTATTTCAAGAAGATGAGTAAGTCCTAAACAGGATCAAATTAAAGAAATCTAAGCCAAGATAACTCACAACTAAACTTCTAGAAGGTCAAGACATCCCTCTCTCTCCCCTTCCACCACTCCCCTAAAATCTTGAAGCAGTCAGAGAAAACCAACATGCCGACACACACACAATAACATGACAAAGGACTTCTCATCAGAAATGGAGGTCAGAAGAAAAGTAGCACAGTGTTGTTCAAGTTTAAAAGGAAAAAAAAAAAGTTAAATCCAGTGAAAATACCTCTTAAGAATGAAGAGGAAATCAAGACATTCTAAGATAAAGGCAAACTAGAAGAATTTGTCAACAGCAGACCTAACTGAATTATCACAGTTAAGTTCTCTAGACAAAAAAAAAAAACTAATAAAAGGAGAAACACTGGATCTCACAAAGGGTTAAAGATCACAGTAGGTAAAATTTGTAAATGTTAACAGAGCTTCCTTCTCTTGAGTTTTCTAAATTGTTTGATATTTGAAACAAAAATTACAACTTTCTAAAATGGTACGAAGATTTATGTAGAGGAAATATTTAACACAATTGTATTTTAAAAGGGAGGTTGGCACCCAAAAGACACAAAAACACTGATTCAAAAGAACACCTGCACCTGTATGTTTATAGCAGCACTATTTACAATAGGTAAGACCTAGAAACAACCTAAATGCCCAAAAACAGATGAGTGGATCGGGAAGCTGTGGTACATATACACGATGGAATACTACTCAGCAATCAAAAATGAAAAACTAGATGCATTCATAGGAACATGGATGGAATTGGAAGGGATTATGCTCAGCAAAGTAAGTCAGAAGGCAAAAGAAAAATACCAGATGGTTCCTCCCCTAGGAGTAATATGAGAGAACCAAATAAGGATCAAGGAAAGGAATAAGAACAATAATAATAATAATAACAACAACAATAAAGACACAAAAACCAAAAATGCAAAGACAAGGACAAATTGGGGACACTTGGTGGGGAGGGAAGAGGGGAAGGGTTGAGGGCAAACGGGAGCACAGGGGACTGAGGTGATGATGCACTGGTGTTACAGTGATGGGGATTACAATTGATGTCAAATATATGTAAATTTAAAAAATTATAAATTAAAAAAAAAGAACTAGGACAGAATTTTGGAAAATGCAAACAAGCCAATAAAAAGAAAATAAAAACAAAAAAAAAGGGAGGTTGGCAAAGACATCAAGAAGGTAAAGTTTCTGTAGTTATGCATCACTTAGCAACGGGAATACATTCATTAGAGGATAATCATGTGATCGGACAAATGTCATAATGTACTTACACAACCCTACATGGTC
This sequence comes from Galemys pyrenaicus, assembly GCA_019455555.1. NCBI lineage: Eukaryota > Metazoa > Chordata > Mammalia > Eulipotyphla > Talpidae > Galemys > Galemys pyrenaicus. The sequence continues at coordinate 1,848,284 of JAGFMF010011914.1, read as the reverse complement.
CTACATAGCCTTAGGCTATGCAGTATTAGCCTATTTTTCCTAGACTGCAAACCTGTACAGCATGTTACTATACTGAATAGTACAGGTAAATGCAACATAATGCCCAGACAGTTATTTGTGAATCTAGACATAGAAAAGATACAATTAGGGCATAAAAATTTTTTTAAGAAAATACACCTGTGGGCCTCTCTGGTGGCGCAGTGGGTTGAGCACCGCACTGTGAAGCATCCGCAGCACAGCAGCACGAGTTCGATCCCTGGCCAGGGAGGGGACCCATATGGCACAGCAGACCTCTCCTGCCTCACCCGCTACTCCCCTCAGCAGTGTGTTTCAGTCTGTCCTGTTCCCCATGCCTCTGGCATACCCCTGTTCTTGTATGCATAAATTTTAAAAAATCTTTTAAAAAAAGAAAGAAAATATACCCGAAAGGGCATTTTCTGTGAATGGCGCTTGATGTCAGGCCAACTAGACCAGGTTAAAGGTGCTTGATAACTCAAATACAGTCTTGTTAATTTTTGCTACCTTTTCACCCTGGGCAAATCCTTTGAAGTCGTGGCCAAATCTATCAGGGGACTTATTCCAGATGCCACTCTTATACCTCTTATACTCACTGATAACATCACTCCAATCCCACATAGGTTCTTGATATGGTCATAGATGTTTTAGTCCATCCAGAATTGCATTAGTGTCTTCCTAGAGTCTTCCTCAGTTGTAGCAATAGCCTGGGCAAAAATCCTCCTCAGGACCCCTCAGCAGCTTAAAGCTGCTATAGCTCCTTTTTGCATTGGTTTGATGAAAGAGGTGGTCTTTGGAGGAAGAAATACCATTTTGGTACAGGGATGAAAATCACTAATAAAAGGGGGTACTAAGCAAAATTTTAAAAGATAGGTTATTTTCCAAAAAGTACTTCTCTATTTTGCTGACACACCAATTCAGGAGGACATCTCAGAAGAAAAGCTAGGTCTGCCTGCATGTCTTAGTACTCCTGTACTGGTAGTGTGTGCTTATTAATATGCTTGAAAACCTTGGGTTCTTTGTGGCCTGCACAGTGCCCCAAAGGGAGACTGTTATTCTGTCCTTAAAAACCTTGAAACCTGGCATTGAGTTGGCCTTCTTATGAATGAAAGTCTTCTCAGGCATCCATTTCCAGAACAGGGAGGCTTTATTCACACTGAATATTTGTTTTAGTAAATTTCTCTTCCAAAAAAATTTTCAGCTGCCTTTTCTTCAGCACTCACAGGTTCGCCACTCACTTTCACATTATGCAGTAAATAACGATTCATGAATCATTTACACCACCCAGAGCTAGCAGACTATATCATATGTAGCTGGTCCAACCTTTTAATATCAAGACATTTAGCTTTTTCCATGATCATCATCATGGTGCTGAGAAGAATATGTTCTGTGTCTGGTCATTAGAAGTTTCTCCATATCTGATTAAGGCCCCCCTTGAATTTTTGTTAATCTCATTGCTTTCAATGAAGCAGATCTTTTAACAGCTTCCGTTATTTTGTTCTTGTTCTTCAAGATTGTTGCTTTGGTAGAATGGGACATGCCTGACTGGAGAGTAATAACCATCACTGATTTTCCACTCCTGTAGCCATTAATCACTTTTAACTTCGTTTCCAGGTCAATCATTGGACATGGACTCTTACTGGCAACATTTAGTAGTGGATTTTGTCTGCACAGGGGCCATAATGAATGGAATAACTCAAAATTAAACACGTATGTGTGAGTAAACAGTATATGAGTCTGCTTCCAGGATAAAAACACTATCACACTGTATGACAGAATGGTGGCTACACTGTCCTTAGGCAACAGGAATTGGGGCCACCGTTGTACAGATAGTCCACTCTTGTCTAAAATATTGTCATGGGGTACATGATATAATTCACTCAAATGGGTGAAATGGCATCATCAACAAACTGTGATAAGTACACATATATAATGTACTACCTAGCATAACCATTAAAAACCTTTGTCTAAAAGCAAACACTCAGAGATATTCAGGTAACCCACAGGATATCAGAAAAAAAATTCAAAAACAGAGAATAGAAATAGAATCTCAGACTAAAAACAACACCAATAGTTATATAAAATGTAAATGATCTAAATACACTAATTTAAAAAGTGGCATGTGGGGCCTCCCTGGTGGCACAGCAGGTTGAGCACCGCACTGTGAAGCATCCACAACACAGCAGCGTGAGTTCGATCCCCGGCCAGGGAGGGGACCCACATGGCGCAGCAGACCTCCACTGCCCTTTAGCAGTGGATTTCAGTCAATCTGCCTGTTCTACTCATCACTCTGTCTCTGGTGTATCCTCTCACCTCCCGCAATTCTGGCTTGTACTTCTTGTATGCACAAATAAATAAAATCTTTAAAAAATAAAAAGTGACATGTGATTATTCAAGATACTTTTACTTGAGAAAAAAACCCAGATAAGGCAAAGGAAGAGGATGAAATGGAAGATTTTTAGGAACTGTTGACATGCTGGGATATGACCATAAAATTCTCTTAAGAGGAGTAGGAATGCCTGAACCAGAGGATTTGTAGAGGGATATGATATTAAAGAACTACAAAATATGGTCTCATTGGGCCATGCTGTATCCAAGTCATAGCTGGTCATCTTTCTGGAGCAAAATATATAGATATCTCTTGCATGACACGCACATCTTATTGCCAAAGTCAGATATAGAACATTCATTCCCAAAAGTACTACTGGGAAGATATACAAGCTGTGTGGCCTTGACGAATTTACATGTGATGAAAAACTAGAAACGTTGGGAACAATGTGTTTCTCTAAGCAAAGATGTACATAAACTTCCTACATTATTCTCTGAAAAATACCTAATGCATATGATATATATACACACTCCAACCATTTCAAATATCCAATTGGATTAAGCTTCAGTTCTAATATTTCTTAAAATAAGTTTTAAAATGAAGATGAAACTTCTATAAATGACCAAATTGAGAAATCTTCAAAAAACATTTTCAACATCAAAGTTCATACTGGAGAATAACCATACCAAAAAAAAAAAAGCACTTTTTAATCAGATCAGTGTTCATATCTCACTCAGTATCTGAGAATACATAAAGAAGTCTTACAAACATAAAGAGTGTGGCAAAGCTTTTAATCATTCCTACATCAGAGAACACATAAAGGAAAGAAGCCTTACAAATGTGAAAATGTGGCAAAGCCATATATTAGTCTCAATATCAGAGAATTCATTCTAGAAAGAAACCTTAGAAAGGTAAAGAATGTGGTAAAGTCTTTAGCAAAAGGTACAGCCTTATTCAACATTAGAGAAGGCATACTGAAGAAACCCAACAAAGGTAATAAATGATGACTGAATTTTGTACACAATATATACTGTAGAAAACACTAGAAGAGACACTTTAAAGATGTAAAATTGTGGGAAAGTATTTTGAAAATCAAATATAAACATATACCAGAGGATTTTTAATAGGGCAGTAAGTCAATAATACTTTATATATATTATTCTAAATCAGAATATTTATTACAGAAAACAATCTAAAATTAAAACACTTATAGTATGCTTCAAATGATCAACAAAATAGATGTTTGGACCAGTATAATTACTTTTTACATATCCCTTTTATATCAACACTATCTAAAATTTTTAAAGGAAATACTAACACAATTCAGCTCTCAAATTATTTCATATAATGCCTTTATTCTTTGTATATATGTGAAATGATGCAGCCAAATATTGCTGCCTCAAAGATACCTACTATATTAGGTGGGATTCATTCATATCAACCTGTCCATGGAAGATTAATGACACTGTAACAGATGATGTATGAAGAAAATCTAAATGGAGATACTATTTGTAATAGAATTATAAAAGTGATGTTAGTCACCAAGAAGTAAGTGTTTAGGGCATCATTCTTTGCATTAAAGACAGGAACATTCTGCATTTTAAATAGTTTTGCCAACTGTTCTTAAAGGAAGAATGCTGGCACTTAGTTGAAATCTTAATGCCACTTCATAACAGCAGTAAGTAGAAATCATACATATTAAGTGATATGGCTGAAACAAAGAAATCTTCACAGAGATAAAAACTATAGCTTACTTTGCCTTAAAAGGACATAAGATTTTTGTACATCCACATTTACTAATTAGGCACAGTTTTAAAAACCACTGAAAGTACATCACTTAGATCATTATATCAGATGTATGGGGATGTTCCTCTAATCTGTATTTGAATGGATTCATGTGGTGATATTTCCAATGCTTTAGACAGTGGGTGAACATAGTATTTTTAATTAATGAAACTGAGTTTGTTCCAAGAGAAAAAGGAAATGGAAAAGTGGATTAAAAAACAAGGCCAAACTATATACTGTCTGTAACTCACTTCAAACAGAATAGTAATGGCAATCCGAAAGCAACAGGATGAAAAAGCATATATCATGAAAACATTAATCAAAGAAAGCAGGTTTGGCTATAATATTACCAGATAAAGTAGACTCTGAAGTAAAGAAAATAACCAGAGAAAGATAGTAACATTATTTAATGACAAGCTCATAGAAAAAAATCGAGAAACAGACAAATTCACAATTGCAGTTGTAGACATCAATATTCCTTTCTCAATAATTGACAGAATTAGACAGAGACAGAGAAAGAATATAGAATGGGTTGACATTTATAAGCTATTTCATCCAACAACAGTAGAATACACATTATTTTGAATTTTTTATAGAATATATATCAAGTAGACTATATCCTGGCCCATTAAAAACAAGTAGACTATATCCTGGCTCATTAAAAACAAACCTCAACAAATGAAAAAAAAAATTTGAAATCATATGGTGTCTTTGAACCACAATGAAGTCAAACTAGAAATTAACAGAGAGAAGAATAACAATAAAACTCCAAACACTTGGGGGGAAAAAACCAACATACTTCTAAATATAGCATGAGTAAAAGAAAGAAAATACAACATACCAAAATTTGTGAAACACAAACAAAGCAGTACCACAAAAATGTCTTGAATTAACAGTGTAAGCTCTAGAGAATGGGGGGGAGGGGTAAGACTAGCAAAAGGAAGAAAATCATAAACACAAGAGTAAATAAAAACTAAATTTAGATAATCAATGAATGGATTAGGAAGATGTGGTATAAACACACAACAGAATACTATTCAGCTATAAAAAGATAAATTCTTGTTAATATGACAATTTGGATGGAAATGAAGAGTATTATGCAAAGTGAATAAATTAGATAAATACAATTACTGGATGTCTTCACTTATAAGTGGAATGTAGAGAAACAAACAAAGAGTCAGATTAAACCAAACTAGTAACAAGCTCTAGAAATCTGACAATAGAATTTAGGCTGCCAAAGTGGGAGAAGGAACATGAAGAGCAAAGTGGGAAGAGGCACAATGGACTATGATAAAGGTCTACAGCTCCCTTGTAGTGAATGTGGTATCGTAACATACACCTGAAGGTGTGATCCTCTAATTCTAAATAATATGCAGTGTTATAAACCAATGTTAACTCAATAAAAATTGTTTTAATTTAAAAAAAAATAGCAATAACTCTCCCACCCAATCCCCCCCAAAAAACTAATGAAGCAAAGACTTTGAACTTTGAAAGACCAATAAAATTAAGAAACCTCTGGCAAGATTAATATGAAAGTCCTTCACCACTAGCCTAGAGTTCTATAACTTATGAGAACATCTGTTAACTCACACAATATGAAATAATAGGTCATTTAAATAGACCTCTAACTATTAAGGATATTGAATATATAATTTAAAAGCTCCCAAAGAGGGCCTCCCTGGTGGCAGAAGGAGTTAATCTTAGCCCGATGAAGCTGCCAGCAGTCACTGCAGCACAAGTTTTATCTCCAGTCAGGGAGCTGACCCACATGGGACAGCAGACCTCTCCTGTCTCACCCTCTTCTCCCCTCAGTAGTATATTTTAGTAGATCTGCCTGTTCTGCTCCCACTCTGTCCTGGTGAATCCTCTCACCCCCTGCACCTCTGGCCTACACCCCAGCTCTTATATGCATAGATCTTAATAAAAACAAATAAATAAAAGCTCCCAAAGATAATAATCTTCAAATCCAGACGATTTCATTGGCATAATATAATAAATATTTAAAATTGTCATCAATTCTATACATATCAGAAAACAAAAGAGGAAAACTTCCAAATTTATTTCATAAAACTAGTATTACCCTGATACCATAACCAGACAAAGACAGTAAAAAAACTTCAAGGGGGGGGGGAAAACTTCAGAGCAATACCCCTTTATCCCTTATGAATATAGATGTAAAAGTTCCTAACAAAATATTAGCAAATATAATACATCAATATATTTAAAAATTATATACAGTGACTAAGTGGAATTTATTCCAGAGACGATTCATTGAAAATTTGAAGGTCAATATAAATCATCGTTTTCTTTCTTCCAAAAAGAAAAATCATGTGAAAATATCAATCTGATAAAAAACTGATAAAAATAAAAAAGCATTCATTATAAAAATTCTTAGAAAACAGAAGTAGAGAACTTCCTCAACTCAAGAAAGAGTATCTACAAAAACCTATACTTAACCATATACTTAATGGTACAGTACTGAATACATCCTTCCTAACATGAAGAACAACGTAAGAATATCTACTACCACAACTTCTATTCAAGAGGACTGGAAGTTCTAGTCATTGCAATACAGGAAGAAAACAAAAGGCACAGCTAGGTCAAGAAGAAATAAACTGTCTCTATGTGCACATTACTTTACTGTCTTTATAGAAAATCCCCTGGAATCTACAAAAACACTCCTAAACTAGTAAATTCAACAGTCACAGGATACAAAACATACATACAAAATTAAATTATATTTTACTAGCAATGTACACGTGAAAATTAAAACTGAAAATACATTATCACTTATAATAACTCCAAAAAATTAAATATTTAGGTACAAATCTAACAAAACACATAAAATACATGCATGTTATATATATATAAACAACAGTATAGTTTATATATAGTAAAATATATATATATTTTACGTCATTCATTTTTGTACATGTATGCGTTCTCCTCTCAGGTATAGTCCCCATAAAATTCCTACCACCAATTCACCAGTGCACCATCACCATAGTCCTTTGTGCTCTTCCCTCCCCTGTTTTCATCCTTCTCCCTCCTCCCCCCCGAAGAATGTCTCTGACTTATAGCTGCCTGTTGATTTTGATTTTTAATTTATTATAATTTTCTTTCCTGATCCCTTATTTGGTTCCTCTATATTCCTCCTATAAGTGAAACCATCTGATATTTTTCTTTCTCTCTTATTTCACTGAGCATAATCCCTTGCAGCACCATCCAATTTGCTGTGAATAGCATGAGCTTATCTTTTTTCATTGCTGAGTAATATTCCATTTTGTATATATACCACATCTTTTTGATCCAGTCATCTATTTTTGGGCATTTGGGTTGTTTCCATAGCTTACCTATTGTAAATAGTGCTATAATAAACAGTAACAAATATCCTTTTGAATTATTTTTGTGTCCTTCGGGTAGATCCCTAGAAGTAGAATTGCTCAGTCATATGGTAGCTCCATTTTTAGGTTTGAGGAACCATAGTGGTTGGACCAGTTTGCATTCCCACCAGCATTGTAGAAATGTTCTTTTTTCTCCACATCCTCACCAACACTTGTCTTTGCTAGTTTTTTTTTAATATGTGCCATTCTAACTTTATCTCATTGTGGTTTTGATTTGCATTTCCCTGATTACAAGGGATGTTGAACTTTTTGAAAACTATGGTGTGTTGATGAAAGAAACTAAAGATCTAATAAATGGAGAGCCCTATCATGTTCATAGGTTAAAAGATTCAATGTAATAAATCCTCCTCAAGTTGACAGACATGTTTACTAGGAACATCAAAATCACAGCATGAGAAAAAAATCACAATAGGAAAAAAAAATCACACAAGACAGACAGACAGACAGACAGATAGAGAGAGAGAGAGATAGAGAGATAGACTTTTCTAAAAATATATTAAAAGGCAGAGGAACCAAACAGCGAAAACACTTTTGAAAAAGATTTAATATATAGCTTAGACATACTGCTTGATGGATAAGTACAGCTCAGTGGAACAGAGAATCCAGAAATAGGCCCACACAAATACACCCAAATGACTTTTTAACAAAGGTGTAAAACCAATTTATTGGACGAAAGACAGCCTTTCTAAGAAATGGTTCAGTTACAATTGGACATCCAAAAGCAAATAAATGAACCTAGACCTCACATCTTATACCAAAAAGTAACTCAAAAGTGAATCACAACCTAAAATACAAAGGTAAACCATGAATTTTAGGGAAAAAAAATTGGAGAAAATCTTTACGATCTAGGGCTAAGCAAAGAGTTATTAAACTTAACACCAAAACCACAACCAAATAAAGGAAGTTGACACACTGAAAGTCACCAAAATTTAACACTTTGTTCTGTAAAAGTTTAAAAGTGACGTAAAAAGACAAGCTACAGACTAGGATAAAAATATCTGTAAATCAAATGTCCAACAAAGTGGTAGTGTCTAGTACATAAAAGACTAGTAAAAAAGAACAAATAATCCAATTAGAAGATGGACAAAAGCCATTAATAGACATTTCACTGAAGAGATAAGGCTGACAAGCATTTGAAATTGTTCAGCATCATTAATTGCTAAAAAAATACATAAAACCACATACTTATCATAATAATGGCAAAAAAAAAGTAAAAAACACCAAATGCTGGTGAGCTTACAGAAACTATATTACTCAGTGTTAGTGATAAAGTAAAGTGATACAACTAATCTAGAAAACAGTTTGGCGGTTTCCTAAGAACTGAACATCCAACAGCCATATGACCCACAACTACACTCCTGATAATTTATCCCAGAGAAATTAAAACAATGTTCACACAAAAGCCTGTTGGGGCCATGTTGTGGAATACTACTCAGCAGTAAAAAGGATTAAACTACTAGTACATGCAACAACCAATCTGTGGATAAAGTTCCAGAGTGAAATACTATATACTGAATGATTCCACTTACATAACATTCTTGAAATGATGAAATTACAGAAATGGAAGGTAGATTAGGGTTTGCCAGCATCTTAGGAGGTCAGAAGGAGAAGCAAGACACAGTTGCAAAGGGACAACATGAGGATCCTTATAAATGATGGAGATATTCAACTTGACTGGATCGATGTTATCCTGGTTGTGATACTATACGATAGTTTCAAAGATGTTACATTAGGGAAATTTGGTAAAGAGTATACAAGTAGGATATCCCTATTATTTCTTACAACAGCATGTGAATCAACAGTTCTCTCAAAACAGTAAGTCTGACTTTTAAAAAAGCGGTTTTTGAGCTTAAAAAAGCTCAGTAGCTTCACTTGCTACAAAATCACTTCATTGAATTAATTAAACACTGAATTAATGAAGGACCTTCATCTTTCAAAGTTACCATAAAGAAATTGTGAAATTCTAACCTCGCTGAAATTCTAAAAAATCTTACACAATTGAGTATAGCTGACTTACCATATATACCTCAACTTCGTTAAAGTATGAGAATAGCAGTATGCATTTATATGTTGGTCCCACATTTTATTTTCTCACTTAGAACTTTCATACCTTGGCACCATATAAATCTGAGTTCTTCATTAAAAATTCTGCTGATGTTCGTACTGTGACTCCTGTTGTTTCACATTGCAGTACACAGTTTTCCAGTGTAGTCTTGCCACGGTGAATTACTATGATGAAAACATGCAATCAACTGCATTAAGATGTGTCTTAGGGCCTCCCTGGTGGCACAAGGGGTTAAGTCTCAGCACTATGAAGCATCCGCAGCCACTACAGCATGAGTTCAATCCCTGGCCAGGGCGGTGACCCACATGGCACAGCAGACCTCTCCTGTCTCACCTTTCAGCAGTGTATTTCAGTCTATCCTATTCTGTTCCCCACTCTGCCTCTGGTGAATCCTATCACCCCCACACCTCTGGCCTGTACCCCAGCTCTTGTATGCATAAATGAATAAATCTTAAAAAAAAGTCTTTTCAACATTAAAAATGACCTGAAGCTGCCATTAGCTATACTCTAAATACTTCTCCCTAACTACCATTTAAACTTTGTTACTGGAATCACAAATTCATAATACATTAAAACAATGGTTGTTTCAATTATTGCCTAAAATCTGAAAATAGCACTCTATAAGAAATGACTTCAGAAATGCAAAATTAAGTTAAAAAGCAACTTCAATTACAAACAAAAAGTATCAGAAAGTAACTTTTTTATAGAACACACACCTCAATATTGCATTTTTAAAAGAAAAAAAAACCTGCACATAGAAACATTAACAAATTTTCTATGAGGACTGAACTATTTTCACTTTGGGGTAAGTTTCCTAAGTCACTATGCTATGTACATAAATAAATAATTTTTACTTAATAATGTCAACCATATACTCAAGTGGTAGTTTATTGTATCTTTCAAAGGAAAGGAAACTTTTCCTTCAAAGTCTGAAAAAAATAATATACAAAATATTCAGACACTTACTTAAGATTCCTTCTACGGCATCATGCTGAACAAATTTTATGTTTGAGATTTTAATATCTGCACCAGTACAATCCACAAAAGTATCACCTTTGCCTCTCTTTTCTATTACAATATCATCTGGCAGACCATATCCTAATGAAGAAAACAAGAATAAGATGGATAGGGAAAAATCTAAACAAAACTTTTATGACAGATTTCTCCATTTCAAACAACTCCAAATAATATTTGGAACCAGTCAATCCAGGTGCACTTAAATATTAAATTATTTCCCCACAAATATTGATTAATTTAAACCAATGACATTGGTTTAAATGACATTGGTTTAAATTTATGATTTTTTAAGAAACATTATGATATTATGATTTTTAAGAAACATAGACATGCTCAGTGAGATGAGCAAAATAGATCTCTGAAGTATATTTGGTCTTTATTCACAGTTCTTAACTCATAGCTCCCATAACCCTTCAAGTTTCCCATAAGGAAAAATGTCCCAGAGTTTTATGTTAATGTGGTGGCTTCTGGACTGGACTGGAGAATGGAGGTGTTACTTTCCACAGGACTCAACTATGTGATGAGGACAGAAGATTGGAACTCAGTTCCACTCTGACTTTTCCAGGGAGGGAAGAAGGCTGGAGATTGAGTTCAACTGCCGATGATTTAGTCAAACATGCCTGTGTAATGAAGCCTCCGCAAAAACCCAAAAGGTCAAGGCTTAGAATCCACCAGTTGATAAACACATGAAAGTTCTAGAAAACTGCACTCTTCCATCTGGCATTATAACCATCTTCTATCTGAGTTATAACCAGTTTACAAATGGGTAACCTAGAGAATGAAGGGATTTCAAAAGTTCTGTCAAGTTCAAGGGGCCTCCCTGGTTGTGCAGAGGTTAAAGTCTCAGCGTTATCAAGCTATCACTGCAACATGAGTTTGATCCTGGCCAAAAAGCTGACCCACATGGTGCAGCAGACCTCTCCTGCCTCCCCCACTGCTCCCCTCAGCAGTGTATTTCAGTCAGTCCACCTGTTCTGCTCCCCCACTTTATCTCTGGTGAATTCTCTCACCCTCCATTCCTGCACCTCTGGCCTACACCCCAGCATAAACAAATCTTTAAAAAAAAAAGTTCCAGCAAATTAAGAGAGCCCAAGGAGTGCACTGGTCATGGGACTTCTGATTTATAGCCCATCAGAAGACCTAGCCTTGCAACTGGTTACTGAAGTGAAGGGCAGTCAGGAGACTGAGTCCACTGCCTGTGGAATCCAATGCTACCTCCAAGAGATTATATCAGAATTGAGTAGAATTCTTGGGCACATTATTGGTTTGAGAATTGTTTGTTCCTGGAGGGAAATTTCCGTGCACACTCACGTTGAAATTGGGTCTAAGAATCCATTCACAATTTTTAACGATAACAATTCCTCAATCTGCTCCCTTATCAGGAAGACTACATTATCAACCCTCTTAGACCAGCTGAGCAGTAAGTTGACTTGCAACACTTATTAAAAATAATAATAATAATCCTAAGTACTCACAACTGGGTCGGGGGCTTTAAAGGATTTCCTGAAGTTTGTTTCTCCTGCTTTAAGGTTCTATTATTCTTTTATAAATTAACTTTGAAATGTCTAAGCATTTCTCAAGATAGGTAGTAATTTCAGTATTAAACATTTAAAATCTGACTAAAACTATTAGGAAAGAAGTCTACCTTGTTAAACAGTAAAATGGGATTTTGACAAATCTTAATCAAACTAATAATGTAACCAGGCCTCTGAATGAGCTTACAAAAGTATGGAGTATCAGAAAACTAAACATCTAACCTATTTTCACCAAACCAGAACCACATAGACAAAGCTATAAGAAATAACTAATTGTCTAAAAATGAACAAAAAAAAGCAGTAACTGCATAAAATAGGCAGCCACTGAAGTCAGCTACACTTGAAAAGTATAGACAAGCCTTCAAGGGCACTAGAGAATGCAAAAGAACTGTCCATGGGCTCACTAACAGCAGCAGAATCTGAATGATTGGATTATGAGTAACGCTTTGCTTTTTCTTATGCATCTGCTCATGCTTTGCATACTTTTACAACAACCAGTTTTGTACCATCAGGAAAATTAAAAATCTAAAAAATTGTCATGGTGAAAGAAGAAATAAGAGTATTACATATACTAGTTATGTATTCTTAGCAGTTTAAAACATAAAATCATCACCTAAGTGAATGGATGTTCTACACAAAGAAAAACCCTACTGTAAGTAATAGTAACATCCTGTATATAGTAGGTACTTAATATATAGCTAACACTTATATTACAAGTGTTAGGTATAGATCACTATCAAATAAACTATAATCTTACTCATGAAAAAGTATTCCATATATTCATATTAAAGAAAACATGTGATTTCCCAAATTCTCAGAAATTCACTGCTAGTAAATTTAGTCATTTATATACTTAACTATCATAATTTTAGATGGTTATTTATGACACTAGCAATTACATTGTAATTTCCATACCAATCTAGAACTCTTAACTATAATACAATCTAAAATATTACTGCTATTTTCACTATGCCAAGAAATAAAAGTGTTGTTATTGAGGTGATTTATTCTGCAAATGTGTTATATATTTATACACACATCTATTATATTCAAATATTAGAGAGGAAAAAGAACAAAAATTACACACATAAAACAAAAAAGGGGGTGAGGTGATGTACCAGGGAACAGCAGGACATTAAACTCCCAGGCTTGCTTCCATTAAGAAGTTTTGACAAGATAAAGATAAAGAACATAGCTTAAGCAGTTTGTGAACAGCTGCACAAGTCCCAAAATGATATATGATTTTTTGCATTACAAGCTTTATTGCTAACTTGAAGCTCTTCTGGTAAATAGTTGAACAGGTGCATCTAAATTTGACACGTTATGAAAATATACAGGACCAAGATGAATGACTGTAAAGTAAACTAAATTTAGGAATCACTCTAGATGTACAATAAGATTATAACCGTTAAAAAGTTATTTCAACATTAATATTCTCAAAAGCACACTTTGGTCAAGGAAAAAAGTAAGAATCTGTGACATTCAGCAAGTTTTTAAAGAAATAAGATAAAGTCTTTTTGGCACAAATTCAAGTTAAATGTTCCTTACTATACCTCTTAAAAAATAAGGTAAATTTGAAACAAAAATCCATGCACTATTATACCCATCACATACACAAGACTTACAAGAGAAAGCAGCAAAGATACATCCAAAACAAGAGTAAGCAACAAATAAAAAAATACTACACTTAAAAATATTGCTGAGAATATTTTTTTTTTATTCTAGGAGTGAAATTTCCTTTGCATAAACCACCTACAATCTGGAAAGTATGCTTCTCACTTATGGTTTTATATATATATATATATATATATACACATACATACATATATGTATATATAGTCTTCCCAGCACATACAGTGCCACTAAGAAATATCCCAAGTTGCTCAAGCACTGGTTCATCCCCTACAAACTTTAAATACCTTTAATGCCTCAAGGCAATTTATTATTTGAAATCAAATGGGTTGAAATATCCTCAGACCCTCAACAAGGCCAGCGATTTTATGTTTTCTTAAGTGAATCATGTACAAGAGTTTGGTTGTGTAATTGTGTATACTCACCTTCCAACTCAATGGAGTCAGCAATGGAGAATGTGCCAGGTACTATGTAATGACCAGGACAAATAATAACAGTGTCCCCTTCATAGCAGGCATTTATAGCAGACAGTGGATCACTATGGAACTAAAAAAACAACATTATTGCAAATGTACTCTCCCCTCAAACCTGAGTATTACTTCAATTGCCTTCATGTACTTTTTTGAAAAGCACAGTGATACAGGCACCCTTTTCCCTTTTTATTGAGTTTCACTTTATGGCACTTCAGATATTACATTTTTTACAAGATCCTCTACCAGTAAAAAAGATGTGACTTGAAGAAGGCTTGACGGTTAACATCTTTCAGCAATGAAGTATTTTTTAATTAAGGTATGTACACTGTTTTTTTAGAAGTAATACATACTTAATAGACTACTGTAAACATAACTTTTATATGCACTGGGAAGTCAAATATATTTTGACTCATTTTATTGCAATATCAGTCTTATGGAAGTAGTCAGGACCCGAACCTGCAACCTTCCAGAGGTGAGCCTGCACATAAGTATCTCCCTTACTACTGCACTGAGCCCAAAGCAGACTTGCTAAGTGCTGATGAAAGACAGTTCTCACGTGACTTCCCATTTCACAGACAAACAGCTGCAGGAAGCTTCTGTAAATACTTTGTAGAATTCATGAAAACTTGGAGTGAATCAGAAGAAAGGAACCTGGAGCAGGAAACTCTTTTACCTGAATTTCTATTTCTTCCTCATAGGGCTCCTGACAAAGCCTGTCCCGAAGCAGGGACTGCAGGAGACCAGTCAGCATGATAGAAGAGACCACATGGGTGACCTTCTGGCCACTGGGACGGATGCCCTTTGCCTGGATATTAGAATTCTTCTGATAACCAAACACATACCTTAAAGAAGCGAAACAGACCTATCAGTTCTCAGTAAGGCAGCTGATAAGATGCCAACTAGCTAAGAACAACAAAGATATACATACCTCAACAAAGGATTCTCAATGAGTTTTAGCTTTTGTTTTAACTGTTCAATCTCTGAATACAGTTTTAACCCTTCCACCATGGAGATGTTCTCTTGCTCAGAATCAGAGTTACAATTCGACAAACTGCTTCTCAGATTTAGAAATTTCCTGTAACTCTCCTCACATTGAGACAAAAGATTATGGTAGTCAACGATAAGTCCTGAAGGAACTCTGTCTTCAAGAATGTCGTAATGCCTACAAGTTTAAAAGCATGTTGAAATCCATTGCCTTTCAGATGCATTTTCCCATCAGTAAGACAGCCCATTTAGTCCTCAAAGACCCAGTAAGAAAAGCGTTTTACATTATCTAGCTCAGATACATGTTAAGTCTTTCTTAATAGCACTCTATTATAAGTAGAAACTATTGAAAGTTTTAAGCACCACTTCATTAAGGTCACTACTTTTTCTTCTTTTAAGGAGTGCTATTTTTTTCCCTTAGAGCCAAGCATTTGTGCTCTAGAAACAATGAACATTTGTGTTGCACCATTTGCACTCATTATTTAAAAAGAAATTATTTTCTCATATGTTAGATTCAAAATCTTAATAGGTCGCAGAGGACAATCTGGGAATAGGAGTGGAGAAGGAAATGTTCCAAATAGTTTCACAATAATGTTTACTATTGTCATATTTAAAGGATTAAATTTAGAAATGATTCAAGTCCTCTGGTCCTTCTTCAGATTTAAAGTACTCTGGCACAAAATCATACTGACAATTGTAGTAACTGAGACTTCTGAGAAAAAGTTGTCGCTAACAAACTAGAGATTAAAACAAAATAACTGTATTGAACAACATTACTGGCATTTAAAGTTTATATATCTTCTCAAAAATATGAGAACAAAAAATATTTCTAGATGAAATAATATAATTTATAAATGTACAATCAAGTTAATGGATGTGAAGTTAATGGATTTGAAAATAAAGTCCAATACTATCATTACCTATAGTTTTAAAATAATTTCCTTATTTCTCAGTTAAAAGTATATTGATAATCTATGTCTTAGGCTTGGGTTTCTCAACCTTGGTTGCATATTAGAATCACTAGAGAGCATTTAAAAATAGAGATGCTCAGGTCCTGATCTAGATGGATTAAATTGGTCTCTAGAAACAGGTATTTTTTTTATAAAGTTCCCTAGGGATTCAAATATGCAAGCTAAGGTTGATAACTATTGCCTTTGATGATGTTTTCTCAACTCAGTCATGCTCTAAATAAGAAAGGGGGTAGGACATCCTAAACAGATCTGCATTTTATTATAGTTAACATTCAAGAAGTACTTAAAACAAATAAATTTTTCCACATTTCAAGTAAATGAATTAGGTAAAGCTTGAAAAGCAAGGATTTTGTCTGCTTTGGTTAATCCATACTCATTTAAAGACATTCTGGAAATCCACTTTGCAAACAAGACTAGGGACCAAACCAACTGCTTGATCAGGTCTATTAAGTTATTAAGACTAAGACTCAACTTGTAAAATAAGTTTCTTAGCATTTCCAATATCCATGCCAATCAGCTTATTTCTTCTCATTACAGTGATACTTCTAGTCTGGAAGCAATGAACTAACATCTGTGTCTTAAACCCATAAGCTTTGAAGCAGAGTATTTTGAATTAAAAAGGAAAAATATTTACCACACAGTGCAAAATCAAGACAATATGGTTTGATTCCCTTTAAATCTTGCCTGTTGATAATTCCACTTCTATCTCAGCCCAAAGATCTTTTTAAAGCATCTGCCTACGTTTGATAATATTCCAGTTTCCCCACCAAGTACAATTTCTTCTCCATAACTGAAAACAATTCCTCCCTTATGCTACCCCGTCTGCCAGTAATGTACTAGGTATGTATGTTTCTTGTTGGTCACACATGGGGCTATAAAGTCAGAATGTAGTTTTTTACACAAACTTGCCAGATACACAATATTCGCTATTATATTTCACTTCTATCAAAATCAATCATTAGGGCCCTCCCTGGTGGCGCAGTGGGTTAAGCAACGCACTATGAAGCAAACCACAGCCACTGCAGCACGAGGCAGTGACCCACATGGCACAGGCAGACCTCTCCTGCCTGGCCCGCTGCTCCCCTCAGCAGTGCGTTTCAGTCCATCTGCCTGTTCTGCCCCCTGCTCTGTCTGGTGGATTCTCTCACCTCCCCGCACCTCTGGCCTGTACCCCAGTGCTTGTATGCATAAATAAATAAAACTTTAAAAAAAAAAAATCAATCATCACCCTTTAAGAGCAAGTATAACAAAATTAGAAAATATACAAACTTATTAAAATGCTGGCGTTTTATTGAATACACTGGAAAAATAGGAAATGAACAATGGAAAAACTGGAAAGAAATCACAGCCAACTTACGAAGTGCTAAAATCAAACATAATTCTAAACCAGGTTGAACCATAACCAGACCTTTTACATATTTTTTACTTATTATTAAACCAAGAGAAACTTACTAAATGTTTTGGAAATAGTCCCAAAAAATATAGTTACTGCCTTATCTTATATAACCACATTATCTAACACAGGGAAAAAAAATGTCAATGATTTTTTTTTTTTTGGAGTTTAACTTCTACTTTTATTCTTATTACAGTGCTGTACTAAATAACCAGTGATGACCATAAGAAAAAATTACCTGGTCTTAGGGCACCATCTAGTGGAAGGCTAAATGCCACATATAACAAAGAAAATTCTTTCAGTTACTTGGTTAATTCGGGGTATTTTTTTTGTATGAAAGTTTTTCCCTACCAAAATTTGATAAACTAGAAGATGAATGTGTCTAAGTACTTATAAATTTTTGTTCACTAATATTAACCACTTAGTATTTTCATGTATTTGTCAAAAAGATTTAAGGAAAAGAAATTGACAAAACATCCTGATTCAAGTCTACTACTGTAGAAATTTAGAGTAAAACCATGTCTTTAAAAGTACTCTGGTAAAAAAGCAAGTCTTTACAATTCAATTAATTTCACCATTTTTCAAACAATTATCTTTAAATATAACAAACGGTTCTTTAACACATTAGCTCAAGGGTTTTATTTAGATTGAACTCTGCTTTAAACTCAGTTTATAAACATAATAGTAGAATGACTTCATTTCTATCAGTTTCTTTCACTAACTTATCAATGAATTATACTATTTCTATATCAATCTGTTTCTGTCTGTGGAATATATATATAATATATATACTGTGGCTATATTTACACCACACAGGTAAAATAAAATTAAGCCATAGATTGCTATTTTTCCAGTAAGGTAGCTAATAAACACTTACAATCTCAATCGAGGCTCCACACATCTGACAAAATAATCGTACTCATCCTCCTCTTCTTCATCCCAACTCCTCCAAATTTTTTGGTAGAAAAACCTGAAAGGAAATATTCAGTTCAATTTTCCAGCTCAAAATGTTAGTGGGAGTTAAAGAGTAAATCAAAAGAAGCCCATCAGGGGCCTCCCTGGTGGCGCAGTGGGTAAAGCAACGTACTATGAAGCAGACAGCAGCCACTACAGCACGAGTTTGATCCCTGCTGCCAGCCTGGGAGGGGACCCACATGGCTCAGCAGACCTCTCCTGCCTCGCCCGCTGCTGCCCTCAGCAGTGTGTTTCAGTCAGTCTGCCTGTTCTGCTCCCCGCTCTGTCTCTGGTGAGTCCTCTCACTGCCCTGGACTCTGGCCTGTACCCCAGCTCTTGTATGCATAACTAAATAAATCTTTAAAAAAAAAAGTCCATCAGCTATAGTAGAGAATGATGTACATCGCTACGCTTAATAGTCATGAGTTATAGACTTTCTTGAATTCTCTGAAGAAGTTTCACATAACATTGGTTCTGTTAGGATTTTCTATATATCAGAACTATTCATTGACCATTTCTAACTGGATGGATGCTTGTGCCATTTGTTAAGATAGAAAAAGAAACAGAGAGAAACAGGTTTAGGGTTAAAAAATAAAGAGCTGTTTTCACCACATTCGGCTGAGATGCCTATAGGACCTGCATGTGGATGGATGATGTCAAGTTTGGAGATGAATATACCCAGAGTTCAAGAAAAAGGTCAGAGCTAGAGATATAAATCTAGGAACCATCAGACTATCTATGGTATTAAAACAACAGATGAGATTATCTAGGGACATAATACAAGGTAGTAGTTCTCAACCCAGGATGTGTATTGGAGTCTTAGGAATCTTTTAAAATTGATTCCCAGCCTTATCCCAGACCAATAAATCAGAACCTCTGCAGGGTTGAGGGCCAAAGGAGGAAGGCATTCATCGTTAAAGCTCCTCAAGTAACTTAACAAATTTTTTATTATGGAAAACTAAAAAATAAAAGAGCTAATTGTAGCATTAATACCATGTATCCATCACCCTATTTCAACAATTATCAATTCATAGGCAATCTGATTTCATCTCTACTCCCATTCATTACTGTTTCCTTCCCTGCACCATCCTGACCCTGGATCATTCTGGAGGAAACCTCAGACACATATCATTCATAGCATTCTAGAGCACCTCTCCTGCCTCGTTCATAATTTTTTTAGTATGTATCCCTAAAATAAATCTTTATACCAAAGAAAGTTTTAATTCCTTAATAGCCAAATATTCCATGTTTTGTTTTGTTACTGCTGTTGTCTTTCAGCTTGTCCAGATCAAGGCCCAAAAAAGAGTCAGTCATTACATTTCATTAAACCACTTTTTTCTATAAATTATCTATCCTTCCCCTTAATTTTCCCACTTCAAATTTCATTGATTGCATGATTGTTTAATGTGTTCTTCAGTTTCTTTTAATCATAGTAAACTGATGGTAAGAGCTAGTCTTGATCTAGATCAGGAAAGATTTTTTAAGCAAGAATATTCAAGGGAAGGACAATGCGCTTCCATCAAGAAGCCATAATGTTTCATCTCTTTTAACAATGCAGTAAAGATCAATCAGTATATTCAGGTGCTGTCAGTCTGACCTATCTACAAAGTTTTTCACCTAATGATTATAGCAGTGATTGATGATCACTGCACAACCTTTATTTCACTAGTGGTTGAAAAATACAGATGTATTCTAACCTATCATTCATTCCACATGTATTAATTGGACTACTCTTATCAGGAAAATTCCCAGGTAATTCTAATGTGTTTCCAAGATTGTTTAGAGAAGAGTAAATAGGCTAGGACCGATCCCTGGCTAACTCCAACACCCTGAATTCAGAGCATGACTAAAAGCTGCGCACCATCAGAATGGTGGGATCGCAGAAGCTGGAAGGAAAGAGTGTTGAGAAGACAGGAATGACCAAGCAACTAGGAGGGCTTTGATGACTGTAAGCACAATTTCAGTTATGCAGTAGGGAGTAAAAGCATTACTAGAATACCAGGAAGTACACACTAGGACTATATGGAACTGTGAAGAAATTCTGCTGTGAAAAGGGAAAAGCAGTAACAATGAAACCATCTCTTAGTTTTTATAGACTGGACTGCCAGTCTCTCCACTGTCCAGAGCCCATCTTTAAAAAGAGAGAAAGAAACGATGTCTACAAGGCTCCTTAGAGTCCCTGCATGCAAACTCTCATTTTCACCTCCATGTGACATGCTGGTCAGGCTTCCACCTTCTCCGCTAAGCTGACATGTAGGTTTCATAACTCAGCTCAAATATCCTCAACAGTTCCATAATGGGCATTCAATAGCATTCCCATCTGTATCTCCTCTAGTGTTTATTCTCTCAAGACAATCCCCCATAGCCACTCACAACTCCTTATCCCCAAAAATCCATTTCACCACCAAGTCCTAGCCATTCCACTTTCTCAATAAGCTTCAATCTGCCATCTCTATATCCCCATTTTCTTGTTAACTGATCTCCCCATTCTATCTCCCTCTATTCATTTTCCACAAAGCAGCCAAAATGAATCTTTTAAAACAAAAGTAGATCATATCCACCCCTGAACAAAAACCACTCAATGGTTTCCCACTGCTCTTTAAGACAAAATGATTGACAAAGTTCTGCATCTTCTGGCCCCTGACAATCTCTCTAAGTTGGCTCCCCAGGCCTCTCCCTGCTAAACGTGCTTCAGGTACACTGGCATTTCAGCAACTTAACAGCCACTTGCCCAGTCTTAGGATACTCTGTAACTGTTTACTCAGGACAGATTCCAGTCATGTATAGCTTTGTGTGATTATTTGAGATTTATCTGCTACCTTTAAACTACCAGCTGCCTAGTGATGGTGATTGCATCTGTTTCATCCAAACTCATCCTTTACTAAGGACCTGGCACTCAGACTATTTATTGAGTGAACAAATGAAAACCCTCACAACTGACCTTTTCTGGGCACTGGCCATTATCTGAGTACTCAAAATGAAGAATAACTTTGTTAGGTCCGCCTTCAAATACCACCATTACCAATTCTAGATACTTTACCAGCTTCTGTACTCATTGATAAGACTCCCAGTTGCTAATTTCCTAAATTCATCAGTATCTCTTCATCTTTAAATTGATGAATTTTGTAATGAGTGAAACATCAGGAAGTTGTTTAGTTTCTGAGCAGCCACCGATTCTTTCGATTTCTATTACCTAGCCTAATATTGAACACCTAGGGTTAAACACTCTTCACACAATTAAAAATCTTCCACAAGAAGTCAGAAGCAGAGCCCTAGACACTTGCTTCTTTGTAGTCAATGAAACTCAGCAAAACCAGGTTACCTCACTAACATGAAGATGAGCATTATCTTATGCTATTTTCTAATTTCTCAAGGAATGTAAGTCCATTTTTAAGCTGCCATTTTAAAAGATTTTGTGATTATACTTACAATATGTAAGATCCAAAAGAACCACCTGCATCAGGACCTAGCTGAAAAAAGATTTATCTGAAATCTAAGAAAGTATAATGATTAATCCAAATATGGGATTTCTGTTCACTTAAAAGACAAGGGGTGCACTAGTGGAAGTGGAAATCAACTATGCCAATAAAGGCTGACAGGCATGAACACATCCCTTAAGGATCCTGGAAGAGATCTGAGAAATGCCATCTTTGACCAGACCCAACATTGAAAAAAACAGCCATTGGTCTTAACAGTGCACAAGTCACAGGAGACCACCTTCTTCACTTTTCTCCTGTCTTCCGTCTCTTTCCTCCTATATTCAAGACCTCAGCTATAAGGTTTAGCATCCAGAACTCTGAATGAAGCCTCTAAATACATACAAACCAAATTAAAACGCTGTCTTTGGGGCCCGCTGTCATGCCACCTCCTGCGGAGTCTGCGTGAGCCATCGCGCAGACCTTGGCAAAATGCTTCAAGGAAGTGTGCACGCAGGAGGAGGTGGTGCACTATTAGCCCCTTACATTCTTGGCTGTTTTTTCCTTTTTGTTTCTTTGTCTGATTCTTTCGGTAATTTGTAATTGGCATTAACGTACTGCATCCTTCAGAACACCAGGTGCTTCAACAACAGCACCTGTGACCACTAAATACAGAGTCGGTCACTCACGAAAACACCTTGTCTTGAAGCCACTTTGTCCTCAGATGTTTCTTTGCTGTTCAAGTTTACAGTTAAGGCGGCCAAACAATATGCACCAAATCCTGGAAATTTTGTTAATAACTTACAATAAGAAGAATTGCTTATTCAGACAGAAAGTAAAACAGAATTACCAAAAGTAGATAGGATTATAGGAAAAGTCTCAGGAGAAACAGAGAGTAAAAGGCAACTGCCCCCATGATTGTGACTTAGCTTGGTCTAGCATATGTCATGGGAGGCAGGCTGTGGAGACCACCTAAGGGAGGCCACATGGGAAAATTCTCAGAGCCAACGACACACACACATCATATACAAAATGTATGTTGGGAAAAGCGAAGTCGTGAACATCGATGGAAAAAGAATAGTGTGGTATTTTGTAGGTTTTATAAATAAATTATCTAGGTTAAGTCCACCTTGGTGTTTCCTCAGTAAAGAGCAAA
>JAGFMF010011914.1:1804281-1824955 GCA_019455555.1 Galemys pyrenaicus | reverse complement strand
ACTACAAGATGAAAAACAATTGTACTAAATTCAACATATTCTGTATAAATGCATGATGATCACTGCTGCAAATTACATTCAGATGCTAATCCCTTGAGATTGTGTCTGTCTGTCATTTCGCCGAAGCCTTGTCCACCTTCCCTGGGTCCCTGTCCCGGTGGTCTCAGTGCTCTGGCTGCACTGGTCCGTCGCAGCCCGCCCTGGTGGTGCAGTGGGTTAAGCAATGCACTATGAGGCAAACCGCAACCACTAAAGCATGAGTTCAATCCCTGCCTCCAGCCAGAGGGGTAACCCACATGGTGTGGCAGACCTCTCCTGCTTCGCCCACTGCTCCCCTCAGCAGTGTATTTCGGTCAAATCTGCCTATTCTGTTCCCCACTCTGTCTCTGGTGGATACTCTCACCCCCCACACTTCTGGCCTGTACCCAGTTCTTGTATGAATAAAAAAATAAATCTTTAAAAAAAAAAAAACCGCTCTGTCTTTGGTTAACACCTGGAAATACCAAGTGAAGTTTACACAGGAATTCTTGGTACTATTTTTTTCGGCTTTTCTACAATTTAAAACATCTCGAAAGGAAAACTTAAAGAGTACTCAGTCTTTGAAAATATAGTCTGTGAATTTTAAAATATTACAAAGACCAAATTTGAGTTTTAAATCTGAATGTAACATCAGACCAGAGTTACAACATTTCATCTCAAGTGTCTGGCCACAGGTTAATTTTATCAGCCCTTCTCCATACCTGACGTGCTCGATTGCAAGTGCCGTCTGGTCAAATACTCCAGAATCATCAAACACCACCCACAGTTCCTGCAGGGGCAACCGATGTTCCTTCAGCTCAAGCAGCTCTTTCATGCACTCCAGGGTAAAAGTGCTCACTTGAGATTCACAAAGGTACGGGTCAGCCAGTCTCACCACTGCCTTCAAGGCGGCAAAATCCACATCTGTGACCTGAAATTTAAAATAATGGGACGTAAAACATGGAAAGTGAATTAAGACACACATATGAAGCACTAATTACAACCTGATTTTTTTAAAGCATGAAATGGTGCAGAGACTTCTTCCATAAAGGACAAAGATGGACCTGGCTCTCTTCCACATGGGGTTTACATCGTAATCAGGGAGACAAATAAGCAACAAAATGGTGATAAGTTTGTGAATACCTAACAGTGGTGGTGGTTTGGTTTTGCTGGAATGGGCAGAAGTCACTTCATCGCTGCACGAAAGCATATAAAAAGCAGTCATTTGAAGAGCAAGAGTGTACAAGGCCCTGTGGTAGAGACAAGCTTGACACATGGAGGCTCAGAAAGGCAGCATTTCTTGCTGGAACCAAAAAGGAGGTAGGGAGGGGGCAGAAGCAGGAGCTAAGGTGAGAAAGGAGGAGACCAGGACATGAAGGGTTTTGGTAGAAGCTTGGACTATAAATGTCTCTAGCACAATAAGAAGCCATAAGCCAATACCAGACCGCTGGTAAATGTAATGTCTTAGAGGTTTTAAGCAGAGCAATAGCACTTTTCTCTTTTAAAACAATGATTTTGACTGTTCTTAGAGAACTGAAGGGGGTAGAGGGCTCTCATAACCAAATTAATTGCTAAAATGCAACCAAAGACATCAGCATAATCCAAAATTTAAAAATCACTAGGAACAGCTACAACCTACTTGCTTGTGCATATAATCACTGCAATATGTGATGTCATTTTCTAAAAGAGCTGCAGCAACAACTTGTATTTGAACTCTCTGCTTTAACATTTTAGCTTAAGACAGTTTTCTGTGGTCCAGTTAACACAGAAAAATTCGCAACTGTAATTAGAGTGCAAATTTAACATAAAAGGCCCAGTCAGTTGAAAAATAAGATTGTTTTTACTTTCCACAATAAGACACATCAAGAAATTAACCACATCTCTACAAATTTGTTGGCAAAAATTAGACTAGTTTTAAAATGCCTATTTGGGTTGAGCTACTTAATGGGCTACAACTAAGAAGGTAAAAAATTAATTGAAACTCCATATTGAAACTTCATAATTAAGCCTCTTTATTTTTTAAATGATCTCAAATACCTCTTCCACTTCGTAGGTTTACAATCCATTTCCCCTGTCAAAGAACACGGACATTTAAACCACCTTCACTCCCTGGTAGTTCCTCCTCAGTTGTCTTTAAAATGTTCAGAACACTTCATACACCATGGCAATTGGATGTGTAAAACTTGCTATTTTCAATCAGCTCATAAACTTTAATTAAAAATAAGCACTTGGCTATAACAGTCTGAAGGAAAGTGCTCTTAGCTAGAAACAAATGTCTTAACAACAGAATTAAATTTACCTCAACCAGTACCTCGAACACATTAGTGTGCCAGACTGCCCGCCATCCAGATGGTTCAAGGACCTTCTCCAGGAACTCAGCTGTGAATTCTCTTACCTCAGAGGCCTTGCAGTCAGCTACAAACAAATTAAACGCAGTAAGAACTAAGACTGCATAAAGTAGAGAAAAATTAAGAAACCCACTTTCTCAGAACCAAAAACTGGCAGTCTGAGGGACTGATAGACTTGATACTAAAAAAAATAAGAGCAGCAAAAAAAAAGAGAGAGAAGGAGAACCTACTCACCTAAAATGTAATCTTGATAGGCTCTGAACCGTTCATAGAACAAAAGATGACTCGTTTGGAACATTTCTGGAAAAAGAGTTTTTCCTTCCAGCACAAAACTCTGTAAACTACTCCCTGGCTTATAATTGCTACAATCACTGCATGAATCTTCATCTTGGAACAAATCTAAAATAACAAAAATAAGCAGATTCAACAATCCAAACACTTCCAGTGCTTATGTATTCCTTCTATACCCTTGCTTAGAAACGCCGAATAAAATATAAAAAAGGATTTGATATGATGCTTTACTTAATTCTATCAGTTTTCCAAACTTACAAATATTTCAAAATCCAAGTTCTACTTCAAAATAAGAAGAACTTAAAATCTTTCACAGGTTAGTACTTTGTGGTTGGTTGTCTGTGAGGTCTTTCAGGGAGGCAGAAGATTATATCTTTTTTTAATTCAGTGGCTCTCACCTAAGCTCTCCCTCAAATAACACAACTGTGATTTTTACAATGGCAAGCAACTTAGAATGGCTAAATCTCCTCCCTTTTTTTTTAACTAAAACAATTTCATAAAGTCCCATTAGAATAAGGAGCTGATTTCCTATACTCCCTCTCAAACTAGTTGAAAGCTCCCTTTATTTCTACCATACCAAGTCTATCAAAGGCTCTCATCCCAACAGGGATGAGAGATTCTTAATAATGCATAAGGTTTACTTCATTAAAGCTACTAGGTTCCCCCTCACTAATTTCAATGACTGTGTCTAAGGAAAAGATTAGAAAATGCTAATCACATTAGATTTGGGCTGTATGTAATTATGTTTCATAAGGCATGATTTGGCCAATGGTTCATCTAATTCTGTGTAATATGATGATTCCAAGAGACAAAACAACTACTAAATAAACAATGCTGAGGGTAACATTTTGACTGGCAAACTAGTTTGTGGAGGCGGCTTCCAGGAAGGCATCTGAGAGTCAGAGCCGCAGCGGTCTTTCTCCTCTATCCCCTCCCCTCTATTTATTTTCTCCTTTTTCAGACTTCTTTGCCCTTGTTCAGGCCACCAGAATCACTTGGCCCCAGAGATGATCAAACTCTACTCAAGAGTCCACTCCTCACAAACACCCATGCACAGAGCCTCAGAGGATGTCAATATCTTGCCAGCTGTGTGACAATCTCACTGTGTGTCAGTTTCCTGCCTATAAAGGGAAGATGAAAATAACATACCTATTTCAATTAAGAGAAACAAATTGTTAATCACAACAGCACCCATCACACAGTATAGAGAAAATGTTAAAGAAATAATAGCTCGTATCCATTAGGATGGCTACTAGCCACAACCTCACCCCCCACCCACCCCCCCCCCACCCACCCCCACCCACCCTTACCAAAAATAAGGAAAGGAAAGGAAACAAGAGTGTTAGCAAGGATGCGGAGAAACAGGAGCCCTTGTGCACTGGGAGTGGGCACATAAAATGATACAACTGCTTTGGAAAACAGTATGGAGGGTCCATTGAATATTTTTCAGCCTTAAAAAGGAAGGGGCCTCCCTGGTGGTGCAGCAGGTTGAGCGCCACACTGAATTATCCACAGCACAGCAGCGCAAGTTTGATCCCTGGCCAGGGAGGGGACCCATATTGTTACAGGGCAACCCTAATATAAAATGGGTTTCCCTCACTGGGTCCTCACCTGCGCGCTCAGAAGACTTTTATAATAAGTCCCAACTTCAGGTACACGTGACAAAAGTTATTAACAGGTTTTATTCTATGAAAGAAGGGGAATAAAATAGTAATAATACCAAGGGAAAGAGAGGGATACAAATCCGTAAATATCCTACCAGATCTTCTAAGCAATGGCACGAGTCAAGTGAGATGGATCCAAAGGAAGAGAGAGCCCAAGGCTCACCTCTGGTTTTATAGCCAGCCTGGCTGCTTAACTCCACCCTCAGGTCCCAGTGATCCACTCTTCGATAATCATCTTATCGGATTTGTGGTTCTGGATCACTGGTGGTCTGGAGTGGGGGTTGCAGTCCACACATCGGTCTATGTAATCTATGCAGGACTACCTCCCCGGCCCCCCAACAATATGGTGCAGCAGACCTCTCCTGCCTCACCCGCTGCTCCCCTCAGCAGTGTATTTCAGTACATCTGCTTGTTCTGCTCCCCACTCTGTCTCTTCTCTCACCTCCCATGCCTCTGGCCTGTACCCCTGCTCTTGTACGCATAAATAAAAAAATCTTTAAAAAAAAAAAAAAGGAAGGAAATTCTGCACTACGCTACAATGTGTGTGAACCTTGATGATATGCTGAGTGAGAAAGAACCCATATTCACAGAAAGACAAGTACCATGCGTTTCCATGGATGTGAGGTGGCATAGTCAAATTCATAAAGTCGGAAGCTAGAATGGCCGTTGCCAAGAGCTAGGGGGAGAGGCAACAGGAGTTATTGTTCAATAGGTGTAGTTTCAATTTTACAAAGTGAAGAGTCGTGGGGATGGTGACAACTGCACAATGAACGTGTGTAATATATACAAGTGTATTTGTACACACTTCAAATGGTTAAGATGGTAACTTTAATGTGTACAGTAACAATTCAAAAGGTTACGAATACCTCACTTCAGCACATTTCTTTACAGCCACTTGGAGACTGTTACGTTTCACACAAACTACACTTTATCTTTACTACTGTGTAGCAACATTGCTTCTGTTTTCCACGTGGGAAAACTGAAATTGAAGAGATTTTTACCAGTTCAGAAGAGCTAGCAGTGGAATTAAGTCCCAGCTATGTTTGTTTACTTCTGAAAACGCTAAAGTAAAACCTGAACCAGCTTAAAATATTGGGGGCCGGGGGGAGATAATGGAACCTCCAGGAAGAGGTAGAAAGGGCTGAGAATTAAGGGACCTGGGTTCCACTTTTAGCCTCTGTCCCAGGCGTCCCGCACGGACCTCTAGGCACTGCAGCCGCTCGGGGCGGTCCTCTAGACCAAGGGTTCGAGATTCTTCCTTCAGGCAAAGGAGTGCGGTTCAAGATTTCCTTTGAGATGCAGATGACAAAGATAAGCCCTGGCCCAGCGATGACCACGCACCAAGCCCCAGGAATCTATCCAGACATCCGGGTGGGCAATTCCTGGCCCGCCCGACCCTCGAGTCAGGAGAAAGCTTCCGGCAGCCAGGGCGGGAGGCGCGGGGCCGCCCCCCGACTCCCAGTCCAGCAGTGGGTGCGGCCCGCACAGCCACCGCCGCCACCCGACCCGCAGGACCGAAGCCCGCGCCCAGCCGTCCTCGGAGGGTCCCGACGCCCAGGGCCGCCGGCGGGTGCTCACCTTTGTCCAGGGCCGCCAGCTCCTCCTCCACCGTCCAGTCCGTGCGCTCCGGCCCAGGCGCCATCGCCGCCGACCCCAGCCCGCCACCCGCCAGGAACCCCTCAGCCATTTCAAATTTCCGCGGGCGGCCTCCGGCTCGCGGTCGTGCTGACGGAGGGGGTTCCCATTGGGTAGTGAGCCGAAGCTCTCGGCCAATTAGAGCAAAGCTCGCACCGCCCGGTTTCCGCATAAGCCCCGCCTCCTCCAGCCTCGGCCGCCGCGGGTGGCGGCGCCGCGGCGCCATCTCCTGTCAGGGCGGACCGTTGTCCCCGTCCAGTCTCGGCCTTTAGTTTCCTGCACCAACTTGGGCACATTTGGGATGCTTTTCAAGAAGCTAGATGGGATATAGAGGAAAAGGCGTAGGGTTGGGAGTCACAAAACCGTGATATTTAGACTTACTTGCGCCATAGTAAGGGTATTAATTACCTCAGGGAGTCATCTCACCCCTCAGAACTTCAGTTATTGCAGCATCTTGGCCCAGGTGGCACCAAAACTTACACCACCAGGAGTCAGCCCCCTTCTGTCTCCCCTTCCCCTTCCTCCTCTTCACAGCCTAGACACACACACACACACACACACACACACACACGCTATTTTCAAGGGTCAAATTAAATTTAGTAATGAAAGTATGTTTTACCCATTTTAATCAAAGGCAACTATAACCTCGAACAATAACAGCTAACATTCATTCAGTACTGTCTACAAAACTCCTTCCTGCATGCTCTACCTGCTTCATCCCACTCCGTTGTCAAAAAGCATCCCATGAGTCAAGAAATAATATTAATCCCATGTTACAGATGAGGAATTGGACTCACTAAAGTACCTTGCCCAGTTTAACCCAGCACAGTAGGATTCGAGGCCAGCGGAACTCCAGAAGCCCACCTTCATACCTCCACCAAACTATAACTGGTCAGAAGGCCCACAGAGGTGGTCCCCAGGAAAGAGGGAAGTTCTAGAATCCCGGTTCCACCCTAAGCGGGTGGAGCTGAGCAGGGATAAGAAGATGCTGGAGAGAGAAGACAGGAGAGGACAGAAGGAAGGGAGGAAGAAGGAAGAAGGATGGAGAGCAGCAAGGAGACCTGGAGGAGGCACGTGGAGCAGAGGGACATGTGAAGAAACTGCGCTTGCTTCTTGGTCTTGGACTGTTTAGAACAGATGTGGGTGAGAGACCCATGAGGAGGTGTACAGTGGCAGCTCTCATCTTGATTTTGATTTTGCTCTTTTCCTCCCAGATTTTCTGACTTTCTGGCCCTTTTCTATGGGTCTCCACTGAAAGGTCCTTTAGACTTGTGGCAGGCTTTTGGGCCTTGCTTTGGGCCAATCTTATTTGGCTGGACTTTTACCCTCAAGGAGATGGGTAACTTTGGATGCTTAACTTAGTAACTATATTCTTTGTCCTTTCTGTATTGTACCCTAATTGTATTAAAGTTCCTTCCCATTAAAGGTCTTATATGTTTGTCTTAATGCGATGGATGGCAGAACCCATTCAGAGAGTGATTTGGGGGTTCTGGGGTGCCCCTCTCCCTGCCCTGTAACAGGATGAGTCCCACAGAGCGGAGGAGCCTGGTCCTGACAGTTAAACCTGCCAGATCTTACTGCAGGGAAAACATTTCCATTTCTGCCTTGAAGGAAAACCTGGTGCTGACGTCTCCCAGCTCTATTTCAAGTGAAAGGAAATGGAGCTGACTGTGGAAACCTGCACTTAATTCAGCTAGCTTTTCAGAAAACAAGATTTCTTTGACTCTTGTGTACAGAATCTGACCTTACATTTATTCGTTCACTGAACAAATATTGAGCACCAGGAGGTGAAACACTCAGAACAATAAAATCAAGACTAGAATAGGGCCTTGAGGAGTAAGCTTGCTTTCTCATAATTGTCTTCTTTAACCCTCCTACCCACAAGGCCCATAGTGGCAGGATTTCCCATCACCCATCTTCCTCAGTTCTGGAGACAATGTTGCTCTATTTATTCTTCAGTTACCAAGTGAAATTTCTATGCTCTTCCAAACTCCCTTAAGAACTAATCATTTAAAACTGAATACATTTCCACACTTATGTCAATGTTTATTCATCACTTGCTCCCATTATTTACAAAGCGTTCAGAGATTTTCCCCTAAATGGAAACCTTTTAGGAGCGCATATTTCTTGGGAATTTGTTCTTCTGCACCCCATAACTCCTCCTAAAGGATTTTCTCCTTCTTCCTTTCCAATTCCTTCACCTATGACCCATCACCTGCCTTCTATTACCCGCCTGAAGGTGGGGAGTCACCCATTTTTTCCTGTCTTTTTAATTCTTCACTCTCTCACCACAAGTTTGTCTTAACTAAAGTTAAAGTTAGCATAAACTAGGGGCCCCTCTCCCCACTCTTAAACCTGTAAGCAAGCCAGGAGTCAGAACACAGCTGGTCTGGTCCTGGGAAGAGGCTGTGCCTGGAAAGTACATCATCTCTCAATGTAATCAATAACCTCAAAGGAATGTTGACTGTACGATGCACATTTCTAACTCAGTAGGTTCTCAGATGTTTTTCCAAGAAGATAGAGTAAGGTTTAACTACCCTGCTTATTCTCCTCAATGCATAGATAAAATTTAAAAAAAAGAAAATCTGTCAGACTCCTACCCAAGTCTTTCTTGTCTCTGTAGTTAAAATATCTTCTGTAACCTCACTACCCTTATAACAAATGCATGAAAACCTCACACTAAGACTCTGAAATCAAAGCAGTCCTCTCAGAGCATTCTGAAGTCTGTTCGGGCTCTATTCCTCCCTTTGATGCTTTAATAAACTCGCTCAAATTAACTCTCTCAATTCATTTTAGTTGGCAGTCCTTATACTCTGTTCACACGCTGACTCAAAACCAACTGCCCCTCCCCAAGAAACTTCCCAAAGCCCTGTTGGAATCTGAAGTTATGGCCCTCAGGCTTGCTGCACAGCACCATGAGGCTCAGTGGTCATGCATGTCCCCTCCACCTTTCTGAAAGACCAGGAGCTCTGGCTGCGACCTCCTTCCTCCTTCCTACCCAGCCCCCTCCAGTCACCAAAGCATTGACAGCTGAGCTCCCACCCCTGTAGCCTTTCCACCCTTGCCTGGGTCTTCGCTCTCCTGGTCCTCCTTCCAAATCTCTTACTTCCCCTTCCTGTCCTCTTCCTCTTCCTCCCCCTCAGCTCCCCTAAGGAAGTCCCCAGGAGTCCTAACTCTTGTCTCATGCCCACCTCCCCACCACTGCCCCTTCTGGATCACTGTTCCCATTCAGGCTGTTGAGAGAGCTTCTGGAAAGTTGCCCTTCTGAGACTTCATCCACCTCTCACCTGCTTCCAGAATCAATTGCACCTTCTTTCTGCTCCTAGAACAAGGGTCTCAAACAAACTCCAGGAGCAGCCTGACAAGAAACAGCAGAGAGGTGGCACTGGGACAAGTCCGGTGGGACGTGCAGGTGTGGGCCCAGCGTTGCCACCATTATTTGTCAAGAGCGATAGATTTTTATAAGATAAGATGTCTCCCACATTAAAGGGCTGTCTTTTTTCTTAAACATGGCACCAAAAAATAAAACGTGAAGACTACCAGTTTGCAACTTCTGAGACCTACCTTATGTGATGTTTTCTCAGAAGCTGTGGGTGTTTTGAAGGTACCTTGTCATATTCATCTTTGTATTGCTAGCACCTTCTACTAAACTGACTTAGCCGGGCCTGAATTTTATTTTCCCTGGAAGGCGGCTTAAACTTTCAAGAGAAAATAAATCCAGCTTTTGGTGAGCAATGAGCTTTTTCAGCAGTTTCCCTGTTGAGCCTCCTCTTAAGAAAGGAGGCTGGGAGATGAGAAGGGAGTAAAAACCTAACCCTGCCTTAGGAGCTCAGGCTGGTGGGCAGAGGTGTGTTTACCAGAGAGCACCCAGAGAACGCAGAATGAGAAGCTGGGATAACTGCCATCCGGGCTGTCAGGAGACAGAACCTGACCTGGCCATCCCTCATCAACTTAGATGCGGAGAGAAGACCCCACTGAGAAGAGGATGCCAGGATAAACCTTTAGGGTAAAATAAAAACAGCCATTGACAGGAGGTGTCCAGCATTCAGGAAAGGGCAGGATCTGGGGGTGGGCGGGCTCCAGGAAAGGGAAGCCTTGGGACAGAGAGTCCTTGAGGTTTCAGAACAGAGTGTGTGAGGGGGACGAGGATGCAGGGGTAATAAGCATCAAACGTTATCTTTTGTCGAAAGTTCAGATTTTATTCTACACATTATGGAATGCCATTGGTGGGCTTCATTGAAAATACGATTCACTGATGTTCTATGAAGAACATTCTGACTGCTGTGAGGAGACTACATTGCAAGTGGCTATCCATGCTTCCCAACACCACTTAATAATGAAGCTATCTTTTCTCCATTATATGGCTGCAGCTCTTTTGTCAAAGATTAGCTGACCATAGTTGTGTGAGTTTATCTCTGGGCTTTCAGGTCTACTTGATTTCTCTGAGTTTCTGTTTGTTTCAGTATCATACTGTTTTGATTATTACTGCTGTGCAATGTAGTATAAGTGTGATACCTGCATTTTTCTTTCTTTCTCTCAAGATCATTTTAATTATTTGGGGTTTAGTCTTTTGTGGTTCTGTGTAAATGTAAACATTGATTTTTCTATGTCCTTGGAAAAAAAAAAAAAACCCTGGTATTTTGATGGGTATTGCAGTGAATCTGCAAATTGTTTTGGGTGATGTGAGCATTTTAATGATATTAGTGTTTCCAATAGATAAGCACAGACTATCTTTTGATTTGTCTCTTCTTTCATTCCTTAAAATTTATTTATTCATACAAGAACTAGGGTACAGGCCAGAAGTACGGGGGGTGACAGAATTCACCAGAGACAGAGTGGGGAACAGAACAGGCAGAGAGACTGAAATACACTGCTGAGGGGAGCAGGAGGTGAAACAGGAGAGGTCTGCCACACCATGTGGGTCACCTCCCTGGCCAGGGATCGAACTCCTGTGGCAGTGGCTGTGGATAACTTCATAGTGCTGCGCTTAACCTCTAGTGCCATCAGGGAGGCCCCTTCTCTCATTTCATTAACAATTTTATAGTTTTCAAAATACAAATCGTTCACCTCCTTCATTATGTTTATTTCCCAGGATTGTAAATAGGAGTGGGTTCCTTATTTCCTTTTCTTTTGATAAAATATTTGCATGTAGAAATGCCACTGATTTTTGCATATTGATTTTGCATCCTGCCACTTCACTGTACTCATTTATTATTTTTATTAGTTTTTTTGTAGAGTTTTTTGGTTTCTCTAAGTACATTAACATGTCATCTGCAAATAATGACAATTTCACTTCTTCTCCAATTTGGAATCTTTCTTCTTGCCTAGTTGCTTTGGCTGGGACTTCCAATACTCTGTTGAACAATAGCGGTGATAGTGGACATCCTGGTCTTGTTCCTGACCTTAGTGGGAATGTTTTCAACTTTTCACCACTGTGTCTGATGTTTGCTATGGATTTGTCATATATGGTTAAGTTTCATTGTGTCCTATTTTTTAGTGTTTTAATTTTTTATCATAAATGAACATTAAAGCTTGTTTAATGTTTTGTGGCATTTGTTGAGATAACCACATAGCTCTTGTCTTCCTTTTTGTTGATCTTCCTTTTTCTTGAGCTTCCTTTTTTTGAATGGCATTGATTGATTTGCATATGTTGAACCAGGCTTGCATCCCTGGGATTAAGCCTACTTGATCATGGTGGATGATTTTCTTGATATGTTACTATATTCCGTTTGCTAGGCTTTTGTCAAAGATTTTTGCATCTATGTTCATTAGAGGTATTGATCTACAATTTCTTTTCATACCATTTTTATTTACTTTGAGAATCAGGGCAATGTTGGTCTCACGAATGTGTTGGAAGTTTTCCTTCCTCTTCAATATTTTTGAAGAATTTTAGTAGGGTAGGTATTAGATCTTTGAAGGTTGGTAGAAGATTTCACTGGTGAAACCATCTGGTTATGGGCTTTTATTATTAGGAGAATTTGTATTATTCTTTCAATTTCAGCATTTGTAATTGGGCACTTTAAGCTATTTCTTCCTGATTCAGTCTTGGGAGATTGTATGAGTCTTAAAAATTGTCCATTTCCTCTAGGTTGCCATTTGTTTGTAGAGACTTTGTAATAGGCACTTATGATCCTGTGAATTTCTGCAGTATCTGTTATAATTTTAACTCTTTTATTTCTGATTCTATTAGAGTTTTCTCTGTTCATTTCTTCATAAACCTAGCTAATGGCTTGTCAGTTTTATTTATTTTTTCAAAGAACCAACATCTTGGGTCTTTTGGACTGTATTTTTTTTCTGTTTCACTTATCTCTGCTCATATTTTTATTACTTCTTTCTTTTTACCAGTTTTTGGATGCTTTTGTTCTTCTTTTCTTAGTTCATTCAACTGCAGAATTAGATTGTTAACTTCGGATTTTTCTTGTGTGTTTGTTTATTTGTTTGTTTTTAATGTGGGCCTGCCTTTAGAGCATCCCATAGGGTCTGGTAGCATGTTTCTCCATTTTTATTAACCCCTAGATACTTTTTTTAATCTCCTTTGATTTTTTCATTGACCCAGGAGTTGTTCAGAAGAATTTTGCATAGTTTCCACAGTTTTGGTTTGTTCCAAGATTCTTTTTGTGGTTAATTTCTGGATTTTTATCATTGTGGGCATGAAGATGCTTGATATAATTTCCATATATTTTCTGAGACACATTTTATTTCCTAGTATATGATCTATTCTTGAGACTGTTCAATATGCACTGAAGAAGAAAGTGTATTCATTACTTTGGGAGTGGAAAGCTCTATAAATCCATCTGTTCTAACACTTTATTTAAGGACTTTCTTTCTAAATGAAGTGCCATTTTCTTATATCCTTGCTAATTTTTTGATAGTATAGGATTTCCCCTCTCTGATGTGGTCACTGTAGCTCTCCCATAGCATCACAGTCCTTCACTGTGGTCCATCATGCCCTCCCCCACTCTCTCTTTATCACCCTTCCTCACCTCCCCCCTCATGTCTCTGATCTATGACTATATTCCAAAGGTCTGTTTTAAAGTTTGTCTAAGGTCTATATTTCTTTGTTAATTTTCTGTCTGGATGATCTATCCGTTCATGTCACTGATATATTGATGTCTCTGAACATGATTATATTTTTGTCAATATGTTGTTTTAGATCTGTTAATAGTTGCTTTATACAATTAGATGCTTCTATTTTAGGTGAATATTATTACTAACAGTTAAATCTTGGCCAATTTGAATCTTTGATCATTATATAGTGTCCATCTTTGTCCCTGACTACCCTCTTTATTTGAAAATGTAAATTATCTGATATGAGAATAGCCATTCCTGCTTTATTCTTAGAATGATTAGCATGTATGACCTTATTCCAAACTATTATTTTTAGTATGTTTTTGTCTCTTGGTTTTAAGTCTAAACAAAAATATTTATGGTTGAATCTTTTTCATCCACATTGTTAGTCTTTGTCTTCTTATTGGTGAATTCAGACCATTCACATCTAAATGTAATATTGACATAAACTGTTTATTTTCAGTCATTTGTTTTTGATCTTCGATTGTTCGGTTTTTTGTTGCTTTTTTCCCATTTGTTTCTCTCTGCTCTTTCTGGATGGCTCCCCTTAGTGTTTTTCTATCAATTTCTTTGTTTCTTCTTCCTTGGGTTACAATTCTGGATTACTGGTTACTGGTTACCATAATGGTTTCACTTAAATTCCTTTCTCTTAAGTCCTTTAGGAGCTGGTGTCTGCTCTCCAGCATTTAGTTATCCAGGGTCTGTCCATTTCTTCCTCCCTCTTCGTGTTTTATTGTTGACTCATAGTGTTCTTGCTTTTGCTTCAAGTATTCTATTGTTATTGTCATTTCAACCAGGAATTTATGGTTTTTTTTTTTCCTTTCATGTAGAAGACCTACTTTCAGCATTTCTTGAAGTGCTAGTCTGCTAGTGGTTAACTGCTACCTTATTTGTCTAGGAAAACCTTTATTTCAATTTCTTACTTGAATGGTAAGTTTGCAGGCTAGAAAATTCTTGGTTGGTTATTTCTCTTCTTTTAGGATTGTGAACACTTTCTCCCATTCTCTTCTTGCCTGGAAAGTGTCTGGGCTGAAGTCCAGAGAAATCCTAATTTGGGAACCCTTTCTAAGAGTTATTTTCCTTGCTTCTTGCAAATTTTTTTATCTTTGACTTTTGGTAGTTCAACAATGATATATCTAGGCATAGGTCTTTTTGCATTTAAAAGTCTAGGTGATCTTCATATGAGACACAACAAAAGCAGTTATAAGAGGGAACTATATACAATATAGTTTCACGTCAGAAACAAGAAAGAACCCAAAGAAACAACCTAATCTTCCATCTTAAAGAACTGAAAAAAGAACAACAAAAAAGCCCAAAGTCAGTAGAAGAAAGGAAATAATCTAGGGCCTCCCTGGTGGTGCAGCGGGTTGAGCAGCGCTGCACTGTGAAGCATCCACTGCACAGCAGCGTGAGTTTGGTACCGGGGGATGGGGGGGACACCCACATGGCAAGGCAGACCTCTCCTGCCTCGCCCGCTACTCCCCTCAGCTGTGTGTTTCAGTCACTCTACCTGTTCTACTCCCTGCTCTGTCTATGGTGAATCCTCTCACCCCCCAGGCCTCTGGCCTGTACCCCTGCTCTTGTATGCATAAATAAAAAATCTTTAACAAAAAGAAAACAATCTAAAAGATCAATGAAACCAAAAGTTGGTTATTCAAAAAAAATAAACAAAATAGATAAAACTCTAGCCAGGGTCACAAAGAAAACACAAATAATAGTATCAAAAATAAAAGAGGAGAAATTACAGCAGACACAGCAGAAATCAAAAGAATAATCAGAGATTATTATGAACAGTTATATCAAACAAGTTCAACAATCTAGAAGAGATGGATAAATTCCTACAACTCTACAATCATCCAAAGCTAGATAAAGAATAAACAGAGCACCAAAACAAACCAATTACAAGTGGTGAAATTGAAACAGCAATGAAACCTTCCCCAAAAATAAAAGCCCAGGACCAGATGGCTTTACAAATGAATTCTACCAAACATTCAGAATCAAATTAAGGATCTCCTATTCTACACACTTTCAAAAAATTGTAAAAGAAGGGATACTACCAAACAAATTTTATGAAGCCAACATTACACTAATGCCAAAACTGAACAAGGACAACACAAGATAGAAAACTATAGGCCAATCTCTCTAATGAACACTGATACAAAAGTCCTCAATAAAATCCTAGCCAACAAAATCCAACAATGCATCAAAAAGATAATTCACCATGACCAGGTAGTATTTATTCCAGGGACACAAGGAAGATTCAACATCCAAAAATCAATTAATATAATCCAATATATCAATAAAAAGAAAAATAAAAACCATATATTCATATCAATAGATGCTGAGAAATAACTCAAGAAAGTACAACATCCATTTATGATAAAGGCCCTCAAAATTCTCAGGATAAAAGGAACATACCTTAATATAAGAAAGGCCATATATGACAAGCCCATCACCTCAATAGTGAAAAATAGATGACCGGATCAAGAAGACAAGGTAAATATACACAATGGAATACAATTCAGTATCAACAACAAAAAAGATAAACTCATTCCTTTCACAGCAACATGGATAGAGCTTGAAGGGATTATGCTCAGTGAAATAAGTTAGAAGAAAAAAAAATACCAGATGGTTTCACTTATAGGAGGGATATAGGGGATCAAGGAAAAACAACAACAGCAAAACAAGCAACAACAATAAAAAAAAACAATAACCAAACAAAAACAAACAGACAACTACAAATCAGAGACATTATGCAGGGAAGAGGGAGGATTGGGATCAAGGCAGAGACAGGAAGAGCACAAGGGACTATGGTGATGGTGCACGGTGAATTGGTGGAAATTCTGTGGGGACTACACCTGAGGAAAGAAAGCAAACATTGTAAGAAAAACTAAATAAATAGAGTAAAAAGAAAAAATCTAGGTGTTCTCTCTGCTTCCTGGACATTCATATTTAATTTATTCTTTAGGTTTGGGAAATTCTCAGTTACCATTTTTTTCAATAGAATCTCTGCTCCTACTTCTTTCTCTTCACCTTCTGGGATCCTAATTATTCTTAGTTTTCCTCTTCTAATTGAGTCTGATGGTGTTCCTAGTTTCCTCATTTTTCCTTTGCCTTGATTCTTTTTCTAAGCGAGTGATTTGTTCATTTGAGTCTTCTATATCTAAAATTCTCCTGTCATTTTAACTCCAGTTAATGTGCTTTTTAAATTTGTCTGTATTTCACTCAGACTCTCTTTTAGTGATTTATTTATATATTCAGCATCTTCGCTGAAGAGTCTCTTTGTTCCTGAATCTCCTTACCAAGATCTTGCTCCTGCCTATCTGCCTTAAGCTGACCTTCCAGTAGCTCACTTATCATTTTTAATATAGCTGTTTTGAAATTTGTCTGATAGGTCTTTTACTTCTGTGTCCTTTATATTTGTCCCAAGAATTATGTTCTTCTCATTTTGCTTTTCCATCCTGTGTGCAGATCTTCTTTGCTTCCTAGGTATGTGTGTTGTCTTATTTGCTATTTGTGGTTGCAAGTGTGTGTGTGTGTGTGTGTGTGTGTGTGTGTGTGGTGGGGCGACGTTGAGCACTAGTTTACCTTGGCATGAGGTGGGGCGGGAGGGGAGTCAGGAGCTTTAATATTTTATATCAGTTTGAGGAGTGGAGTTGCTTTCTTTTATCACCTCTTCTTTTCCCACAGCAAGCTGGGTTCTGTGGTCAGGTTACCTGCACTTCCCAGCCTGCCTCCCTCTGCACAGGTGGGACCTCTGAAGCTTGAGTCTTCTGAAGGGAGTGACTAGACGCCAGGCTCTTGCTCCAGGACTACTTTGCACTTGGCCAGGGATTACCAGCCTGGCCTCTGCAGCCACTTCTGCAGGGCTGCTACATCTGCTTGCTGCTTGTTTTCTTTCCCTAATGGTTCGTGTGAGTTTTCTCACAAGTCCTTCTCTCTGCTGCTGGCCTTTTATGGAGTCCAGCCAGATTCAGCCTGTCTTCTCTTTGATCTCTTGCTACAGGAAGGAGGTGGGGAAGGAGCTGCCGGACCCACTCCACAGTTCCCACTTTCCCGGTCTTGGTCTTCAGAGTTCCTACTGCCCTTTTTCCCCCATCTCTCCCCTTACCCCCAGGCCTGCACCTAGTTGTGTGTCAACAGGGTTCCTCTAGGGGATTTCACCATTCACAAAAGCCTAGGTTGCCCCTGTAATAGCTTGGGTGGTCAATCCCCAGCCCAGTCATGTTCCCTTCCCCTTCCCTTGTTCTTGCTCCTTCTCCTCAGCTGGAGGGGAAGATGTCCTTAGTTGGATAGCACCTTGAGGAAGTGCTGGGATTCTAGGTGGGACAGTGTCTGGATCTCTTTATGAGCAAACATTTTTTTATAGTAGTTTTGAAGGGAGAGGATGATCCCAACCTCTCTCTTCTGCCATGTTGTGGGTAGATCCAGAATTGGCATCTCTATCACTAACTTTGGAAAGAGGACTGTATTCCTGATCTTGCAAGCAAAATCAAACCCAATGAGACCTGAAATGAACAAAACAGTGGAGGAAAGGAGGGTTTGCTGGCTCTCTGCCAGGAATGCTGAGCTGGGACGTCAATCTTCTCCTGCCGTAGGTACTACTGGTTCTAAAGCCTTCAGATAAAAACTGGAATTGTAGAAAATGCTGGGGTCAGTTTGCTTGTCACTGTTAAAGCCAACTGAACAGAGACAGGAATTGCATCTGAAACAGGGGGCAGAGAAGGCTCTTAGGCCAGAGAGTCCCCAAAAAGCCCCCAAAGGCCAAAAGGCCACAAACCAGAATCAAGGGCTAAGCAATAGAGCTATATATAGCAATATAGCCTAACTGAGGACAGTGCCCAATACAGGTCACTGTCTATGGGTTCTCACTCACGAGCACAACTACAAGAGACCTCAGGCTACAGGAACAACAACCATGGGGTTTATTTACAAACAGGAGGAAATAAAAACGCTTATGTATCCACAAGAGGCTGCTTCATCCAGACAGCATCAGTGATGGTAGTCACCGGTCACCAGGAGTGATGGGCAGCACTGGCCAGTAGTGATGACCACTACTGGCCCTGCAGAGGTGGTGTCAGAGACACCCAGTGTTATCAGCTCTTGTGAGTTGTTGGGTTGTACCAACAACAGACAGCTCTTTGAGACAGCAGTCCCAGGGCCTTTGGTGCTCCTCCCAGTCAGTGTCAGAGGCAGGACCGAGGCCCAGCCTCTGCAGAGTCCTTCAGCCCCTCTCCCCCCCTCAGAGGGTGGCTGCTGGATGTTTCCCTCCTTTCTTCGGAGGCTGGAACCATCTTCTCCT
Source organism: Galemys pyrenaicus (assembly GCA_019455555.1). Taxonomy (NCBI): domain Eukaryota; kingdom Metazoa; phylum Chordata; class Mammalia; order Eulipotyphla; family Talpidae; genus Galemys; species Galemys pyrenaicus. The sequence goes on along the minus strand of JAGFMF010011914.1, from coordinate 1,806,629 downwards.
CTTCAGGGCTCTCCTCTTCCGCCTGTAGGAATCAGCAGATGAATACTTTGTAACCAGTAAAAGTTGCAAGGTTGCTCTGCCCTTGCTCCCTTATCTACACACAGTTCCCCTCCCAAACAGGGGGTCGTAAACCAGAGGGGCTCTGGCGCCAGTTTGGAAAAGCCCCCAGACTCATTGTTCTTCCCTTATCTTCCTTGTCTGTGACTCTGTGACTATAAAATCCCAGCACGCAGGCAGCACGGGGTCCTTCCCTCCACGGGTGAGGCTGAATGTGCCAGTGCTCCCCGGGGAAGGATCCTAGGTTAACCTAGCAATAAAGTCTGCTTACTGTGAACCAATCGATGTCCGGTGTGCTGACTCGTCCCAGTGCCTTGGCTCTCCAGTCCGGTGTCATACGGCCACATAGCATCCCTCCTTGAGGGCTCCTATCCGGGGGTTATACGGATTTGCTACATGCTAAGACACAGACTGGATCCAACACTGCTCGGGGCTGCTGCTTCTCTGGACCTCTTCCTCCAGGCTGCTGCTTCTCCACACTCTGTCTGCTCCTCCAGTGCTCTCTCTGTGTATCTCTCTGCGTGTCTGATGATCAGTCTGTGTGTTCCAAGGCTCCCTCTGACCCTGGCTTATATCCACTTTCAGGGTTCCCCCTTCTCCCCACAGTCTGATTGGACCATGTCTCAATCCTGCACCTGATTGGTCTGTACTATAATCCAAGAAGTGCACCTTACATAAAGGTGCTCTGCCACCAGACTTGTGGTGAGAGGCAGAGTCCTGGCAACAAAGCACCAATCAACCCACAGCTCACACCTGATTGGTCCATTCCATGATCCAGGCAGTACACTGCTACATAAAAGGTGTCTGAGGAGCGACTGCCACCACTAACTTGTAGTGGAGCTGCACACCACTTCTCCTGCTGGCTGCAGTCTGGTAACAAAAGGAGCACCAAGCCTTGGGCCTGGTGTCTCAAAGAGTTGTTACTGGTGTGGGCCTAGGACTCATAAGTTGCTGTAAAGGACCGGGTGACCAGCACTACTGGCCAGTGCTGTTGACTGATGACAGGCACTCTGTGTGTGGCTCACCTCTAAGAGTGGTTAACTGCTCCCGATTGTCTGGCACTGCCTCCTGGTGCTGCTGCCTCCACTTCTGTCTGGTCCAGCATCCAGTGCTGTCCGTCCCGACTTTCACACTGTTCCTGGGACTGCTAGTATCATCTCAGGGACCCCCTGTGAGTACCTCCAGCTGAGGTGAGTTGGGCCCTGACCCGTTGCTTGCTAGTGTGCCCCAAGCTCCAGGCTTTCATGGACAGGATGACACCACCTTGGGTGAAGAGCTTTTGTTTAGGCCTTTGGGATGCTATAGACGCTACTGGGGTGAGATAGCCAGCAATTTGTGGTCTCAGAGATTCCTTATTTCCTCTGTTAAATAAACACCATTATTGTTGTTCCCTTAGCCTGAATGTTCCTATAATTATGTGTGTGGATGAAGAACCCAGAGACAGCTACCTGTCCCCCATTGGGCACTGTCCTTTGGAGGTGATAGCCCCTATAGCCCTGTTTCATATCGTTTTAGGTCCTATCCTGGACTCAGGGGCCTTGTTTCCAGGTTTCAGAAAAGGCTGCCATTTTGGTCACTACATTGTCCAACCAGTGAATGATGTTGCTCTGTGGTCCCTCCGAGTCTTTTTACCAGAAAATTCTGAACCAGGGCTGCTCAGGCGGTAGACCAGCAAGGCAGCTGATGGTCTAGAAGGAAACACGGGGTCTCATCTAGGAAACACGGGGTCTAAAGCTCAGGTTTCTCTGGGAGCAACCTTACAGAACTGATGGGAAGCTAATGTGTTGTCTCCACTGCGGGGGACACGGCTCTCTGGGGGAAATGACAGTAGAATTCTTGACACTAAGATGAATAGCAAGTTAAGAAATAAGGTGTGAGTTACATTTAGTTTTTTTTTTAAAAGATTTATTTATTTATGCATACAAGCATTGTGGTACAGGCCAGAGGTGTGGGGAAGTGAGAGAATCCACCAGACAGAGCAGGGGGCAGAACAGGCAGATGGACCGAAACATTGCTGAGGGGAGCAGTGGGTCAGGCAGGCGAGGTCTGCTGCGCCATGTGAGTCACCTCCCCAGCCAGCAGTAGGGATCAAACTCATGCTGCAGTGGCTGTGGCCTGCCTCATAGTGCGATGCTTAACCCACTGCACCACCAGGGAGGGACCTACACTTAGTTTTTTTTTTTTTTTTTTTTAAGATTTATTTATGCATACAAGCACTGGGGTACAGGCCAGAGGTGTAGGGGGTGAGAGGACTCACCACAGAGAGCGGGGAGCAGAACAGGCAGATCAAC
>JAGFMF010011914.1:1785548-1804231 GCA_019455555.1 Galemys pyrenaicus | reverse complement strand
TCCCCTCCCTGGCCGGCAGCAGGGATCGAACTCATGCTGCAGTGGCTGCGGTTTGCTTCATGGTGCGCTGCTTAACCCACTGCGCCACCAGGGAGGCCCCCCTACACTTAGTTTTTAAAAAGTAAAAGAGAAAGACAAAATCTGCAAGCTGACTAGAGATCTGAGCGTACAGTAGGGGAGGGAGAAGGTGAGGGGTTAAAACAGGGGAGGGAAGAGCATAGGTTCTTGGTGATGGTTCTATGGTGGTGAGAGAACTATGGGGCCTGCAATGGAAGCGAGACAACAAGTACTGTCCAAAAATTAATAAAGATGAAAGAAAATAAATTTAAAAGTAAAAACTCACAAACAAACAAGAACTGTTCATTCGGTAAGGGTTTGTGTGTACGTAAATAAGTGTTAGAAGCCCTGGCATTGTAAAATTTCTGAACTAATCAGTTACTTTTGGGAGTGGGAAGAGCAGAACTGGAACTAGGGATGGTGGTTAAGGGGACTTGACCTTGTTGGTTGGATAGTTTACAACAGGAATGTGTTTATGTTTCTGATGAAATTAAAAACAAAATTTAAAAGGTAAAGGAAGGGAGGTTCTGAACATTCCTGCTTGAGGAACAATAGATGGGGTGCAGAGCCCACTATTGGAATGTCTCTGGACATTCTGGAACTGAGTTTAGTCCAAATTCTTAATTTTTCTTTCTTTTTTTCCCTTTCTTTATATATATATTTGACATCAGTGGTCCCCACCCATTGGGAGGTCCCCATTTCCCACTCAAATTCTTTGTTTTTCATTTGGGGAAACTGAAGTCACGGAATTCACCAGAACGATTTGTCTGCGGTTTGTGTTGTTTTTTTGAGATCAGACAAAACTCACTGAAAAGCCGAGAAATGTTCAGCACCTCCCTTCCCTTGCATCACCGCCACTCCCAACCTTTCTCAGAAGGGGATGGAGACTGTGATTGCTTTGGTAACAGACCTCTTTGAATTAAACATAAGCATGTTCTCTGAGTGAAGGCTAATGACCTAGTGATTAACAGCAGAGACTGAATTACCATGAGAGGGTGGAGTTAATTGTATTCCTGAACTCACTCTCTGGATTGGGGGCTGGAGGGGGGTGGGAGCCGAGGAAGGAGGGGCTCTTCAGTCCTATTTCCAGCTTGGAGGAGAGTGTGGTCTTGCTTTATTTTTTTAAAATTCTACTCTTTAGGGAATATAAATAGGGCCCCAAGGGCAGTGTGACTGGCAAGGAAGGGAAGATGCTGATGTCAGTCCTGGCAGTGACATTAAGTATTGTACAGTCAGGGCAAGTTGGCTTCCTCTCTCTGGGCCTGTTTCCCTTTTGGTAAAAAAGATGAACAGATGATGTTCTTTTTAGTCTATCATGATGGTGTAAGGACCACCTAGGCTGCAAAGGCACTTCAAAAAAAAAAAAAAAACCCCAAAACAAAAGCATGGTCCAGTGCTGGTAGACACAGGGCAGGCTCACTGTTGGGTCAGGCAGATGGATAAAGGAGAGTCCCAGAGGCCTCGGGGGAGTGTTCAGGCTTTAATGTTCTCTCAGGGAACCAGGTGCACAGGCATGACCAGCATGGTGGCTGCATGCAGGAAGGCAAGTGGGGGCTAGGAGGCAGGCAAGCTACCAAGCCTCCTGGCCCCCCACAATTTACTTTTTCTCTGGGCTCTCTCTGGAGTTTTCTCATGGTTTCACCTCTTCTGTAGTCACTTGTGCTCACATAGACGGCCTCACAAAGATGGCTTCCCTCAGCCATCTTTATATCCCTGGCCTCTAGGCTTAGGGGTGCACACTTATGCCCGCTGACACCCATACTCCAGGTGTCCACAACCAAGCACACGTGCCCATCCATGTCCAGACTCCCGAGTGCCCTCTGCATCAACATGATCAAAGCCATAGCTGACATCTACAGAGGCTAGTGGCGTAAAAAGTCTGATCAAATTCCAGCAATCCCACTCCTACGATCTACCCAAAGGACACAAAAACACCCATCCAAAAGAGCACCTGTACCCCTGTGTTTATTTCAGCACTATTTGTAATTGGTAAGACCTGGAAACAACCCAAATGCCCAAAAGTAGAGGACTGGATCAAGAAGATGTGGTCCATATACACAATGGAATACTATTCAGCAATCAAAAATGATAAACTAGAGACATTTATAGAAACATGGATGGAGCTAGAAGGAATTATATTCAGTGAAACAAGTCAGAAGGCAAGAGAAAAATATCAGATGGCTTCACTTTTGGGAGGAATGTGAAAGAGCAACAACTACAACAACAACAATAAAAAAGAAGAGTAAACTCAAGGAAATGGGCAATTACAACAAAAACAAACAAACAAAAAACCTCAGCAAGACCAAAAGGTCAAAGATAAACCAAAGGGACTATTGTGAAGGGGGGAGGGGAGGGAGGGCAAAGACGGGGATGAGGGCAGAAGGAGCACAAGGGACTGAGGTGATGGCGCATGGGTGAAATGGCGGTGGGTACTCCCTGTGGAATACAAATGATGTTGAATATAATTAAATAAATCTAATAAAAAAATAAGTCTGATCAATTCATTTACCATCCACATTTTTATGGCAGTTTCCCAGAGAAATCAGACAACACTCAGGGAGGTGGAGAGAGATTTAACTGTCACACCGGTGGGCTCAGTGGGATAGTTCCCAGAAGTAGAGCCCTGGACAGCAGAATGGCAGGTTTTTATGCAGGTTGTATGGGAAACTTGTTACCCCATCCATTGCAGCATAAGCACATCCATCATAGCGTAAACATTCTCTATTGTTTGGGACAGGTAGTTGGAAAGGGGCAAAGTAACCTTTTCTCAGCTCCTTCTGTGGACAAGCAGTGCAACCTCTCTGCTCCAGCAAGCGGCAGGGTCTAAGCAGCAGACTCCCCGCAGCAAACTCAGCAACTTCCTGCTTCAGCATGGCATGAGTCAGGGCAGATCCCTTTGTCCTGACAGAAGTGACAGAAATGCAATTCAGTGCATTTAAACAACATGAAAGTGGAATTTATTCTGAAATTAGAAATATCAGAGAGAGAGAGAGAGAGAGAGAGAGAGAGAGAGAACGAGCGACACACAGAGAGAATGAATCTGGCTTAGGATCAAGTGGACCCAGAGGATGAATTATTGTCCCCCTTTTCTCTAGTTCTTGGCTCTGTTTCTTCTGTCAGCTCATTCAGCAGACTCTCCGTTGGGCACCAAAGATGGCTCTGGCAGAGGCAGCCTTACATCATCCCCACCACTCAGTGCACAGGAGTAGCGGGTCTACTCTCTCTGGGTAGGGCCAGTGCCAGTCCTCGGGATAATTCTGACTGGTGGCTTTGGTCACATGCCCACGCCTGAGCCGGTCACCACCTCCCGGGGGCTGGAATTCCCCGATTGGCTTGGCCTGGTTCGTGTGAGTCCATCCCCAAAGTGGATGAACTGAGCGTGGAGGGCCGGTTCCCGGTGAGAAGCTGTGCAGAGAGAAAACATACAGCCACCATGTGGTTGCTGTCATGCCAGGAGGAATTCACTCCCCAGTCTGTCCTGAGTCTGAACCCCTCTCCCAGGAACCACGGCAACAGAGTCTCCAGCGAAGAGGCTGCTGCTTGGCCTAAAATATTTGGTCAGGTGCTTCTACTTGCTGCTGTGCTTAGGTGGACGTGTGCTGTAGTGGGCTGGGGATTCTCCTGACCCAGGTGACTCTAAGCCCCGAGTGTTGAGAAGTTGAATGAACAGGGATGTGGCATTATACTGTGGCAACAGTTGCCCGGTTGCCAGTCGAAGTAAGAACATTTGAAGATGCAAGAGGGCATTACTATGCTGTTTTGTAATTATTTTTTGAAGATTGATTTATTTATGCATACAAGAACTGGGGTACAGGCCAGAGGTGTGGAGGGGCAGGTAGGTGAGAGGATTCACCAGAGTGGGGAGCAGAACAGGCAGATCTACTGAAATACACTGCTGAGGGGAGCAGCGGGCGAGGCAGGAGAGGTCTGCTGCGCCATGTGGTTCCCCTTCCCACATGATGGAAAGGGTAAGGGAGCTCTCTTGGGTCTCTTTCATGTTTTTTTTCTATCTATAAAATTGTGTTTATTGAGATGAGGTCTACATCCTTGTATTTGTTTGGGGTTATATGTTTCAATCTCTGCAAATGTGTATTTCACACCCTGTCCACCACCAGAGGCCCAGTACTCCTTCACCATGCTCCATTGGGCCACGTCTCTCCTCTGTGGGTCTGTCAGACTTGGACGTTCTGTCAGTTGACATTTTGGTTACATGCAGTTCTGCCCTCCAATACCAGGTCAGACAGCCCAGCCGGTTATATGACCTAAAAGAATGTGCTATACCAGACCTGACCAGGCTCCTTCAAATTAGTCAAGAGCAAGACGCTGATGCCCTGGGACAATGGGCATCCATCACGAGGCGAGACTGGGAATGCGGGTGGGGAGCGGAGGGCATTGGCTGATGGATGTGTGACCGTGCACCCCAGAGACTGATCAGTGGAACACCTTGTTGGTAAGACTGGAACCATGGCTGGGGGCCTGGGGTATGGTTTCGATGACAATACCTGGTCAGCAAGCAGGTAAGAAATACCTGGGGGACAGACTCTTGGCCCCTAAAGCCCTAGCTACATAAGCATATTTTCGGTTTCACCCATCCTTTTTCTCTTTGTGCTCCTGCCCCATGTAACGGATGCTGTCTGATTGTTCCATCAATAAAAAGGCCAGCCCCTTGCTCTCTGAGCAGCATCCCGAACACCCCTGGACCCCCGCTGGCCCTCCTCCCTCCTGGTTGCCTCAGCTTTGCAGTCATATGTCAAGGGCTTCTTATCGTTTGATTTTGCCTGACCCTTTATTTTGTTTCTGTTTATTCTCCATGTAAGTGGAACCATCACTATTTGTCTTTCTCCTTCTGACTTATTTCACTTAGCATTGTCTTCTCCAGTTTCATCCATGTTGTAGCAAATGACAGGAGTTTATCTTTTTTAGTAGCTGAATAATATTCCATTATATATACCACATTTTTTTGACCACACTCCTTTTTCCTTAGGCACTTAGGTTGTTTCCATAACTTGGCTGTTGTAAATAGGCTTTTATTTTTAAAAAAAGATTCATTTATGTATGCATACAAGAGCTGGGGTGTAGGCCAGAGGTGTGGGGGGGAGGTGAGAGGATTCTCCAGAGACAGAGTGGGGAGCAGAACAGGCAGATCTACTGAAATACACTGCTGAGGGGAGCAGTGGGGGAGGCAGGAGAGGTCTGCTGTGCCATGTGAGTGAGCTCCCTGGCTGGGGATTGCTTCATAGTGCTGAGACTTAACCCCTTGTGCCACCAGGGAGGCCCTTTAATGAACAGAAGAGTACATATACCCTTTTAAATTAGTGCTTTTGCATTCTTTGGGTAGATACCAAGTAGTAGAATTGCTGGGTCATTTGATAGACACATTTTTAGTATTTTGAGACCTCTCTACTGTTCTCCGATAGGGGCTGGACCAGTCTAGCCCTGATCACCAACAGGATACAAGGGTTTCTTTTCCTCTAGATCCTTGCTAATACTTGCTGCTTCTAGTCTTTCTGGTATGGCCCATGCTCCCCAGTGTGTGGTGGTATCTCACTTTTGATTTGCATTTCCCTGATTGTAAGAGATGATGAACATTTTTTCATGTACCTATTGGCCAGCTGTATGTTTTCTTTGGAGCAGTGTCTGCTTAGCTCTTCTGCCCAATTTTCAACTGGGCTGTTTTAGTTGAGTTGCATGAGTTCATTACATATTTTGAATATCAGTCCTTTGTCAGATGCTTGATGTGTGACTATTCTCTACCATTCATTAGGGTGTCTTTTTGTTTTACCAATAGCTTCTTTCACTGTATAGAAGCTTTTTAGTTTGATGTAATCCCAATTATTTAAATTTACTTTTACTTCTCTTGCCATTGGAGATGAATCATCTTGGGTCTTTTTTTTTGTAAAGGGCACTAATCTGGTCTGTGAGGGCTCAGCTCTTATGACCTAATACCCCTAGAGATCTCACTTCCAGGTACTGTCACGCTGGGTATTAGGTTTCAGCATATGAATTTGGATGGAACAAATATTCAGTCTGGAGCAGCCCCTCTCAGCCCACCTTGCAGCCCAACATGCAGCGGTGGTGGCCCTGTTGGTTCTGAGGTCATTGTTACGTCCAGGAAGTGTTGACTGGGGGTCCAAGTTGGGCAACCCTGAAGTGTTGTTTTCATCTGAGAACCGCTGCTCACAGAAATATTGTCTGATGAGTGACTGGAGACTGCCGTCTGCCACTGGTTTCATTAGTCACTGGCACTCCAGCCACTCCTGGCCCTGGGTCTCTTCAGGCAGGCTGACTGGCAAGTCAAAGGGTTACTGGACTGCAGCCGGCAGGAGAAGTGGTGTGCAGCTCCACTACAAGTTAGTGGTGGCAGTCGCTCCTCAGACACCTTTTATGTAGCGGTGTACTGCCTGGATCATGGAATGGACCAATCAGGTGTGAGCTGTGGGTTGATTGGTGCTTTGTTGCCAGGACTCTGCCTCTCACCACAAGTCTGGTGGCAGAGCACCTTTATGTAAGGTGCACTTCTTGGATTATAGTACAGACCAATCAGGTGCAGGATTGAGACATGGTCCAATCAGACTGTGGGGAGAAGGGGGAACCCTGAAAGTGGATATAAGCCAGGGTCAGAGGGAGCCTTGGAACACACAGACTGATCATCAGACACGCAGAGAGATACACAGAGAGAGCACTGGAGGAGCAGACAGAGTGTGGAGAAGCAGCAGCCTGGAGGAAGAGGTCCAGAGAAGCAGCAGCCCCGAGCAGTGTTGGATCCAGTCTGTGTCTTAGCATGTAGCAAATCCGTATAACCCCCGGATAGGAGCCCTCAAGGAGGGATGCTATGTGGCCGTATGACACCGGACTGGAGAGCCAAGGCACTGGGACGAGTCAGCACACCGGACATCGATTGGTTCACAGTAAGCAGACTTTATTGCTAGGTTAACCTAGGATCCTTCCCCGGGGAGCACTGGCACATTCAGCCTCACCCGTGGAGGGAAGGACCCCGTGCTGCCTGCGTGCTGGGATTTTATAGTCACAGAGTCACAGACAAGGAAGATAAGGGAAGAACAATGAGTCTGGGGGCTTTTCCAAACTGGCGCCAGAGCCCCTCTGGTTTACGACCCCCTGTTTGGGAGGGGAACTGTGTGTAGATAAGGGAGCAAGGGCAGAGCAACCTTGCAACTTTTACTGGTTACAAAGTATTCATCTGCTGATTCCTACAGGCGGAAGAGGAGAGCCCTGAAGAGGAGAAGATGGTTCCAGCCTCCGAAGAAAGGAGGGAAACATCCAGCAGCCACCCTCTGAGGGGGGGAGAGGGGCTGAAGGACTCTGCAGAGGCTGGGCCTCGGTCCTGCCTCTGACACTGACTGGGAGGAGCACCAAAGGCCCTGGGACTGCTGTCTCAAAGAGCTGTCTGTTGTTGGTACAACCCAACAACTCACAAGAGCTGATAACACTGGGTGTCTCTGACACCACCTCTGCAGGGCCAGTAGTGGTCATCACTACTGGCCAGTGCTGCCCATCACTCCTGGTGACCGGTGACTACCATCACTGATGCTGTCTGGATGAAGCAGCCTCTTGTGGATACATAAGCGTTTTTATTTCCTCCTGTTTGTAAATAAACCCCATGGTTGTTGTTCCTGTAGCCTGAGGTCTCTTGTAGTTGTGCTCGTGAGTGAGAACCCATAGACAGTGACCTGTATTGGGCACTGTCCTCAGTTAGGCTATAGTCCCTATGCTATAGCTCTTGATTCTGGTTTGTGGCCTTTTGGACTTTTGGGGCTTTGGGGGACGCTCTCTTGCCTCAGAGCCCTCACTGCCCCTGTTTCACTTTCAGGTGATGTCAGAGACAGAGAGCAGACCACAGCCTCTGCGAAGTATTTTGGTTTCTCTGGGAAGATTTACTATGTACCAACCATACACCCAAGCGGAACTGGCAGGCTTGGGCAAACAGTTCCATCAGAGACCAAAAGAACCCTTGGCAGCCTGGCTGCTGCAGTTGTGGGACCTGGGGGTGGACAGCATAATTTGCACAGCACAAGAGATGGAAAGACCGGCCTCCGTGACCTTGCACCCGTTGTTGAGACAGAGACTGCAGAACAGCAGTGGCATGGCCAGGGCGATCACACCCTGCTGGGCTGGATAATGGCTGCCATATGGACAGTGTGGGCTGATGCAGGAGATGTGCCAGAGACAGTGATGTGGCCATAGTCCTGTCTCAGAGTGACAGTGCCCATTTATCCCCACCAAAGATGGCAGAATTACGTCGAGGTGGTACAGGTACTTTGAGAACTGAGGATGTGGAAGACCATGTTTAATGTGAATGCTCGTGGTCCTGATAAGATTTTCATAGCAGGAATGAGAGATTTGATACTCATCCTCATTTGGGTCCTGTAGTGCTAGGAAGGTGTAGTGGCCAGGAAAGGTGGCACAGGAGCAAGGTTCGGGATGGTTCTGGGCAGACGGGTCAGGGAAGGAGAGTCTTGGAGCCCTCGGTGGCTTTTCATGCTTTTATTAGTCGAGGTGGCCAGGTACATGGCAGGCAGGGGTGCCAGGGGTGCTGGGAGGCCTCCCAGCCCCCGGCGCCTCTCACCTTCTCGGCTGCTGCTGCTTCTCTTTGCTGGTCAGTCCTGTCAGTCCTGTCAGTCCTGTCGGTCCTGGCGTCCTCATGACACCGCCCATTTAAGCCCGTGTCCAACTCAGGTGCGCCCACTGCGCATGCCCACCCTGGAATGCTCACAGCACCCCAGGTGTCCATCATCAGTGGTGGGAGGGTGGAAAGACCTGATTGTTCTCTGACCCTACACTTGTCCACAGGCAATGAGTGGGGACTGGAGACCACAGGTGGAGTTAACTATCCACAGGTCCCCAAACCATGTGCCTGTGCAGAGTGTTGGCCTTAATGCAGGCGTCTGCTTGTCATGTTGGCAGCTTTGAAAGCTGAGTATTGGACTGACAGCAATGAGTACCCCTGGGGGATAGGTGATTACCCCCAAAAGAGCTCAGTCTCAGAGTCAGCATATCTTTCAGGTGGGTGTGGTGTGTGGCTTGTGGCTGAGACCACAGCCAGAGAGGCCTGGAAGCCTGATGGCTCCTGGCGTGTGACAGCAGATGCAGCGAGTGAATAGAGTGGTTCCCCGTCACATGGGCATGCCTCCTGCAGCAGACTTGATGGGGCATCCACTGCTGCTAATATATTTGTCTTTTTGCCCCAAGGTTGGTGCCCTGCCTGGGTTTAGTTGCATTCTCTTTGTTTTGTTTCAGATTTATGTATACAAGAACTGGGGTGCAGGCTAGGAGTGTTAGGGGTGAGAGTATTCACCAGAAACAGAGTGGGGAGCAGAACAGGCAGATTGACTGAAATACACTGCTGAGGGGATCAGCAGGCAAGACAGGAGAGGTCTGCTGCACCATGTGGGTCCCCTTCCTGGCTGGGAATCGAACTCACACTGCACTGGCTGCAGACAGCTTTATAGTGCTGTGACCTAACCTTTGTGCCACCAAAGAGGCCCCACTTTCTGTTGTATTTTGTTGTATTGTTTACTTTTGCAGGTCATGGCTGCAATGCCCACATTCACCAAGGGAAACTTATGTGTAAACTGTATAGTGAAAAAGACTGGGAGTGGAGAGCGGGGAAGGGCTGATCAGACTTTCTGCATCATTGGTCTTTGGCTGTTACCTGCAGGAGGCGCTCAGGAGCATGGGTTCAGGGTATGCAGGCCTGATGGCGGGCACCTGGAGTATGGTGTGGGCATGTGTAAGTGGGCACACCTGAGCTGAGAGACTGAGCATATAAGGGCAGTGGCAGAGACCAGCTAGGAAAGGAAAGAGCTCACAGGGATTCTCAGGGAGGCCCAGATTGTTGTCTCCCTGCTGGCTTGTTTTCTCCTAACCGGTGGGGAAGATGCCAAAGGTCTCCAAGTTTCTCTTTCAAGCTGCCTGAACGGATGATGATCCTACCCGGCCTGGGGCAGTTGTAGAACAGGGTTGCTTGCAAAAGAGGAGAAAAGCAAAGCACGAGGCTTTAGAAACATGGAGGAAAACAAGCAGAGGTCAACTCTAATCAGGCTTTTTTCTACCCTCCAAACACTAGCATGGATGCCCGGGGCTGAGAAGTGTGGGCGCGGGCACGCACACATGCAATTGTGGACACCCGGTCCCAGAAAGCACGAGTGTGCGCATGTGCAGGCGCCTGTGCCAGAGGCCAGAGGTAAACGCGCAGTGTCTCGCTGAGAGAGGACTCTGGCTACAGTGAGGACCACTCTGAGGTGAGACCATGAGACAGAGGATGCCAGAGAGGCCAGAGAAAGAGCACAAGGATTCATGGGGGGCTGGGAGGCTTGTTGCACTACACTATGTCACTGAAATTCTTCAAAAACATAATTTCAGGGGCCTCCCTGGTGGCGCAAGGGGTTGGACACTGCACTGTGACGCATCCGCAGCCACTGCAGCACGAGTTTGATCCCTGGCCAGGGAGGGGACCTACAGGGTGCACCAGACCTCTCCTGCCTCATCTGCTGCTCCCTCAGCAGTGTGTTTCAGTCAATCTGCCTGTTCTTCTCCCCACTTGGTCTCTGGTGAATATTCTTACCCACCCCTCCTCCATTCCTCTGATCTTTACCCCTGTTCTTATATGCATGAATAAATAAATCTTTAAAAAAAAAAACACATAGAGCCTCTCTGGTGGCACAGTGGGTTGAGCACCGCACTGTGAAGCATCTGCTGCACAGCAGTGTGCAAGTTTGATCCCCGGCCAGGGAGGGGACCCACATGGCGCAGCAGACCTCTCCTGCCTTGCCCACTGCTCCCCTCAGCAGTGTACTTCCGTTGATCTGCCTGTTCTGCTCCCCACTCTGTCTCTGGTGACTCCTGTCACCTCCCGAGACTCTAGCCTGTGCCCCAGCTCTTGTATGCATAAATAAATATTTTTTAAAAAATTTCCTTCTGCAGTTTGGAGCAGTCGGAGCTACATTTACTCTACCTGTTATCTTCATGTTTCCCTCATTTATCCATCCAGACAGGCAATTCCAGGAGCACTCCTGGCCATCCTGTGCATCATTTTAACTTAGTTTTCTTTTATTAAGATGTGTGCCCATCAGTGTCTTTTTCAGAGAAATGGTTTTGTATCCATGGCAACTGAGGGATCTATTGTATCAGATATGGCGGACCATTCAATTTCAGGCTTCTCCCAGCTGCAAATGCTTTGACTTTCATGCAGCTTTTCTTCTGCATCCTCTATCAGGCCTTCAGTATTCATTCTTCTGTGTTGGGCACTAGGCTCAGAATGTCACCCTAGAAGGCTAAGAATAGGCATTTAAAATAGTCTGCCCACCTCAATACAGGGAAACCAAAAAAGAGTCAGGAAAAAAACAAAACCTGCAGGCTGACCACAGAGCTGAGGCACACAGCAGGGAAGAGGAGGGAGGGGGCAAAATGGGAGGAAATGCACAGAGGACCATGGTGATGGGTCAGGGGTGCTGTGGTGGGGGGAGAACTACTGGGGACTACACCCTAGGGGAGAGAAATGAGAAATATGTAAAAGAAAAAAGAAAACAAAAAAGAGGAAGCATAAGGAAAAAATACTCTGTCCCCGTCAAAGTTCAAGATCAAAATGCATGTGCCCAACTACCTTTTATTTTTTTTATATGTTCATTCTTTTTTTTATTTTTAAAATTTACATATACTTGCCATTAATTGTAATCCCCATGTATTCCCCATCACCATCTCACCAGTGCACCATCACCTCAGTCCCTCGTGCTCCCATCTTCCCTGAACCCTCCCCCTCCCCTCCCCACCAAGTGTCCCCAGCCTGTCCTTGTCTCCTCATTTTTGGATTTTGTGTCTTTATTGCTGTTATTGTTATTATTGTTGTTCTTATTCCTTTCCTTGATCCTCCTTTGGTTCCCTGATGTTCCTCCTAAGGGAGGAACCATCTGGTATTTTTCTTTTGCCTTCTGACTTACTTTGCTGAGCATAATCCCCTCCAGATCCATCCATGTGCCTAAGAATAAGTCTAGTTTTTCATTTCTGATTGCTGAGTAGTATTCCATCGTGTATATGTACCACAGCTTCCCGATCCACTCATCTGTTTTTGGGCATTTAGGTTGTTTCCAGGTCTTACCTATTGTAAAGAGTGCTGCTATAAACATAGGGGTGCAACTACCTTTTAAAAAGAGCAAAAACCTCAGAGAATAATGTTCCCCTTGGGCCTCCCTGGTGGTACAGTGGGTTAAGCAACGCACTATGAGGCAAACCGCAGCCACTGCAGCACGAGGTGGATCCCTGCCACGGGCCAGGAGGTGGCCCATATGGCGCGGCAGACCTTTCCTGCCTCGCCCGCTGCTCCCCTCAGCAGTGTGTTTCAGTCTGCCTGTTCTGCTCCCCACTCTGTCTCTGGTGAATCCTCTCACTGCCCCCCACATCTCTGGTCTGTACCCAGTTCTTTTATGCATAAATACATAAATCTTAAAAAAAAATGTTCCCCTTAACCACATTCTGTAGCATAACTGCACTTAGCTAAGCCTTTTGTTGTTATTACTCAGTTGTAATTTTATTTTGAATAAATCATAAATAACAAGACATCAAAGTTTTGAAGTGTGGTGCATTTTTAGCAAAAATTTCCTTCTAGCAATAAACTGTACTTGCCAGTTCCCCTTCCCACAAACAACCGATGTTATTTTGTATGCTCCTAAATCCAGAGACCCCCACCCACCCCAGAACTGCTTGTGGGCAGTGCAAGCTGCAGACAGGCATTTTACTGCCCTCCACCAGGGGCCACACCAGGGTTCGGGCTGCAGGCAGAGGCCACAGTGATGCAGGTGGCAGGGTTTCCCGACCACGATCCCCAGGGCATGCAGGCCCAGCATCAGGGCTGCAGAAGGAGCATGCACGTCTACCCATCCCCCATCTCCCCACCAGCTCCAGCACCCTGTCACTCTCTAACTGTAGGTCAGCTCTCCTTGGCATAGCAGCAACATCTTGGATGAGTGGCCTTTTGGTTAGAACTTTTTTAAAAATATGTATTTATTTATGCATACAAGAGCTGGGGTACAGGCCAGAGGTGTGGGGGCTTCATCCGGACAGCATCAATGTTGGCAGTCACTGGTCACCAGTTCTAGGCAGCACTGTCCAGGAGCAGTGACCACTACGGGCCTGCAGAGGCGGTGTTCAGGAACACCCAGTGTAACAGCTCTTGTAAGTTGTTGGTTTATACCACCAACAAACAGCTCTTTGAGACACCAGGCCCAGGGCCTTTGGTTCTCCTTCCAGTCAGTGTCACAGATAGGACTGAGTCACAGTCTCTACAAAGTCTTTCCGTCTCTCTCCCCTCCTCAGAGGGCAGCTGCTGAAGGCTTCCCTTCTTTCTTGAAGGGCTGGAACTGCCTTCTCCGCTTCCTCTGCAGGAGCTCTTCTTCCTCTGCTGCTTCTCCTTCTGCTCCTCCAGGTTGCTCAGAATCCCAGTGCCAATGCTCCCTTCAACCCTGCCTTATATTCACTTTCAAAGTGCCCACACACACAGCCTGATTGGTCCATTTTTCAATCCTGCACCTGATTGGTCCATTTTGATCTGTTCCAGAATTCAGGAAGTGTAGTTTACAAAGGGTGCTCGGCTACCACCTGACTTGTGGTGAGAGGCAGAGTCCTGGTGTCAATCAACCCACAGCTCACACCTGATTGGTCCATTCCACAATCCAGGCAGCACACTGCTACATAAAAGGTTTCTGAGGAAGGACTGCCACACTAACTTGCAGGGGAGCCAGAGACCACTCCTCCTGCCAGCTGCAGCCCAGTAACATGCTGAGGGGAGCAGCAGGGTGAGGCAGGAGAGGTCTGCTGCACCATGTGGGTCGCTTCCCCCAGCCCAGCCCAGGATCGAACATGGGCTACGGTGGCTACAGTGGCTGCAGTGGCTGCGGTCTGCTTTAGAGTGTGTTGCTTAACCCATTGCGCCACCAGGGAGGCCCCTTGGTTAGGACTTTTGACACTGCAGATACTCTCTGGGGTGAGAAAACTGTTTCCCCGGGTTAGTAAATAAGCCCTGTTTTTGTTGGCCCCTGGTCCTGAGTGGTCTATGCAATTGTGCATGTGGGTGGAGACCCATGGACAGTGACTTGTTCTCTACTGAACATCATCTCTAGCCCCCTAGCCCCTCTACAGCTCCCATCGGCCTCTTCCACGCTCAGAGATAGTTTATCCCTATACAAGCAGAAATGTGTGTGCATGGCCTGCACCTTGCAAACCGTTCCATATTCTTTCTTATGGTTTCATGTTCATCTGTATTCGTTCCAGGACCATCTATTTTAATTATTTGGAAGTCTCTTGCTTTATTTAAACATTTATACACCGCTGAACATTTTGGGTTGTTTTTAATCTTTTTAGTCATTGTGGTGCCAGCAAGGGCACAGAGCAAGTTCTCAATGATTCCCACAGACGGGGTAAAGGAAGAGTTCTGGAGCCTTCGGTGGCTTTTTATGCTTTTATTATCAGAGGCGACCAGGTACATGGCAGGCAGGGGGCTGGGGGGCCAGGAGGCTGGCAGGCCTCCCAGTCCCTCGTGCATCTTCCCTCTCTGGGCTGCTGCTGCTTCTGCTCTTCTGCCACTTCTGCTTCTCTTGTTCTCTGCTGCTCTGATGTTCTGCTGTCCTGCCCTGCTCATTTCTAAACCCAGGAGCACCCAACTGCGCATGTCCCCCTAGGCATGCGTGCAGCACTGCAGGTGTCCATCATTATACCAATGGCTGAAAGGCAGAAAAGCCTGACACTTTTCTCTGACCCTACAGTCATCATGTGCCATTTCATTTCATATATAACAGAAAACTCTTAGAAGTGGTATAACTGGACCAAAGGATAAGTACATTTTAAACTTAAATATTGTGAAACTGCCCCCAGAGATGCTTTACCAGTTTACATTCCCACCAAGATCACAAGAGGATGCCTATTTTCCCATACCTCTATGTGGGGAATTCCAAGAGAGGAATTTGTTTTACTGAAGTGAAGACTGTGAGGAAAGTGAGAGAAGTGGCCTGAGAGACCTAGTGTAGGGTCAGAGAAAAGTTGTCAGTCTTTTCCACCGTCCCACCATTGGTGTGATGATGACACCTGCAGTTCTGTGCCCACCCACATGCCTGAGTAGGCAGGTGCAGGTGGGTGCACCTGGCTTAGACATGGGCATATAAGGGCAGCATCATGAGGATGCCAACAGAACAAGAGCAGTAGAGCAGCAGCAGTAGAAGCAGAGACGAGAGGCTACAAAGCCCAGCGAGTGGAGATGTGCCAGGGGCTGGGAGGCCTGCCAGCCTCCTGGCCCCCCGTGCCCTTCCCTCCCCCTGCCACCTGCTGTGTACCTGGTCACCTCTGATAATAAAAGCCTAAAAAGCCACCAAGGGCTCCAGGATCCTTCCTTGACTCGTCTGCTCAGAATCATCCAGAACTTGCTCTGTGCCCCTTGCTGCCGCCACACCTAGGAAAGTGGCAGATGTCAGAGAAAAATGTATTAATTCTGTTATTTAGACCAATGATCAGATCAAGTATCCAGTGCCAGTTGTTGAAGCATAGTAAAGAAGATTTTATTTAAGAGAGAACTGCAGGAAAATTCTGCCATAAGAAAGAGAGATTGGGTTCAAATCTGAATACAGCAGGGGCAACTGATTTTGTCTTGCTGGAGGTGTCATCAGATGGAAAATTCCTGAGAGGTAGCGGGAAAGGCCTGGCTATACCAACCAAACAGGATTCTTGCTGAAGCTGAAGGCAGGTAGTATGATCAGCCGGTAGATGATGGGGGTGAAGAACCTGATCGAATACTGAGACCAGACTGGAGCGTGAGACGTTCCATTCAGAAGACTTCTTGCTAATATTGAACAACAAAGAGATGAATGTGGATATCTAAAAGTCAGGCCAAGTTTTAAAGAGTTCAGTGGAGCCTGAATAGAGTTTAGTCAAGGAGAAAAATGGCTGTCACAGGCACCATAATGTGTCTCTTCCTTGTGACCTTTTGAAGGATAAATGAAGCTATCAGGCTTTCCCCACCGCCTCCCTCCACTAACATGGATGTCCAGGGCCCAGGGGCACAGGCGCAGGGCTCGCACACCGATGCTTGTGGACACCTGGGCCCAGAGAGCACAGGGCGTGTGCACGTGTAAATGCACACACCTGTGCCTACAGGGGATGCCTAAAGGGGTGGCATCACTCCCTGCCGAGTGTCCCTGTGCACCTGATGCCCTGAGAGAGCACTAAAGGCCTGTAAAAACCCACCAAGGGCACTAAGATGCCTTTACCTGTCTGCCCGAATCCACAGTGAACCTGCCTTGTGCCTGCTTGCACTGGACCCTCAAGTCTGCAGTGGAAAACTGGCCTGAGTGAGTTTACTCTGAAGACTTGGCGAGAAGGTCCATTTTGCACCCAGCAGATGTTATGTGAAGCAGCTGTAGTCTGAGGGGTCCAGGCCTGGAAGCAGGAGGGATGTGAGGGCCCATATAGAAGCTGGATGGGAGCCTGGGGGGCTCAAAGGGTTAAGGGCTGCTCTCTAGGGGCTGCAGGAGCACCTAGGACGCACACGCACACGCACACGCACACGCACACGCACACGCACACGCACACGCACACGGTGGTGGTTCCTAGGGATGCAGAGCTGGTATGCACCGGAGAACATATATGGGAGTGAAGAGGCAGAAATCTGTCCCGCTTCATTCTCCCCACGTCCTCTCGAAGAGACCGCTCCAGACACAAGTGTCCACGGCCTGACAGAGACTGAGACCTGAGATGGCATAGAAGAGTGAAATGGCATGGGAACCAGAGCAAGGAAAGCATTGGTCCTGCCCTTTGGACACCCTGGAGTCCAGCACGACATCGCCTCTCCAGTCCTAAGAGCTGCCCTGCTGGAACTGCTGTGGGGCTGCTTGCTTTGCACAGGCGCTTCTCACACATGCCAGTCACAGCCACAGGGATGGAGCTGGAAGGGATCATGCTCAGTAAAATAAGTCTGAAGGAAAAAGAAAAATATCATATGGTTTCACTTATAGGAGGAATATAGGGGAATCAAATAAGGGATCAGGAAATTTATAAAAATATTAATAAATTAGAAAAACAAACCGAGCAGGCAACTATAAGTCAGAGACTTTGTGCAGGAGATGGGGAGGAAGAAGGGTTTAGGGTCAGAGAACAATCAGGTCTTTCCACCCGCCCACCACTGATGATGGACACCTGCGGTGCTGCGAGCATTCCAGGGTGGGCATGCGCAAGTGGGCACGCCTGAGTTGGACACGGGCTTAAGTGGGCGGCATCAGGAGGACGCCAGGACCGACAGGACCAACAGTACAGACCAACGTGAGCAGCAAAGCAGCCGAGAGGGTGAGATGCGCCGGGGGCTGGGAGGCCTGCCAGCCTCCCGGCCCCCCGGCCCCCCTGCCTGCCATGTACCTGGCCACCTCTGACAATAAAAAGCATAAGAGCTTCCGAGGGCTCCAAGACTCTCTTTCTTTGACCCGTCTGCTAAGAACCATCCCGAACCTTGCTCCTGTGCCTCCTTCCTGCCGCTACAGTTCTTCTATTGAATTTTCTTCAGATTTCACAAATATATGTATGAATATAGTTTCCAAAATCTCCAGTCCTAGAGAATTGTGCTCCAGGAGAACGATGTTCCATCTGAATCCTACAGAGAAACTGCACTTTGTACTAGACATGGCCAGGCTGGAGTTATTGCTGGAAGTGTGGGCCCTCCCTGATGAGGACTCAGTGCAGTGACGCCTAGTCCGTTGCTGCCAACATTGACGAGCCCATCTTAGTACCCTGATTCCTTGGGGCCAGGGAGCGGGGTGGTACTGACAATTTCTTTTTTACTGTGTGGAGTTTTAGTGAGAGAGTAAGTCAAGGACCCTACACCTCCACTGAGGAAGGTGCAGGGACCAGGCCTTTCCCTTCCCAGACACAGCAGGGGCTGGGTGTGTGACCAACAGTTCCAGAAATCCCTCCAACAAATTTCCTCTCATTTGCTTTAGCCAGCAGCACTGTGTTCTGTTGCTTGCAGCCAAGGAAGCAAACTGAAGTAAGGATCTAATCCTGGGGAATAGGGGAGCTGAGAAGTAGGATGTAAGCCGTCAGGTCAGGGTTTGAAGGCAGATTTTAACCACTTCCAGGTTATGCCTAGGTCTGTTACAGGGCAGGGAGAGGAGCACCCAGAACCCCCAAGCCTGCCCTCTCTGAATGGGTTCTGCCATCTACCGCATTAAGACAAACACATAAAACCTTTAATGGAAAGGAACTTTAATACAACTAGGGTACAATAAAGAAAGAACAAAGAATATAGTTACTAAGTTAAGCATCCAACGTTACCCATCATCTTGAGGGTAAAAGTCCAGCCAAATAGGATTGGCCCAAAGCAAGGCCCAAAAACCTGGCACACATCTAAAGGACCTTTCAGTAGAGACCCATAGAAAACGGTCAGAAAGAGTCAGACAAACCTGGGAGGAAAAGAGCAAAATCAAAATCAAGATGAAAGCTGCCATTGTTCACCTCCCCACGGATCTCTCACCCACATCTGTTCCAACCAGTCCAAGACCAAAAAGCAAGCACAGTTTCTTCACATGTCCCTCTGCTCCACGTGCCTCCTCCAGGTCTCCTTGCTGTTCTCCATCTTCCTT
>JAGFMF010011914.1:1771312-1785537 GCA_019455555.1 Galemys pyrenaicus | reverse complement strand
TCTTCTCTGCAGAAATCTTCTTTTTCTCCTCAGCTCCACCCACTTAGGGCGGAACCAGGATTTTGGAACTTCCCCTTTTCCTGGGATGACCCTGTTACAGGTCCACACTAGGCCAGAAGAAGTGAGTAGTAGAAACCATTAGCTTCTAGCTTTAAGCTCCCATTTCCCAAATATTTACACTCATATATCTGACAAAAGAGATAAGTCCAAAATATACAAAGAACACTTGCAATTCAATAAAAATACCAATAAATTTTTAAATAGGAAAAACAAATTGAATATACATTTCACCAAATAAAGTATATGATGGCTAACAAGCACATAACAACATGCTCAACTTCTTTAATCATCAGAGAAATGCAAATTAAAGCAATGAAAGACCATTTCACACCCACTAAGGTATCTACAATCAAAAACATAGATAGGGCCCTCCCTGGTGGCACAGTGGGTTAAGAAATGCACTATGAAGCAAACCGCAGCCACTGCAGCACGAGTTCGATCCCTGCTGTCTGCCAGGGAGGGGACCCACATGGCGCAGGCAGACCTCTCCTGCCTCGCCCGCTGCTCTCCTCAGCAGTGTACTTCAGTTGATCTACCTGTGCTGTTCCCCACTCTGTCTGGTGGATTCTCTCACCCACCCACCCCCACACACACACCTCTGGCCTGTACCCCAGTGCTTGTATGCATAAATAAATAAATCTTTAAAAAAAAAACATAGATAGCAAGTATTGGCTTGGATGTGGAAAAAGTAGAATGGTAATGTCATTTTGGGAAACATTTTGGCAGTGTCTTAAAATGTTAAATGTAAGGATTACCATACAATGCAGCAATTCTACTTCCAGGTAATCTACCTAGGAAAATGAAAACATGATCACACAAAAACCTATATCCAAATATATATCCAAATATCCATAGCAGTTTTAGCAAAATGCGGAATAACCAAAAAAACAGAAATAACCCACATCAACTGGTGGGTGGATGAATAAAGGTAGAATACCAAGGCAGTGGAATACTCAACAACACAGAGGAATGATGTTCAGAGGCAGAAAACCACATGGACAAACCTCCAAAGCATTATGTTAAGTGAAAGAAGTCAGACACAAAAG
This sequence comes from Galemys pyrenaicus, assembly GCA_019455555.1. Lineage (NCBI taxonomy): Eukaryota > Metazoa > Chordata > Mammalia > Eulipotyphla > Talpidae > Galemys > Galemys pyrenaicus. The sequence goes on along the minus strand of JAGFMF010011914.1, from coordinate 1,784,431 downwards.
ACCGTGTGTTTTATGATTCCATTTATATGAAATACCCAAGAAAAGCAAATGTATAGACAAATAGCAGATTAATGGTTGCCCTGGGCTGGGAGTAGGAACAGGGATTTATTGCCAATGAACACAAGAAATATTTCTGGGGTGATAAAAATGTTCTAAAAGTGGATTTTACAACTCTGTAAATTTACAAAAAAATCACTGAATTCTACACTTTAAAGTGGGTTACTTTTAGAGTATATAAATTATTTATCAATAGTTGTGTTTAAAAATCCCATCTCTCATTTCTGGGAAGAAGGCATTAGAAAAGTAGCTGTTTGCTACCCACTATAGCTGACATTAAAATTTATGTTTCTGATGTGAGGGGCATGTAAATTCCTAAGACACAGAACTAGAAGGGCTCTTATTGACAGTACATAGAATTCTTTGTTTAAAGTGACAAAAAATGCAACTTAAAATGGCTTCATCAAAGAACAGTATCAATTATTTCACGCACCTGAAAAGTTCAGGGACAAGTTAATTTCAGGCACAGCTGCGTCCAGGAATCCATGTGATGTCACCAGTATTTTCTCCATTTCCTTTTCTCTTTTTTCTTTCTCAATTCACCTTATTTCTGATGTCAGCTTTTGTGTTTCTCCCAGAAAGATTTCCAACAACAATCCCAAAGGAAAAAGAGCTCCTTTTTTCCAATAATTTCCACAAACACCCCAGTTTTACTCACACCCTCTCCCCACCCATAACATTTTCTCTCTGGGCCAAATTGCCGTTCTAGAGCTCATCCCAACTACAGGAACTGAGGTGGGGCGGGGGGGCCAGGGAACAGTGGTTCCCAAAGGGAAAAGCAAGACAGGATTATCAAAAGAGAACTGGAGGCTTGGCTGGCCAAAACTGGGTGCCTGAGGTAGAAGCCGTCTGTCCCGTTAGACCCTGGAGTCAGTGGAAAGCCAGAGCGCTCTAAGGTATGGGACAGGCCCTAAGAGTTGGGGGCATCTGAGTGCTGACATTTAAGAGACAGAGTGTGACTCAGTGTCCTGTGGGTGTGTGGGTCAGCACCCTGAAGAACAGTCTTCTACTTTATCTTTGCAGGGCCCTGGCTCTGGCCCAAACAGAGCTAGTGGCCAAAGTCAAAGCTCACTCCCGTTCCAGACCTCTTTCCAGTCTTTTGCAATCTCTTATCTACTCAGGGTTCATTTCTTAATCATTCCCTGCTATAAAGAGGGCGTCTCCTGCTGCTTCTTAATAACAAAGCACCATGTAGGGTAAAGGTTGATCAGTTCTTTCTACCCTCCCACCACTGATGATGGACACCTGAGGGGCTGCGAGCATTCCAGGGTGGGCATGCGCAAGTGGGCGCACCTGAGTTGGTATGCGGGCTTAAATGGGCGGCGTCACGAGGCCGCCAGAACTGCAAGAACCAACAGACAGAACTGCGAGGACCGACCGAGAGAACCGACAGTACCAGCACGAGAAGCAGCAGCCGAGAGGGTGAGACGCGCTGCCAGCGTCCCAGCCCCCCGGCACCCCTGCCTGCTGTGTACCTGGCCACCTCTACTAAATAAAGTATGAAAAGCCACCGAGGGCTCCAAGACTCCTTCCCTGACCCGTCTGCCCAGAACCATCCCGAACCCTGCCTCCAGTGCCATCCCCATCCTGCCACTACACACCACTAAGGCATCTCGTCAGTTTGTAGGGAAATCTGAGTTGGCCCTGTCCTGAATTCTGAAAGGAACTGGGCCCCAGGCCAGAGACTCAGAGAACAGGCAAGGAGGTAGGACATTCACCTCCATCAGGGAAATTAAGTCAAGGCCCCACCTTTGTCCCAACAAAGGTGGGAGGAGGCTTAACTCAGAGTTAGCACTGCCTCCCAGAACAGGGCACCCTCCTCCGACGCGCCACCAGAAATGTCTCACAAGGATCACCAGCGGCTTCCTTGCTGACTTCAACATAGCTGTGGTTTTCCCTTTGCCTTTTCTGCAGCGGCACTGGCCTCTTGGTTCCACACACTCCAAGGCCTCAGGGGCACTGCCCTCTGGTTTCCTTTCATGCCTCTGACCGCTTGTGCTCAGCGTGCCAGCAGCCCCTCCCCCCCCCCTTTCTAACAGCCCAGAATGAGCACCTCAGGTTTGGTCCTAAAATGTTTTCAATAAACAGGCCTATTAAGATAAAATTGACACCATACAGTTCACCCATTTAAAGTGTACACGTCAATGGATTTTGGTACATTCATTTTTTTTAATCGTGCAACAAATTTTTACATTTTAACTGTTCTGTAGAATTTGTTCTGTAGTTCTATTTTTAAAACCTTTTCATCACCCCAAACAGAAGCTCCAAGCGTGAAGCAGTATCTCCCGCTCCCCCCTTCCCTCCAGCCTCTGATTCCCTCCGGTCTTTCTTCCTCCAGGTGCCCTGACCTCATGGACTATGCCTTACTTCTCAGTGCTGCCCCTTCTTCCCCAGAATTAGACTCACTTCCTTTTAGCTAGCTTCCTTGAATTTAGTTAGCTTCCTTGGCTAACTAAACAGCAGGATGCCGAAGGGGAGAGAGTGGATCCCAAGGGCAAATACCTCACCTAATCACCTCCTACAAATCTCTCAGACTTCAACTCAAACATCCCTTCTTCAGGAAATCTGCCCTGGACGCTGAGGGGAGGGACAGACAGGGTCCTCTCTTGGGCCAAGCTTTGCTTCCTGCACTCCCCAGTCTGGGGCTGTACTCTCTCTCACACGTCTGTTTTCGCCTTCCTTCTCCCGCCAAATGTCAGCTGCAAGCAGGCCAGGATCCTGTCAGATCTCTCTCCCTCATACTCTGAGCAGCTCGTACTGTGTCTGGCATAGAGTAGATACTCAGTAAATATTTCTTGAAAGGAAAAATGAATGAATGAATGAGAATTCTGAACAAAAACTCTCCAAACCTCCACACACGCTCATCATTTATTTACCTAGGTGTGGAGACAATGAGGACTAAGGAGGAAAGTGAGAGGAACTGAGACCAGGAGAACTTGGGGAACAGGAAAGGCCGAGACACGAGACAGTCATTTTAAACAATATTGTTGTATTACACAAAGGAAATGTGGACACCAGGGCTTACAAGAAACAGGTTTATGTGCTGGTGAGGACTCAGTGGATTCGCATCCCAAGGCTGAGCCTCCTTTGCAGGAGGTCAGGGAGGGGCTTACATACACCTTAAGTTTCTACAAGGTTCCAGGTGGGTTTGCATTGGTCAGATATGACGTGGCTACAGACGGAGAGGTGAGTCATGTAGCTGCATACCAAGGAGTGAGTAAGCTGCATACCAATGGATGCCTCAGGTCCATTCTGCCTCATGGGGGTACACAATCTAACACGAAGCAAGATCCGTATCAGGGACTAAGCTGCATGCCAGGGACTGAGCAAAAGGGTGTTATAAGGTCTCCAGACTGCTTAACTCAGGTCACCGTGCTTCAATGTAGGAAGAGAAGGAACCAAACAGCTCCCAGGAAAATAGAAATGTTTTACTGAAATGTTGCTGAGTCAGCCCCCACCTAGAGTAAGATCAGGTCACAGGATAATCAGGGATGAGAAAAACAACCACGAGACTTCCTGACCACCTAGTGCCTCATTGATAGTCCAGGCCGGCACACTGGACAACAGGAGTCTGACAGGATAGTCTCAGACGGGGCTGGGGTAAACGGGCACCCTCCCTGGAACCCCTCCGCTGCCAGGATGTCTTTTCTCTTGCTTCCATAAATCCACTCTTGCTTGATAAGCCACTCAACAAATGTCGAAACCTATCCTGTCTAGGTGTCATGGCCAGGTCCAGTGCAGTGGTGCATGTCCTGTTCTCATGGAGCTTCCACATAATTGAGGAGCCCACAATGAAACAAGCAAACCAATGAAAATGACACATTCAGGTAGTTCTAAACACAATACAAAACAAGTCCAGTCAGTCTATGTTAGAAAATGATTCTGATGCAAAAAGCATGGGTTTTTTGTTTGTTTTTAATTTTTCCTTTATTTATATATACTTGACATCGCTTGTAACCCCCATGTATTCCCCATCACCATTTCCCAGTGCACTATCACCTCAGTCCCCTGTGCTCCCGTCTGCCCTCAACCCTCTCCCTGCCCCCTCCCCACCAAGTGTCCCCAGTCTGTCCTTGACTCCTCATTTTTGGTTTCTGTGTCTTTATTGTTAGTATTATTATTGTTGTTGTTCTTATTCCTTTCCTTGATCCTTATTTGGTTCCCTTACATTCCTCCTAGGGGAGGAACCATCTGGTATTTTTCTTTTGCCTTCTGATTTATTTTGCTGAGCATCATCCCTTTCAGCTCCATCCATGTTCCTATGAATGCGTCTAGAAAAAAGCATTGGGTCTTAAAGAATCAACATTTAACTTAAGACCTAAAAGATCTGAAAGACCCAGGCATGAAAAGATTGGATGGGTGGGCAGGGAAGGCCAGGTCAAGGACAGCAGGCTTACACAAGGCAGGCCAAACATGATGGTGGCTGGAGCCTTGAGGGTGCAGGGAAGGAAGGGGGAGAGGCCAGAGGCAGCCAGACCCGGGTCATACACGGGCTCCAGGCCTGGGCTCCTGGTTTAGGGTGAGAGTCAATCAGAGAGATCAGGGGAGTGTTTTAGTTTCTCTATAGCTTTCTGTGCTTTTTGTTATTAATAATGAGCATGTAACTTCTATAGTATATAAAAGTAAATTTAAAAACTGGAAACAGGGCCTCCCTGGTGGCGCAATGGGTTAAGAAATGCACTATGAAGCAAACCGCAGCCACTGCAGCATGAGGTGGATCCCTGGCCAGGGAGGGGACCCACAAGGCCCAACAGACCTCTCCTGCCTCTCCTGCTGCTCCCCTCAGCAGTGTGTTTCAGTCGATCTGCCTGGTCTGTTCCCCGCTCTGTCTCCGGTGGATCCTCCACCCCCTGCACCTCTGGTCTATACCCCAGTTCTTGTATGCATAAATAAATAAATCTTAAAAAAAAAAAAAAAAACTGGAAACAGATGCCCATAGGAACCAAGAGAAGCAGAGAAGGCATAAAAGACAGGAAATTATTCAGGAAAGTCTTTTCTGCCTGCTCCCCCAGCCCTGACCTCTTGGGCTCCCCATTTACCCTCATCCCTCTTTTGACTCTTTCTCCCTTCCATAATTCCTCCTTTCCTTTCCTTTGTTTCTTTCATTGTGCCCTCCCTCCCACTGTCCCTTCCTTCCTTCCACCAGCAGTAGGATTATCTCCGTCATCAGAGAATTCTTTCTTTACAAAGACTCATGAGCTCTACCACCTGAGGGCCCGGATGGCTCCTCAGTCACATCCGTATTTATTTGATCTATCTTTGCTGTGTGTCTCCTAGCTGCCTCCTGGAATAAGAAGCCTGTCTTTCAAGTGCCCAGCACCTTTATTTCCTGGTGTGAAGAGAAGAGTCACTGTCTGAAAACCAAAGTTCAGGGAAGAGATGGAGGTAGATTGGCAGCACCTTCCTTCCTGACTTCTGAGCATGAGCACAGATTTCAAACTCACAGGCAGTGACCCTGGCAAGTCACGTCAGGGAGCGGTGGCCTGACGGCAGTCTCCAGAAAATGGAGAAGACTGTGAAGTCGTTCACTCATTTTGTTACAGGGCAACTTTAATATAAAATGGGTTTTCCACACTGGGTTTTTTACTTGCGCGCTTAGAAGACTTTTAAAGTCCCAACTCCAGGTACACGTGACAAAAGTTATTAGCACGTTTTATTTTATGAAAGAAAGGGGAATAAAATAGTAATAACATTAAAGGAAAAAGAAAGGGATACAAATTTACAAATACCCTACCAGATCTAAGCAATGGCGCGTTGAGGGCTGGCTCCGAGTCGAATGAGATGGCTCCGAAGGAAGGGGTCTGGCTCCTCAGTCAGAGAGAGAGCCCCCAAGGCTCACCTCTGGTTTTATAGCCAGCCTGGCTGCTTAACTCCACCCTCAGGTCCCAGTAATCCACTCTTCGATAATCATTTTATCGGATTTGTGGTTTTGGAACACTGATGGTCTGGAGTGGGGGTTGGAGTCCACACACCCATAATCCATTTAGGACCACCTTTCCCCCTAACAATTTCAGTGGGCATTTGTTAATTCATATCCCCCTCTCTAGTAAGAGTCAAAACAAAAAATCTGTGGAAGAATGGAGAAGCATGTTTTTTTTTTAAGATTTATTTATTTATGCATACAAGAGCTGGGGTGCAGGCCACAAGTGTGGAGGGGGTGACCAGAGACAGAGTGGGGAGCAAAACAGGTAGAACTACTAAAATACACTTCTGAGGGGAGCAGCAAAGGAGACAGGAGAGGTCTGCTGCGCCATGTGGGTCAGCTCCGCCACGTGGGTCAGCTCCCTGACTGGGAATCGAATGAACTTGTGCTGCAGTGACTCAGGATAGCTTCATAGTGCTGTGACTTAACCCCCTGCACCACCAGGGAAGCCCTGGAGAAGCATCTTGATGGGATTGCTGGAACCCCTGGATCCAGCCCTGCATAGAGCAAGTCCCATGAAAATTTACACATATTTCAGTTATGCACATGAATAAATTTGATCAGGTTGAGTTTCTGCCACTTGAACATGAAAGATCCCAAGCTAATACCCATAGACACTTTCACCTTTTTAAATTCATCTTTGGGCCAGAACGTCTCTGCATTAGGGATATGATTACCCCTCATTTTATGGATAAACTGAACAAGCTGAGGCTCACCCCCCTGCAGGCGGATATATGAGGGCCTTCTCACTCCAAGTTCTGCACCCGAGTCCTCATATGTCCTCAATGATCACTTCTCTTCCAGTGACGTGCCAGCCAAGAAGCAACGCACCCCCAAATACAGTCCTTTCACAGGTTCCATAGAAAGCATTATACAAGTTGCTACAATTTTCTAGACAGATAGTCTTGCCTGCTGTTTGGCACATTGGACAAAGTGACAGCCACGCACCCCTGTAAGGAGTAATGTGGATGGGGAAAATTAGGAGAATGTCTTCTAAAACAGAGACCATTTTCTGTTTACCTTTATTGTAATAGGTTCCCGGCAGCAAATGTGTAGAGCAGGACAGCTGAGGTCTCACAGCACACACATGAGAAAGTCTTTCAGCAAAATGAAGTCTTTCAGTAAAGCTGACGTTTTTTTCCTTCACACTCCCCTTGCACATTTCTTGTTAGGATTATTCATACGCATTAGTGACTTCTGTGGCTGTCATAAATAAGATGTTTTTTGCAACAAATTTCTAATTGGTCATTACTGGCATACAGCAGTATATGTATATATTTGTATACATTTGTATGCATATATGTATGTATTTATATAAATAAATATACAGTATATGTAGATGAATATGTATATATTTAAATCTACCAAACTCAGATTAGTATCAATAGGCTTTTAACTGAGTCACTTGGATTTTCTAGATAGACAAAAATGTTATTTTGGTTTCATTCTGTCGTAAAGTTTTAAAAAAAAAACAGTGATAGTACAGGAAAAGGGAATTACCACTGGTATTTCTTAGGGAGCCAAAATATCTACATTTTTAACTTAGGAGACATTTTTCTGATCCAGAAAAGTAGTTTGATACAAGCTGCTTGAGCTACAAGTGTTAGCAGAAGCCAAGAAAATGGAAAGAGCTGGACAGGCTGATAGTCAAGCGGAAAAGGGAAGACATTTTACTCTGAAAAACTGATACAGAGAGAGGACCCAGGAAGATAGTGGGTACTGAGCTACTTCAGGGGTGAAGCTGTCCGTGGAAATTCCCTGGTGGAGGGAATTCTCGGAATATGAAAGTCTAATGTTCCATCTGAAGGCGCTAAGTTCTCATTTCTGAGACGCGAGCTCTTCCTGGAACTCCTCTCCAAATCTTGTGGCGCAGGCCTTGGGGAAACCAAGGACAGAGCCGAGTTTCATATTTGAGTTGACGTGGCCCACGGAGAGATGATACACGTGGGAGGAGGTGATACAGGAAGCTGAGCTCCAGCCAGATATGATTGACCCTTGGAACACAAGAGGAGTCTTGGACTCCCCCAGGTAAGCTACTCTTCAAGAACTCTAATCCAAGAGACCTGCGCTCCAGCTGGCAGCCCGACTACAAGACTTGGCATTTATCTCGTATTTATCACACGCCATGCCACAGGTACCCAATAATCTTCACAACAGTGCTGAGACTTACTATTATCAGTATTTAATTGACAGCTGATCCAACGAAGCTCAGTGGTTCTGAAGTTTGCCTAGGGTCACCTAAGTGGTGGAGCCAGGGTTCAGGTTCAAGTCTCTCTAGTTCCTAAAGTCGAGGGGTTACTTCACTCCCGATAGGATGCAGAAGTAGGAGCTGTTTTGAGGGCTGAGGAGGTACACAGAGTCCTGAGCGCCCAGGGAATGAAGAGGGCAGCAATGCTGGAACCAGACCCCTGGGAGTGAAGCCAGTTCTTGCACTGAAGCAAGAAGCCCAGGCAGTAAACTAGCAGGAATAGCAAGCCTAGCGATCATTCGAACTTCTGCTTTAGAAAATAGCCAATGATTACTTTCTCTTTTTTGTGCCAGGCTTGACTTCACAATTATGCCTCCTTGGAGCAAATTTGAAGTAGGTGTGTTCCCCCAGCAGTGGGGAATTTGCTGAAATGGTGGAGTAGGAAGAGAGAAAGGGTCATCAATTTCAAGTGTCATGGCAATAACCCTTCAAAAGGATGACAGTGACCATCACAGCTCCTGCTAAGTGAAGGCTTACCTGCGTGCTGTATCAGCTTTTCACGTGTCGCTGAATCCACGCTACACGCAGAAGACAAAGGAACTACAGGTTTTCCCTGCTCAGGGCTGGTTTCTGGTGAAGGTTTTCTTGGCTTCCTTTCCACTCTGTCCTCACATGGCCTTCCCTCTGTGCTGCTGGGGTGAGGGGTAGATCTCAGTGTCTCTTCCTCTTCTTATAAGCACACCAGTCCCATCCAATCACAGCCCCATCTTATGACTTAATTTAGCCTTGATTACCTTTAATGACCAGTCTTCAAATACAGTTCCATTGAGGGCTCAGTGCATAATTTCCCACCCTCTACCCCCCCAAAATTCATATCTTTCTTGAATGCAGAAAATAGTTACTCCATCCCCACAGCATCACAAGTCTTGTTTCAGCATCAACTCCATCTAAATAGCACCTAAACCAGGTATGCTGGGGATTGTGATAAGCTTCATTCTGAGACAAATTCCTCTCCAACTGTGAAGCTGTAAAATCAGACAAGTCGGATGCGCCTAAAATACAGAGGTGGAACAGGCAGAGGCTAGCCATGCCCATGCCCAAGGAAGCAACCAGAAAGAAGAAAGGAGCAAGTATCCCCAGGTGAGTCCAGAACCTAGTGAGACAGACCTTTATTGGATCTTAAAGCTTGCTGTCAACTCAATCCTGGTTTCCCACCCTTTAAATTTATATACTGAAACCCTTATTCTTAAAGTCATGGTATTTGGAAGTGATGCCTTTGGGAGATAATTAGGGTTAGATTAGGTCATGGGAACAGAGTCCTTGTGAAGGACTAATGTCCTCTTAAAAGAAGAAAAGACAAGCTATCTCTCTCTACCATGTGAAGATACAAGAAAACTGCCATCGGCAAACCAGGAAGTGTGTCCTTACCAAACATCGGATCTGCCAGCATTTTGATGTTGGACTTCCCAGTCTCCAGAACTGTGAGAATGTTTGTTTGTTAAGCCTCTTCCTTCAGTCTGTGGAATTAGAGCAGCCTGCACTAAGACAAAGCTTAAGAATAATCCTCTGATATTTTTCTTTTTCATACTGACTTATTTCACTGAGCATAATCCCTTCCAACTCCATCCCTGCTGCTGTGAATGGCATGAGTTTTTCCTTTTTAATTGCTGAGTAGTATTCCACTGTGTGTGTGTGTGTGTACCACATATTCTTGATCCAGTCATCTGTTTTGGGATATTTAGATTCTTTTCATATCTTAGCTATTGTAAATAGTGCTGTAATGAACATAGGGGTGCAGGTTCCTTTTTGAATTAATGTTTTTGTGTCCTTTGGGTAGATTCCTAGGAGTGGAATTATTGGATCATATGGTATATCTATTTTTAGTAACTTGAGTCCATAGTGATTGAACAAGTTTGCATTCCCATCAGCAGTGTAAAAAGTTCCTTTTTCTCCACACCTTTCCCAGCATTTGTTGTTGTTAGTTTTTTTGAGGTGGACCATTCTTAGGGTATGAGGTAGTATTGAAACAAGGGGGTGGAGAAGGCTCCGAGACCAGAAAGCCCCACAAAAGCCCTAAAAGGCCAAAAGGCCACAAACCAGAATCAAGAGCTATAGCAATAGGGGCTATAGCCTAACAGAGGACAGTGCCCGATACAGGTCACTGTCTATAGGTTCTCACCCATGCGCACAATTGCAAGAGACCTCAGGCTACAGGAACAACAACCATGGGGTTTATTTACAAATAAGAAGAAACAAAAGCACTTATGTATCCACAGACGGTGGCTGCTTCATCCAAACAGCATCAGTGTTGGCAGTCACAGGTCACCAGGAGTGCTGGGCAGCACTGGCCAGTGGTGATGGCCACTACTGGCCCTGCAGAGGTGGTGTCAGGGACACCCAGTGTTATCAGCTCTTGTGAGTTATTGGGACACAGAAAGGCAAAGGGCACGTTTGTTAGGAAAAAGGTAGAAAGCAGCACCTGCGTAGACACGAGGCAAAGAGCTGTTTTGCCAGAGGAAAGGGTGTTCTTATGTAGTTTTGGGGCGGGGGGCATCAAGATACATCCCTTTGTGGAATTTTATCTCCTTGGAATCAGGTTGGTGAGTTTCTGTAACATATAATCCTTTCTGACTGCACCTCAGCTTTCTGGAAATTTCCATAGCTAGTTTTAATGGCGCCTTAGGCATCTCCACCACCACCTCGGGTTTTTGACGTTGTGGTGGTGTAATATTGGGGTGAGGTAGGGAGTGGAGTGTGGTATGAAAGAATTCAACAAAGAGAGTGGAGAACAGAAAATGTGGATTCATTGAAATACCCTGCAAAGGAACAGGGGGCAAGATGGGAGAACATGGGAAGAAAGACTTGAGACTCTTTTTTATATTCTGTTTTTGAGGTTTTTCTAACTTGGGGCACAGTTTGCACCAGTTTCTCTGATCTTAGGTGCTGCCCTTTGACACAGAAACATGTTTTGGGCCGGCTTCTGCATGTCTGCAGCTGGTTTTCCTGGTCATGGTGTGCCGGAGTCCAACTCTAGTTGACAGGGTTGAGGAGAGGTGCTGAGTGAATCAAGAAATAAAGACGTGACAGACACAAAGTAGTTTAAGAAAAGCTGGCCCCTGGGGATGCAAGGCCTCTCTCTCTCTCTGGGCTAAGCATCCCGATGTAGGGCACAGCTCATACTGACTGAGAAAAACTGTCCCCTGAGGTTAGTTACAAAACCATGGTTTGTTCTTTTATTTCTTTGTACTCAGCATTAGTCTGGCACACATTCACTGTCGAGGTTCTGCGTTACCAGGCTGCACTGCTCTCCCTTCTAATCGAGTTTACTGCCTACGCAATGGTGTCACTGGCACAAGAAAGAATATCCTGATCTGTGCATGGGCCAATCTGCCAGCCCGCACTGGTCAGGTTTTTAGCCATGACCAGTCTTCCGGCCATGTCCCAGATATTTCCCTGTCTCAGCTCTCCACGCCTTAGGGGTCTCCAACAATGGTTATGGCCTTGTTTCCAAGCCATTATCAATTCCCTTATCTACCCAAGCCTCCTGAACTTGCCTGCTGGACATGGAGTGGGGGTTAGTTTTTGGGTTTTTTTTAAAGATTTATTTAATTATGCATACAAGAGCGGGGTACAGGCTAGAGTCGGAGGTGAAAGGATTCATGGGAGACAGAGTGGGGAGCAGAACAGGCAGATGGACTGAAGTACACTGCTGAGGGGAGCAGCAGGCGAGGCAGGAGAGGTCTGCTGCACCATATGGGTCCCCTCCCTGGCCAGGGATCGAACTTGTGCTACTGTGCAGCAGATGCTTCACAGTGCAGCACTCAACCCACTGCGCCACCAGGGAGGCCCTGTGGGGGTTAGTTTTTAATCTTATTAAATTATAAGCCCACATTTATGAAAACCTCCATTCCCGCTTTTCTACAAGCTCCCATCACTATCACTGGAATCAATGAGACAGATAAAGCAGCTGATCTACAATTTACACATACACACAACCACACTACACACCCAAACCACAGGAGGATCCGCAGATTCTGCCCCAGTCCAAGAGACCCGTTAAGGACCAGGTTCCTGCAGTGTAACACCTCCCCCCCAAAGAGGCCACTACACTTCTTCCCCTTAAGGGGCCATTGTTCCCTCTGGGGGAAAGGCCAAGCACCTCATCTCACCAGTGAGTCCAAATGGCCCTGACAGGTGTTCTACTCTGAGGGAATTCCCCACAAAGGATGAGGACAATGGGTGAAAGGCAGGGAGCTCTGAGAAACCAACCTAACCCCCACCACCACTGCTCACTGGAAAATTAAGCTGCTGTTTCAATTACAAACTGGAACAACTTTTCTGGAGGTCAACCTGGCAACATAAAATAGTAATACCTCCGCATTGAGTTTTTTCCCAGCAAGTCCACTTCCATTAATTTCTCCTGAGGAAATTATGGAACAGGTGAGAAAAAATACACACCAGATATGTTCACCCATATAATTAAAAACCGTGGAAGCCTTAAAGAGATGACAATGTGATCTTATTCCATACAGACATGGGGAAACGTCAGGTTGATTATTTCCTGGGGAGAAAAGCAGGTTGTACATTAGAACTGTTAAACCGCATTTTTTTTCCTTGCGGTCTAGTTTGTTGGATGAGGTGAGTTGGGGGGGGAGGGGGGAGGGTCTGAAGCCCAGAGGATTTCAATCAAAATGTTCAACGTGGTTATCTCTGGGAGGCGCTGTGGTAAGAAATTAGTTTACTTCTTTCTGGCTATCTGTCTGTCTGTATCTCTTTCTCTCTCTGTCTCTCTCTCTTTCTCTCTCTCTCTCTGTCTCTCTCTCCCTCTCTCTCTCTCCCTCTCTTTTTCTCTCTCCCTCTCTTCTTTCTCTCTCTCTCTCCCTCCCTCTCTCTTCCCCTTTCTCTCTCCCCCTCTCTCTCTGTCTCTCTCTCTCTTTCTCTCTCTCTCTCC
>JAGFMF010011914.1:1626534-1771205 GCA_019455555.1 Galemys pyrenaicus | reverse complement strand
CCCTCTCTCACTCTCTCTCTCTCCCTCCTCCCCCCCCCCTCTCTCACACACACTACTTTTATGATTCAAGGTACACTAAATATATCTGGGGAAATAATAACTTGCTCAGAAGACTGCCTGGCAGGCAGGCGAGTAGCTGAGAGTAGGATTCCTTTTTCTCCAGATCATCGCTGCAGGAGCCGGGGGCTGGCCGGGAGCCCCACGCGGGGCTCCTTCCCTCGGTGGGTCCCGGCTACGGGTCTCCTCAGTCCCCAACCCCTCCCGCGCCCCGCCTCCTCCACCGCGCTCCGGCTCCGCGACCCACAGCCCTCCCCAGCCCCGCGGGGTCCCTGCCATGCACCGCGCGGAGCCCAGCGCCGAGAGGACCGAGCACCCGGGCGGGGCGGGATGTGGGACGCGCCAGGCCCTCCCCGCCTGCTCGGCGCTGCGGCGCTGGCCACGGTGCTGGGCCACGCGCGGCTGGCGGGATGATCCCGGGGCCCCTGCGGCGGCCGGCTCGTCCTGGTCTTGGTGGTGGGGGAATGCGACCTGGGGCTGGGTGCCCGCGACACCTGAGCAACCCTTACAGGGGCGTAGCTGAGCCTGGAGTCGCCCCAGGAGTTGGGGCACGGGGGACGCCCCTGGCTGAACCCGAGCAGATAGCCCGGCAGGACGCCTACCTGTGTCCGCAGGCGGCATCGGCGCCGGCTACACCGCTGTGCGTGTTGCCGCCCTGACCGACTACCTGGCGCGCCCCACCTAGGTCTTCAGCGTGGTTCTCAGCAGCTACGCGGGCTCATCTGTGTCGCCAGGGCCGTAGGAAGGTCGGGACGTGCAGGCGGCCGAGGGTGCTGCTGGAGTTGGAGATGCTGGAGCAGCTTGAGAGAAACCACCACATGATTTCCTCGTTTTCAGGACCCCATATTCAGAAAGAAAAGAAAAACAGAGATGCCAAAACTAGTATTGCGATCTGCTTTAAGTGCTTATGTTTAACAAATTAAAAAGTGACAGCGCATTATCAACCGTGCCTTTGGCAGGATTTGTTTTGTATAGCACACCCGGATGAGGGGTCAGGGAAGAGGCCCGGAACGGGAGCCAAACCTCAGTTCCTCTCCTATCAAGGCACTTGTCTTTCCACCAGGTTCTGTCCCTGTGAAAAGCTCGCCCTGACTCGGCCCTGGCCTAGCTCAACCATCACCTCCTCAGATTGCTCCTCCCTGGGTGACTAAGTTTCCCCTGCTGACTGAAAGGCTGTGTGTGCTGAAGGATCAACCAGAGCCATTTGCCGAACATGGATGGAACTGTAAGGGGTTATGCTCAGTGAAATAAGTCAGACGGAAAAAGAAAAATACCAATGGTCTTACTTATAGGAGGATTATGAGGGGGTCAAGGGGGGAAAATAACAAAACAACAACACAACAAAAGTAAAGAGACAACTACAAATCAGATCCATCTGCAGGGAAGAGGTAGGGATTGGGGTCAAGGCCTGGACGGGAAGAGCACAAGGGACTGTGGTGATGGTGGAAACTCTATGGGGGCTACACCTAGAAAAGAAAGGCAACATTGTGAATAAATAAATGTAATAAAAAAATAAAATAGCCAAAAAATTAAATAAAGGCTGTGTGTGCCCTGTAAGCACACACTGTGCAATCTCCTAAATGTCCTACCGCTGACCACATGGAGAGCTGGGTGTTCTCCAGCCACATGTGTTCTGAAGGGGACTGCAGCATGGCTGCACATGCGGAGGAAAATATCCAGCCCCAGATCTTCAGAGCCTTTAATTCAGTCCTCCCCCCTCCCACCGCCAATTGTCTCTCAACATATCAGAACTTTTTCTGTATCCAAAAATACAAGGGGTGTGTATGTGTGGGTGGAGGGGGGTGATATGGAGAATTTTTATCATGCTTCTGCCTTTATAAATAGACCCAGTAATAATGATAGCTAATAATTGAGGACTTAATGTCAGATACTGTTCTAAGAATTTTATATGAGTTATATGTGAGAGCTTGGTCTCCATAGTACCACAAAAACCTTATGGTTCCAGTATCCACTTGGAAGTTGGAAGAAGTTCTGGATAACACAGTGCTATTGCACCAATGAAGTTAGGTTTTACAATGTAATGCATGTATGTGTTCCAACAGATGTTTAAGAATATGCTTTCCTCTGTGAAGGACAACCACTAATGTCCAAAGGGACAGACTGTAGCTATCCCCCCAGGAGAGAAGCTCCTTACCCATCTCAAGGAGCTAACTGGAATAGCATCACACAGCTGGGGACAAGCTGGCTGCTATGAAAATAGAGTATATCCAATCCCAGACACTGTCTAACAACTTATTCTCACTCTCCATTGGCACCATGCTGTACCAACCTGAGTGAGGTTGCCTCAACCTCTCCTCTTATTGGCCCCTGCTGCTTCCATTCAGGTTACTTACAGGGCTCTGAAGGGCACCAGAAATACCATACTCAAGCCAGCCCTGGCGTGGGTGGCGTTGTTCCTCCTCTGTGGGCATGCCACTTCAGCGGAGTGTGCATGGCCAACAGGAGCTTCCTGCCTAGAGGGGGCAGGGGAGGAAGTGCCATGCTGAGTTATGTAACTGGTGCTTTCTGATGATGGTGCCCAACGCTACATTCTTCACCCCCTTTGTCAGTGTCACTGAAATAAGTGACAATCTATATCAACATTCAGAGGTGTCCCTCCCTGAGAAATAAGTGTTGCCCCAAGTGAAGAGAACTTGGAGATAAACTTACAGGGAAGGAAAAAAAGAACATACATTTTTTTTTTCATTTTCTTTTTTCTTTTTTTCATTTGTCAGCACATGGCAAGTTTATTGAGGAAAAGAGAAATGCCTGAACAGACATTGGTGGGCAGTCTTAAAAGGCAAGAACTAGATCATGCATTATTTTGTTAAATCAGCTGAGAAAGAGAGCAAGGCCTTTCCCCCAGACACAAGTCTTTCTTTGGCTATTTCTAGAATCCAAGACATTCATGTCCACCACGCAGGTAGACAGCTATGGCACAACAGCTCTCTGGAACAGAATAACCACAGGCCAGCCAGATGTCTGCCAAGGCAGAAGCAGTCAGACCTCACCAACACCGCAGTCCACTGTTCGCTGCTCTCCTGGGATTAGCAAGTGGCAGTGCGGGGTGTGTGTGTGTGTGTGTGTGAACACTGCGGTCCACTGTTCGCTGCTCTCCTGGGATTAGCAAGTGGCAATGTGGGGTGTGTATGTGTGTGTGTGTGTCAACACCGCCCTCCACTGTTGGCTGTTCTGGGATTAGCAAGTGGCAGTGTGGTGGGGTGTGTGTGTGTGTGTCCCGTAGAGCTCCCTGCACTGTGCATGAATGACTCCGCAAGCTGCCTGACATGGGACTTGTCCAGCACCCTATGAGACATCCTTCTGGCTCCTCTGGCTTAATTCAGCGGTCAACCCTGTTCTGTAGCTGCTCTGCTGCCTGAGTTTCAGAAAATTATTCATCAAACATCTGTGACTTGAAAAAGTCAAGAGCCACCCTCTTTGTGCATAGGACAGAAATGCCTCTTGCACCAGATTGCCTCACACCCACTTACACTCCACGAAGGAAAGACGTCACAAATACGTCCTTAGGTCACTGCTGTCCACGTCTTTGTGGGCAGCCAAGAGCAAAGCCTTTGCCACAAGAAAAGGTGAGAACCATCAAAGGGACAAGTGAGAGAAGCTGCTACAAGTATTATTTAAATGCCCTCTATAGAATTGCCATCTTAGCGCTTGTTATTCAGAGTGTGGTCCCTGACCAGTAGCATGGGGGATGGGGGGTAACTTAGGTACTTATTAAAAAAATGTGAACTCAGGGCCTCCCTGGTGGCATAGCGGGTTGAGCACTGCAGTGAGGCATCCGAGGCACAGCAGTGCGAGTTCGATCCCCGACCAGGGAGGGGACCCACACGGCACAGCAGACCTCTCCTGCCTTGCCCGCTGCTCCCCTCACAATGTGTTTCACTCGATCAGCCTATTCTGCTCCCCGCTCTATTTCTGGTGACTCCTCTCACCTCCCACAAGTCTGGCCTATACCCCAGCTCTTGTATGCATAAATAATCTTAAAAAAAAATTTTTTTTAAAAATAATTGCGAACTCACCGAATCAATGAATGGGCAGAGAAGCTAAATAGGCTCTTCTCCAAAGACATGCAGACTGCCGACATTAAAGATCATCAGGGAAATGCAAATCAAAACCACAATGAGATACCACCTCACACCTCTAAGAATGGTTCATATTTGAAAAACTAGAAACAAAACAAATGCCGATGAGGATGTGGTTAAAAAAAAAAGGAACCCTCTTATATTGTTGGTGGGGATGCAAACTGGTCCCATCACTGTGGAGAAAACCCTGTGGAGTTTCCTTAAAAGACTAAAAAAATGGGCCTGCTGGCCTAGGGGTTCAGTCTCAGCCCTATCACCACTAGGGCCTGAGTTCAATCCCCAGCCAGGGAGCTGACCCATATATAGCACAGCAGATCTCTCCTGTCTCAACCACTGCTCTGTTCCCCTTAGCAGTGTATTTAAGTACATCTGCTTTTTCTGCTCCCCACTTTGTCTCCATCACCCCCTGCACCTCTGGCCTAGACCCAACCTGGTTCATCCATGCAAAAATTTAAAAAAATGAAAAAGTATGTCTTAAAAAAAAAAACAAAACTAAAAATTGACCTACCATATAACCAAGTGATTTCACTCTTAGGAATCTACCCAAAGGACACAAAACACTAACTTGAAAGGATACCTGCATTCACTTCTGTATTTACTGCAGCACTATTTAGCCAAGGTATGGAAACAACTTAAATGCCCCAAACAGATGACTGGATCAAGAAAATGTGGTCTATATACACAATGGAATACTATTCGGTGATGAAAAAAGATAAACTCATGCCATTTGAGGCAACATGGATGGAGGTGGAAGGGATTATGCTCAGTGAAATAAGTCTGTAGCAAAAAGAAAAATATCAGATAGTTTCACTTATAGGTGGACTATAGGGTCAGGAAAAAGACAAAACTTGCAAGTGAACCACAGACCTGAGGCATAGAACAAGGTAGGGGAAATGAGAGTGGTCAAAGCAAGGCAGGGAAGCGCACAAGGGACTGCTGTGATAAAGCTGTGGTGGGAGAAATAAGATGCCTACACTGATGGGAAATGTCAAATATTGTACAAAAACAAAGAAAATAAATTAATCAAACTTTTAAAAAGTGAACTCTCCAACCCAAGCCTAGACCTGCTATATTCTAGAATCTGCATTACAACAAAATCGTCAGGCGATTTGTGTTTTGTAAGGTTTGGAATCACTCATTGATCCAGGGGATGTCCAGAAACAAAAACTTGTCAAAAATGTTTTTGCGATGACCCACCTTCTGAGGAGACATTGGATTAAAGCTTAAAATCACTATGGTTCAAATTTATGTTAACTTTAAAAAAAGCCAAAAATGGCAATGTGTGACTTGCAAGGTTAGGTCATAAAAAGACAATGTAGTGTCCTCCTTGTTCCCTTCCCACTCCCTGCCCTGGTCACTCACTCTGGGGAAGTCAGCTGCTATGTCATGACGACAGTCAAGCAGTCTTTGGAAAGGTCCACAAGAACAGGTCCAATTAAGTCATGTGAATGAGTGTGGAAAGCAGCCTCAGCTGAACCTTCAGATGACTGCAGCCCACAGTCAAAGTCTTTACTGCTTCCTCATGAGATACTCTCAGGCTGAGCCACCAGTTAAGCTGCTCCCAAATTCCTTATGCACATAACTGTGAAAACAAACCCTTATCCAGATACCAAGTTTTGGGATACTTTGTTATAAATAAAGAATACAGATGGTGAGCCTTTTAGAAACTTATAGTGGCACACCAGGCCTAGGAAAGCAGCCTGAGGGAATAGAACAGATAGAAATGACTGAAAGGGTAAATGGTGCTGTGCTGTGAACATGAAAATGTCTACTAAAGTCCACAGGCATTCTACCTGTTCCTCTTATGAGTCAAGATAGTGTAGAAGGAAAAAAGACCCAAAATTGTTAATAGCAACTTTATTTTTTCACTGGTGCAAAAAAAAAAAAAGTCATGATAATTGTATGATGCATTTTCCCTTAAATTTACAATAATGAAGGTTATACATAAATTATAAAGATCACAAGTTTTCTAGTTTATACTATTTAGAACAAAATCATTTAGAACAAAATCATTTTGATAAATATGGGGGACAACATAGGTTCTTAATGGATGGCTGAGTCCAAATATGCAAAATATAGCTTCTGGTTTTGACCACGGCGCTTTAAAATTCTGAAACATGCATTAATATATTCTAGTTTTAGGGAAAATATTACACATGGCCTTATTTCGCATTTAGGGAAAAGCCCAAGCTGAATTCACATACAGTATTCCTTTCCTCTAAAATCAATCTCAGATTGGACTAGTGAACAAAGAGACAGACACATTCAGGTTAGTACTCCCAGGTAATGAAGGAAATTACACAATCAACAATGTAAAAAACAGTAAAAAGGAAGAGGACTTCATTAGTAGCTGAGATAGTGGTTTTGTTTTGCTTTTTTAAAAAAACACAGATCATGGGAATTTTAAATAGATCTATCATGCTACTTGGGATGATCAGACAGCCCTGAACACTTATAAAGTGAGTAACTTTATTAAGGTCCTGCAGGTGAGTGTCCGGAGGTCCTGGGTAAAACACATCACAGGTAAGAAATGGGAAACCTACCTCAGCATTTCTGAAAGGCACAATCTATGAAAGGGAAACCTAGTATAATAAAACCCTTATTGAATGTACAAGGAAAGGAGTATGGTGAACCTGCTTCCTTTTTTAAAGAATAAGACCTTCATAAATTGGTCCCTCAGATTCTGGTGATTCCCGCCTCAAACGCAAATGCTCCAGCGTGTTATGAAAATGCTTGTTAATCTGTTCTGTTTCTTCACTGGACTCAAGATTTGGGAGATCTTCTCGAATCTTTTGGATAAGTTGGTTCAAAACCTGAATTGTGACCTATAAAAGAATGTATACAATTTCACTATCAAGTGTGTTCCACAAAAAAATAGATGATTTATTAAAAATATTTTGAAATGCTGTGTTACTCACTAGTTACCAGTTACTTATGAAAAAAGAGAAATGAGGCCATAATTTCTGGTCTGAGCAAAAAATTATTGGCTATTCATTAAAACAAAGAAACAAACAAAAAATAACAGTAAGAAACAGCACCAGTAGAAGAAAAGGAGTAAAATTTAACCTAAAAGTCTTGCCAACACTGTATGCTGAAGAATAAAAATGTTTAGGAATAACTGTAAATAAAAAAATAAAGTATCCCAGAATGATAAGCTTTTATATATAGCAAATCTAAGAACAAGAAGGGAAAATAGTAGTTCACTTACCGCATCATTTTCCTTTTCATAAAAATAAATATATCTGTTCAGAATTTCTATAAAAAGTTGCACTTGTAGAGAGGGATCCATGCACTGATTTGCTATTTTCAGTGCTTTCTTTAGGCATTCCATTACCCTCTTGCCTCCATGAAGCTGGAATAAAACAGTGGGGGAGCGGGTGATCAGACAGAACTGAACACATAAATGTTCATGTTTTAGGACATATCTGTATTTTATTTTTTAAATAAAAAATGTATTTTTATTTGATAAAATTTAAAAACAAATGTACACATGTATAAAACAAGTATGGTATTTGTTTCATGTTTATATATTACGTAGTTTTTTTTAAAGGTAGCAGTATAAATTTGCTATGTCACAATATCCTCAAAATGAATGCTTAACCACATGACTATGTATTACCATCCATTTAATTTTTTTTCACAAAATAAAGCAATTTTGTCAGGTGTCCAAGCATGTTGCTTGTGTCGCTTCCAGAGCAAAAGAATGGCAGCCCTTCCTAGCTAACAGTCCTCTCTTCTGTTCCATGTCATCCCATGAATGGTCAGGACTCTCCCACCTTACCTCTTCCCCATTTTTGTCAGTGTTTCTGCCAGACCAGAAGAGATGTGCACAGGTGCTCACAGCTCGGCCCTGATCTGGTTTCTTCAGAAGTTTGGATGCAGCCAATGCACACTGAGTCCTCAAGGGTTCATGATTCTCTTCACTGAAGCACTTCATTCTCTCAAAAGTACCAATGATCAAGGTAATGGCAGCCAGCTGAGCTTTGGAGTCACTGATTTCATCTTCATAAAGAGAAAATGCCTGGTGGACACAAAGAAGGGACCTTTAAGGATCAAACACCTACTCAAACATTTCCCAAAGTACTGCCCACCAACCGCCCCCCCCTCCCATCCCCCACCTGTAAGACACTCTGCAGTCCCTTGAGTCCCTTCACCCTCTGTAAAGGTGCTGAGGAACTGCAACAAAGAAACTTGTTTGAACTTGTTTAGCCCAAGATTTCCCAAACTGAACTAAAATGAGCTTTCCCCCATGAAACACTTGTACCATGACCACAATATTAAGTCTCATTAGAACCCAGTAATCAATTTTCCTGCTCCAAACCATGGAGCACTGACATGATTAAAATGCCAACAGTAAATCCACGTGTTACCTCCATACTACAGAAAGGTCACTGAAGGGAGCCAAACTAGCTCAACAACACAGAAAGAAGACAAAGAGATCATCACCTGGGACATAAATTCATATGCTACTGTTTCATGATTTTCAAAACCAATTTCTCCAGCAGCTAGAGCCCCTTGAAGAAAAAGTCTTAAGGGTAGTTCTGCCAGCTCTGCTTTTATCAAAGCACTAATAGTTTGGTGAGCAAATGAAAAAATCTTCTGGCATTTCTTTTCCCATTTGTCATCCTAAAACAAGAAAAGAAAGTTAAAAATGCCTCAACTTCAAGATTAACTTGCTCAAGAAAACCCATTTTCTATACAAAAAGGGACAGTTGTAAAGCTGAGCTCAGTTTTCCTGTTAATCTTCCGTCTCTGCCCATTTATGAAGCACACAAGTAAATCAAGCAGGAAGTATTCTCAAAACATTTGAGGTTATAGATTTTGCAGTCTTTATATAATTTGGTATTTGGTTTTTCTCATTAGAAAAGAAACGCATTCTACAATTGGGCAGTGTTAGAAAAATACATAAAAGAATTGTAATTAAAATCATCCTGACTCACCCGCTGCTCCCCTCAGCAGTAAATTTCAGCCAATCTACCTGCTCAGTCAATCGCTCTGTCTCTGGTGAATCCTCTCACACACACCGCCCCCCCCCCCCCCACACACACACCTTTGGCCTGTACCCCAGTTCTTGTAAATAAATCTTTAAAAAAAAAAATCATCCCTAAATCCTCCACCCAGCAGTAATAATAACGGTAACATTCTGGTGCTGTCTTCTTTTCTTCTTTGTAAATGTAATGTTGTGGCTTTGTTTTCTACTTTAAAGTAGCTCACTGAAAAGAGTTAAATCATATTCATGCTGCCTATCATTTTTTAAAATATTTATTTATATTTATTTATGCATGTAAGAACTGAGCTGTAGGCCAGAGGTGAGAGGGTAAAAAGATTCACTAGAGACAAAGTGAGGAGCAGAATAGGCAGATCTACTGAAATGCACTGCTGTGGGGAGCAGTGGGCAAGATAGGAGAGGTCTGCTGTGTCATGTGGGTCACCTCCCTGGGTGGGATTGAACTCATGCCTCAACTGGCTGGCAATAACTTGATAGTGCTGAAACTTTCATCCCTGCACCGCCAGGGAGGCCCTTTCAATCATTTTTCTCCAACTTTTTCCTTTCAGTTATTTTGTCATAACTATTTTCTTCAGGCTAGTAAGAAGTTATTTATAACTAGAAAACATTCCACAAAGTAGCAAAATATACCTATTTCCTTCTAGAAACAATATGTAATGAATGCTCCAGACACAGGAAGCTTTATTGAATCCCTAATTGTGTCCTTTTCTTAGAGGTAGAATTATTGAGTCTGTTAAGGTTCTAGTCATATACTGACAATTTTCTGCGAAGACTGTCGTAAATTCATATTCCCACCATTACTAGATGAAGGAATGACCTCTACAGTGGTAGAGACCTACTACAATGGTTTTATCACACCATTGCCATCACGGAACCTTAATTTTTTCCCTTTACTACTCTGATTTCTATGAAGGTTCATTGTTGTAATTACAACTAAGGTTAAATATTCTATGTATGTCTGACCAAATTTCTTCTTGCTAAAGCAGACAGTACTTTTTATGTTTATTTATTTTTTTTAAAGATTTATGCGTACAAGAACTGGGGTACAGGCCAGAGATGTAGGGGGTGAGATGATTCACCAGAGACAGAGTGGGGAGCAGAACAGGTGGATCTACTGAAATATACTGCTGAGGGGAGCAGTGGGCAAAACAGGAGAGGTCTGCTGTGCCATGTGGGTCACCTCCCTGGCCGGGGATTGAACTCATGCTGCAGTGGCTGCGGACAGCTTCATAGTGCTGCACCTCAACCTCTTGCACCACCAGGAAGGCCCCTCTTTTCATGTTTAAAAAAAAAAGTATAACAGTCTTAGATTTGTTACAAAAATTAAATGCAATATCTAGGTACACAAGAGACTGCAATAGCAAGTAAATGTTAGTTTCTATTTTTTACTGTTATATTCAAGAATTTCTATTCATAAAATGCTGGAAAAGGGACTGAGTAAGAGGCCAGACTAATAAAAAGTAGCCAAAAGCTCCTATGTCATGTTGAAGAGGTACAATAAATCCTATTTCCCCAAATAGAAAATTAAATTTACTGAGATCTGCTCCTACCACATATCCAACTCTTCAGATTTCAGATGAATAAATTAAGGTATTGTCTATATACCACTGAAGACTTAAACCATGGTGTAAAAGGAAAATACTAATTAAAAATATACACAACTCAAAATTATTCAATGTTTCTACAGAAAGTAATAGTTATGAAATTCTTGGCTCTTTCATTAGGCAAAGTCAACATATTTGCTCTCACTGGCTGTGTACTTGCAACCTTGATAAGATTACTGCATCTTTAGAATGGGTACTTAGAAGGGTCCAAGAAAAGAAATAATTTTTTTTAAATAAAGCATTCTGAGGCAATTTTATAATAAACTTATCAATGTCTTACAGTGATCTTTAAATTCAAGAAAAACTGTTGACAAACTTAAACTGTTCTAGTTTTTTATCTCCAAGGGTTTTTATGTCAGCCCTCAGTTAGTTTGTAATCCATCAACATCACTGTTAGGGACACATCACACAAAATGGGTTAAGAACTAAGAATTAGTGAATTGGGATCTTATTATAGCACTGTCTATCCCTAAAGTTTTCTGTAATAAACTAACACACTTACACGGTGGGAGAAAAAAGAAAGAAAGGGAGGAACATACTTAAAAATAAACCCACCACTTTAGAATTTTCTTTGTATCGAAAAGCAAGCTGGTAAGCTGCAAATACCAAAGGCGGCAACGTGAAGCGGATCCGTTGATTTCCACCAGCTCCAAAATGTTTGCGTGCTGTGCTTAAAATCTGACCAATTAAAAAAAAATTAATATTTTCCACACTATGATTAATCATTCGTAAAATTAAAAATAGGGGCTCTAATCATTATCATTGCTACCCTTTCTTAAATGCACACAATTTACCAGCTTTATAGTAGGTACTTTACATTTTTTATCTCACCAAGTCATTACAATTAACCTCAACACAAATATTAACCCTATTTCATAAATGAAGAAAGCTGAGCTTCAGAGAGGTTGTATAACCTGTCCATCTAGACAGAGATGGAAACAAAATTAAATATGTGTTCATATATACACAAAGCATATCATGTCAACAGAGTGCAAATTCTGAAGGCAGACTTACATTTAAGAATTGATTCTAACGCTGCATGTTTGACCATAGGTGAATTTATTCACCATCTCTTAGCTTTAAATTGCATTTGAAAAACAGAGGTATTTCTCCTAGGGTCGTTGGGAAGATAAATTAACAAATGTGAAGTGTTATATGCCTGACAGAAGGATGTATTCAGAAAATGTTGGTTATTATTATGATACAAAACCAGTGTGTCCACACTGCTGGTATAAATAACATACCTCCTGATCCAGAAACAATCATTTAAGTTAAGGGAAAGGCAACACGCTTAAGTCTAGTTGCTTCCAAAAAAAAAAAAAATAACAAGAATCATGAAAAACTTTTAAATATGTGTGACATATTCAGGTCTTGCTAATTTCTCTGCTATGGTAGTGAATAAGAAAAGAATGAATTCCCTCTTAGGGAAGTCAGAGCTAACAGTCCTCACCTCGAAGGACACAACCAAATGGCACATGTGTACTACTGCATCTGGTATGCAACAAAAATTGAACACATAACACTGTGTGAAACACAGAAACAAAAGGGAATTGTTTAAAGTATTTGAACAATAAGCAAGTTACTATGTACAAATCACACAAAGGTGCTGTAGTGCCTACTAAATCAAAGACTGTTATGCTACCAACAGAAGTAAAGTTCTTATCACACTGATTAGGAAAGAGAACAGGAATGTCAACTACAACAAAGGAAGTCAACAGAAAGCACCCATTAGAAAATAAAGGTGTTCTTCAATAAGACAGCTTAATATTTAGTTTCATGCATCCAACAATGGTTTTGACCAAACAATAAAAATCTGAGCTACCTCTCATTAAAATAAATAATTTAGTGTCCGCCACCAATACTACTCAGTCAACAAACATGTTTTACTCATTTCACAAGGATTTACTGAGGACAAATGATAGAGAAAGGGAAAGCTTCATTTGAATGTTTTTTATCAGGAAAAAGGAATTAAGAAAAAGGCAATTTTTCAGTGAAAAATCTTTCATATATTTTCAATGTGGCAAACTCATATTTCTAAACCTGGAAAATATAACTGAATATAAGGATTGTTATTTAAATTTAAATTTAAAGATAAAATATGATGAATTGAATATTTCTAAAAGCAAGACACTATTCAAAAAGAAAATGAACATGAAATGATTACTAGATACCCATTAAAGGAAAATAGGTTTTTCTGAAATTTTAAAGAAAGTTCAACATGAGCTCTGGAAGTTTATAAACTATGTGTTTAAAATATAAACACATCATATATACATATAAATTTATATACAAAGCCTATGGACACCACTGAATCTCTTACTTGCAAATCTTTCAAAACCTAGGACCATTTGCCAGTTTGATATACATCTATATAACTTCACTAGGAGCTGCTGCAGGGTATGTATAGTTAGGGTTAACCCATACCAAATACTGCTGATCAGGGTCCTCCGACCGCAGAAGATGAATAAATCTGCCTACAAGGCTCTGCTCATCAGCAAAGTCTTCTGGGTCAGGATCTTCTACAGGTTGATCTGGCTGATCCTGAATCAGTGTGGATACTAAATTCATTATGGAATCCACCTGGATGACAGGAAATAGAAAACCACTGGGATGAAATCACCAACATAAAAAGTCACCGTCAAAGGTGTTTCTAGTTTTGTAAAGTGACAAAATAGTGTCAACAATATAAGTCCCTTTTTGATAAGAAAGCATATGCATGTTGAGAAACACATACAAAACACATAAAAGTCTGGAAAGAAATGTAACAAAGGTTAACTAACAGTGATTATTCACTTTCAGGTGGACTAACAGTTGTTTCATAATTTATTCTTTAAGTAGTTCCAATTTTCTAACATGTATAATGAATAATGAACAAACATTTTTTAAGTGCTAAATTATCTTCCCTTCCCATTTCATTTGTCTGTCTCAAGGTCTAAAATTGTAACTACATTGTCTCTGCTTTTCTAACATAGCATACTGATATTCTCTTACCTGATCTTGAGAGACGATTTCTGTGTTATAATCCAGAACGTTACTAAGCACATAACAACTCATGCTTTTTCTGGACTCGTAGTCAAAGTACTCAAAGAGTGGGTGAAAATGTTTTAATTTCAAGACCGTTAAAATATTGTTATATGTGTCAACAGGTATCTTCAAAAGTCTGGTGAGTTCCTTTGAAACTGCACTACTAGTAGCAATACTACAAAGAGAGAAACAACAGCCCTTTAGTGAACAAATTAAATTTCAAAACGCAGTAAGAGTTCCATAAAAATTTGGCAATTTTTACTTATACATTAAAGGAAATATATTAAGTGAAATCATACCACCCCAAAGTACTTAACGAACTCCTTCAAGGTGAAGCTACCTATATCAACCCATTTATTCCTCTCTCAATGTTCTGATACAAACTCATGACTGGTTTGGATAGCCAGACTTAAAATAAATGTCTAGAACTGATATTTCTAAGGAAGTTTAGATTCTTATGGCAACCAATAAGTAGTATATGTACATAATGAAAATAAAATATCATGCAAAACTAGCAATAAAAAAAATGGAAAAGTAGGGCCTCCCTGGTAGCACAGTGGGTTAAGCAATGCACTATGAAGCAAACTGCAGCAAACTGCAGCCACTGCAGCACGAGTTCAATCCCTGCTGCCGGTCAGGGAGGGGACCCACATGGTGTAGCAGACCTCTCCTGCTTCACCCACTGCTCCCCTCAGCAGTGTATTTCAGTCAGTCTGCCTGTTCTGCTCCCCGCTGTCTGGTGAATCCTCTCACCTCCTGTGACTCTGGCCTGTACCCCAGCTTTTGTACGCATAAATAAATAAATCTTTAAAAAAAAAAAATAGAAAAGTAAACTATTTCTTCTGCATCACATGCTGGCAATAAAGAAAACATAGGCTGAGCTTATAGGAGCACTTGGTGACAATTGAGGGATAATGTTCAAGCATTTTAAGACCTTTGAAGTTGAGATTTCTATTCATTTTGTCTAATTTTACTTTAAAACTCAGTAATTGGGGAAAGATGTAGATACATCACTTAATTTTCTCTCACATTTATCATTAAAGATCTGGAATGCTTTTTGGTTCACACAAAATAACTGGGCATTTCTAAAAGGAAAAAGAGGAATAATAGAAGTCAAAGGGGTGGGCCTCCCTGGTGGCGCAGTGGGTTGAGCAACACACCGTGAAGCAAACCGCAGCCACTGTAGCACAAGTTCGATCCCTGCTGTCAGCCAGGGAGGGGACCCACATGGTGCGGCAGACCTCTCCTGCTGTGCCCGCTGCTCCCCTCAGCAATGTGCTTCCGTTGATCTGCCTGTTCTGCTCCCTGCTCTGTCTGTGGTGAATCCTCTCGCTCCCCCTACACCTCTGGCCTGTACCCCAGTGCTTGTATGCATAAATAAATAAATCTTTAAAAAAAAAAAGAAGTCAAAGGGAAAAAGTCTGTCTATTGTAGCTAATCTATGGGAAGAATTATGGAAAGTGATAGATTATGTGAGGTAGAATTATGAGCAATATAGGGGAATGAGGGGCCTGGCCTGATCCCATGTTCTGAAGTAATGGAAAACAAGATAGTAAGGGTGAGGATCAGAATTGCCCACAGTAGCCACTAGAGGATGCCAAAGATCAAGGACAGCATTTCAGAGGAAGTTCTATGTAGGTAACAGAGCATCAGTACTTTTCTTAATGGCATCAAAATCAAAGCTCAAAATAGAAAAATATTCTAAACCAATTCAATCCACACCTTGAATATACATATGCACCTAATTTCTCACAACTTAATCATCTGTAGGAAATCACCTCTTTTGGAAATACAGCTTGCTTACCAGTTTAAAAATGAATTCATTCATATATAAAGGGGCCTGAATTGGAGATACTGGTTAATGAGTGCCATTATTTGACCAATGAACATAACAAAGTAATTGTTTCCTAATTACTGCACTGATCAATGCCAAGCATACCAATCTCACAAATGCTTAAAAATAAGACTGCTTATTTGAAAAGTAAAACTGCTAACATTTGAAAAAGGAAAGAAAAATTAATCTGGGACAAAACTGCTTTATGAGCATTCTTACAAAAATGTAATTTTGACTTACTGTTCAAGGTTGAGCTTATTAAATATCTCCACTGTTGTTTCTAGAACTTTATCAACATAGTCCACACGGTCAGGGTAACACTTCATAGCAAGATTAATGAGAGAGACTTGTAAAGATACAACATCCTCTGAAGGCATGTCTTGTCTGGACTGGAATGTTAAGAAAATCATGGAATTTATTTTAAACAATTACAAAAAGAGCTACCAGCTGGGGTTTCAAAGTTTTCAGAACTTAGCAGAAAAGCCATACAAACCTGTATTACTGTAGCCACTTGCTGTGAAAATATATCAAAAAGTTTAATATCTGCTGGGATGCCAGGTCCATCTTCACGATGAGCAAATAAAGCTAATCTGAAAAAAAAAATCTTTATTTAAAAAGATATGCAGTAATCTGCGGTAGTGGGATCAGGGATGACATTATATTCTTTATGCTGTTCTGTGTTTTCTACAAGTGTATTTTCTCCAGAGCATTTGTAAAGGGTTTTAAAAGAACATGGCATGTAGCTGATAATTCCCTCTTAACAGAATAGTTTTGCAAATGATGCCTCATAGCATTCTTTCTTTATACCTCCTAGAAATGCATTAAAGTGCCTCCTAGAAATGCATTAAAGTGACAAATGTATTTAATAGTTATGACTCCAGAGAGTAATCATAACAGACACAAAGGACAGGTTTTCAAGATACTGCATTTTTGTTATAGTGAAGTTTGAGTGCAATGGATAAGCCTCGCCCTGGGAAAACCACCTTCGTGATCATGGTATCTCCCCTGCCAGGTAAGTTTATATAGTGAAGTTTGAAAAACAACTAAAGTTAACTTCTATTTCCCACATCTTAAACTATCCATAGCAATAACATTTTGTTATGCACAAAAGAATTACTACTTACAGAGATGGCTAAGAGACATTACACCTTACAGAGGAAATTCCAGTTACTAGCTTCCCTTATGTGCAATTAACAAAACTTTTGACAATTTGAAGGACTTGGGTATATAAATTCTTAGACTGTAAAATGTAAAATATTTACAAAGAAATCTGTAGAAATAAATCTCCACTTGGATTTCCAGTTTCATAATGTCAAAGAGGTTCACAAGTAGGAATATATTACGTACTAAAACTAAGCATGTTGACAAGGCACACATCAAAGCCACTATTAAATAAAAGCCAAGTTTGTACTTTTAACCAAGACAATGCTAAAAAAGCAAAACTGAAAACTAAAAGGAATTTACTAAACATAATTTATTTTTTAAGATTCTTCACTTAAAAAATGTGATGACAGGGGCCTCCCTGACGGTGCAAGGGGTTAGGCACCGCACTATGAAGCATCTGCAGCCACTGCAGCTTGAGTTCGATCCCTGACCAGAGATGGTGACCCACATGGCACAGCAGACCTCTTCTGCCTCGCCCACTGCTTCGCCCACTCCTCCCCTCAGCGGTGTATTTCGGTCAATCTGCCTCCTCTGTTCCCTACTGTCTCTGGTGAATCCTCTCATGCCCCATACCTCTGGGCTGTAGCCCAGTTC
The DNA here is from genome assembly GCA_019455555.1 of Galemys pyrenaicus. Taxonomy (NCBI): domain Eukaryota; kingdom Metazoa; phylum Chordata; class Mammalia; order Eulipotyphla; family Talpidae; genus Galemys; species Galemys pyrenaicus. Next base: position 1,753,820 of record JAGFMF010011914.1, on the reverse strand, counting down.
TTGTATGCATCTTATGGCTGTTTAATAATAAAAATGTTCTAAATAAGTTTCCTTTAAAATAACAAACCATATTAAAAACAAACTGTGTTCTCTGGTCATCTTTGGACCTTTGGTGATGGGTCTGTGTAACAATGTCTTTAAATGCCAATCAGATGAGTAAATTTAAAAACTTATTGTTATTGTTCATGCCTCCTACGTAATTAGAAGCTAAACATCTTTTAGGCCTAAGTTAGAGAAACAAAGAGTAAATACTCAGAACTAAACTGTTTATACTCCAATTGCATTAAAATCCTTATATGAGAAGATCTAAAAAGACAAATAATTCAGAATGTTTTGAATTCTTTAATCCTAAGTCAGAACATTTGCCCTCCAATGTAGGGAGCTCTTACCTATCAATTAAAGCAATGATTATGTTTTTCACATTTACATTTTGATGTAATTCAGCGCAGGCCCGAAGAAAAGGATTCAAGGTTTGAAGGTGGAATTCATCAGGGAAAACCTGAAAATCAAATAATTGATTGCTACAAGAAAAATATTTCACACTATGTTCTGAACTTAGAGTTTGTAATAATGGAAAAAAAATTTAATCTTCTACAACAACTACATTCAAATATATTACTTTTTAAAAATTAAATTACTTTCACTGCCATAACACTGGTTTGCAACACTATATAGATGCTTTAGGGGTGTAACTTCACACCTTTCTAGCTTTGGTGGTTCAGTGGTAAAATTCTCACCTGCCACACCTCTTTGAATCTATGACATCACACCACGCCCACCACCAAAGCACCCATAATCCTCCACCACTACTGTCCACTGAGCCCTTTCCCCACTCTTTGCTCCCTCACTTCTACTTGCCCCCTTCTTGGTATCTCAGTTCAACAATCAATTTCAAGGGTTTTTTTGGTTTGGGTTTTGCCTGTTCCTTATAGATGAGTTCCATATATAAGTGAAATCACCTGGTATTTATCTTTCTCCTGACTTATCAAATACAACATTACTTTGAACCTCTCTACACCTAAGCCCAGACAGAAATATTCCACTAACCAACACATCTACAATTAAATTGAAACTGACAAAAACTTGAGGGATACTATTTCCAACATTTTTGTGGGAAAAAACACTTCAATACAAAGACCAGGTTTTAGTAGGAAAAAGGCATCCTTTATTCAGGAAAGCTTATTTTCTACTCTTATCAAGAGTTTTTTTCAAAACAATGAAAATTAATGCGATAAAATGATTCCATTTTAAAAAATGCAATAAATGTTTTACCTACCTGAATAATACACTCCATGAGATATTCTTGAGCCAAAGCATCCCTACAATTGACAACTTGTTCCAATATGCCAGTCAAAACAATCTAAGAGAAAGAAAAACAAAATGTTAAGACTTACAAGATTATTTTCAAAATCCTAAGCCACTTCATTTTTTTTTTCTGATATACAGATTCCTTTCTAGGTTGAACTCTACTCCATATTTTCTAAAGTATGAGGATGGGTCATAGTTCAGGGGTTTTGTCTGTTTAAAGATGTCCAATCGTTCCAGAATCACTTCTTGAAAGGTTTTCTTTGCACTTTCATCAAAAATAACAAATTACATACATATATGTGTGAGTCTATGTTTATATATATAAATATAAATATATAAAATATGGATTGTCTAATCCAGGGGTCAGCAAATCTAATTCAATGCCCGTCTTTGGAAGTCACTCCATATTATCTGTGGATAGTTTAGTACCACACCTGCAGAGTTCAGTAGTACAGACCATACAATATGCAAAGACAAAAAATCTAGTCCTTTACATAAAAAGCTTGTCAATCCTTGCTTTATTCCTCTTCACCATTTATCCCTTTCATGAAACAGTCATTCTCAGTTTAAGGAAAACTGTTATCTTCTTGAGTCTTCCCAATTTAGAAACACACACTCAAAATGTATCTTTTGGGATATTTGAGTCTTTGATTTTAAAACTTTTTAATATAATACTTTTTAACAAAATTTCTTCAGTTTTAAAAGTCAGACTTCAATTTTATTTCATAAGGAAAGGTGATAAGTAAAAAGATATAAACCTGTTTATAACGTTCCACATTTACACCTTCCAACTGACTGAGCCGCACCAAATTTGTTCCCACTAAAATTCTCAGTTCTTGTCTTTCACGTTCTCTTTTTTCTCTATCTCGGCTATGCCCCTGATGTTGCATTCGCACCCAGAGCTTATTCATCTCTGCAAAGTTGAGCAGCACAAAATCCATGGAATCGCTGATATCACCAGTTGTTTCTTCACTGCAAAGAAACATTTGAAAAAATCTTTAGATATAGTATGAAAACAGTAGGATCAACTTATTACTATACTATCTCCTTTGTGCATTTTCTTCTTAGGTCTTTAATAGAGCCATGTTTTATATAATATGGTTTCAGTACCATTGACTTAATGTACAAGCTGGAATGTTCATTAAATGTTCAAAATGGAAAATCAAGTTATAAAATTTTCAAGAAGAAAAGGCTGAAGAAAACAAATACCGTACGAGATAAACGGAATAAAACACATTCTCCTACTCCCTTCTCTGTGCCAAGCTGGTTTGTTCTTAGGCAACTCCATTAATTCAAAAAGCCTAAAACTGACAAAATGTACTATGAACTACCTTAATTTAGTAGAGAATATTTTGTTTTCATCTGGAATGAGCAAGACTATTTCTTGCTCATTTTCATATCTCCTAGGGTAGGGAATTTAGTAGTCTTCAAATTAAATGATGAAAATGTTCGGAAAATCCAATAAAGCAAATAATGTCACCATCTTCTCCACACAGCTAAATTTTAACTTTTACTGTGCTGCTTAAATTTCTTATCATGTGTATGGTAAAATTTATATTGTTTCTATTAAAAACAAATTGATAAAAATATAGAAAGAAATGTATGCAGACATCAATAAAAACCACTGCACTGTACACCTTAGAAATATATGAATGAAAAACTTTAAAAGAAAGAAGTTGCTTGATCTGAGGAATCTGTCACCAGTTGGCTGAAGACCACAGCCAGATAACCATCTGCCACTGTTGTGGGATAAAGCACAATAGACTTGGAGCTAGAATACTGCTCACACACTAGACAAAGCTCCCACTAAATGGCTTTTATTTTTCCTGTTTTGAAGTTAACATCTAATTTGTGTGCACAGATAACTGAGATCACTTATAGTCTAGTGTAACTAGCAGTTCATATATTGTTAAGGACTGACAGATAATCAAGAAAGAAACAAGATGAAATTGGCTAGTTAATGGAAAGAGTTATACACTTCATTATTACATATACAATTTTCAAACTAACTCATTTAAATAGTTTCAAAGAGCATTTAATATAATGGAAAAGTATTCTCAATTATATTAATGAAATAAGTAGGTTCTACTAATCCACATATTTATTTTTTTAAACAGTTTATTAATTTTTATTGTTTTTGTAATTTTTATATTAGAAGTCAATGTATATCAGATTCCAATTTTTTTTTTAGATTTATTTATTTATGCATACAAGAACTGGGGTACAGGCCAGTGTCACAGGAGGTGATAGGATTCACCAGAGACAGAATGGGGAGCAGAGCGGGCAGATCAACTGAAATATAGTGCTGAGGGGAGCAGCGGGTGAGGCAGGAGAAGTCTGCTGCTCCATGTGGGTCCCCTCCCTGGCCAGGGATCAAACACGCGCTGCTGTGCTGCAGATGCTTCACAGGGCAGCGCTCAATCTGCTGCACCATCAGGGAGGTCCCACATAATATTTGTTAAGAGCAGATTTTGTATCATATCATGTATACTGGACAATTCTTTTTTTTTTTAAGAGTTATTTATTTACGCATACAAGAACTGGGGTATAGGCCAGAGGTGCAGGGAGTGAGAGGATTCACCAGAGACAGAATGGGGAGCAGAGCAGGCAGATCAACTGAAATATACTGCTAAGGGGAGCAGCGGGGGAGAGAGGAGAGGTCTGCTGTGCTATCTGGGTCACGTCCCTGGTGGGGGATCATAGTGCTGCACCTCAACCCCCTGCGCCACCAGGAAGACCCCTATACTGGACAATTCTACTACAATGGAAATTTATATACAAAAATGCTGTCAGTGGCTGTGATTGAATTATTGATATTATTTCCTTCTCTGTACTTTTCTATACTTTTTATATACTCCACAACTAAAAATTATTACAACTAAATTTAAAGAAAGTCACTTACTCTGTTGGCTCTCCTTCATCAGGCAAGATGTTTCTGGTACACTGAAGAAGATAATTTCGAAGAAATAGACCTCTTAAAGGATGCTGCACACCACGGCACATTTCTACCAAATCTTTCAAAATATCTTTCCTGGACTGAGGAAATGACTTGACATATACAACGCCAACTGTGATCAACAGGTAACTATGAGAATTATGAGGAAATATTTGATTAGAAATAATAGAGTTGAGAATATGTTATGACCAAACATACTGAATACAAACAAGACAATCAAGATAAAGACAGGTTTTCTCCTGCATTATAAAGAAAATGTCATTTGATATAAAATATAACTACTTACCGGCCCCTCCCTGTAAAGTTTATACACACACACACATATATGCACACACAAATATTTATCAGTACCCTTAAACATAGATGACAATAACTGTCATATTAAAGTTTCTATTTAGAGGCCTTATAAAAAATAGTACATCCATTTTTTTTCTATTCCAAGATTCGATTATCTGTATATAAAATTACACTCTGAAAATTTAATAAAAGATTATCCACCACAATGTTAACCTCAATTTTTTAAGAAATTAAATAATTTTAAAACTGGTTTTTAAGAAGCTGATTTTAAAGGTTGTAACATAAAGTGGTTAATGCAGATATAAGAGGTCTCAGATTCATAATTACTTACAGCCTTGGGATAATGTTTCCAGCATACTGTACAAGTTCATAGAGATCTGCCACTTTTCTTCCTTTAGCAAATTCATCTGTCAGGTAGACTTCCAAGTAGTGTAGTTCATCCGAAATAGCCATATCTTTTAATTATGATTAAGGAATCTTTTAATTATGACTAAGGAATCTGTTGGCGTCATTATACTTTTGGGCAGGTTTAAATTTTATTCCCCAAAAGAGCACGCTAAAGTGGAGAGAGAATTTCAGGGCTTTCCTTATTTTTATAAAGAGTTTTAAAACATAAGCTTTAGAGAACCAACTGCGTGACAACCTCAATAATCTTTCATGAAGGACCTGAAATTGAGATATAACATTTAAAGCTTAATAAGTACAGAGAAAGAGATTCTAAAACTAAGGTTTTTTCTTTTCTTATTAGCACAAAGTAGCACATCTCTATAAGAGTACTATTTGGTTAAAACAATAAAAAAAAACTTCACAAAAGCATATTAAGAAGCAAAATATGATCTTCTCAAGAAAACAGTATTGTCAAAGCATTCATTCTTCTACAGTCAAAAGATACAAAGTTCATAATAGCTCTTTGGTGATAACATAGAAGTCCGGAGTTCACCAAGCATATTAGAAGCATGTTTCAGAGCATCCATAAGCTTATTTTTGTCCTACAAAAATATCAGGAGAAACAAATACCAAGAGTACTGATGAGAATGTGTAATTTAAATAAATATTTAACTTGGTTACAGAAACTTTCATTTGTTACAGTTTTGAAAATATTATTTAAATTATTTTAGTCTTATAAAAATCAAGATCAGTTTTACCCTGCCATCTCTGTATTGAGAAAAATAATTGCACACCAAACCTGTAGAATTTAGCAAACCTTACATGTCTAAGACTATAAGTTTCCCCACATAGTAATTTTTCCAACCACTAGCAACTATGAAACTAGCTCCATGAATTCACATTTAGAACACCCATGTACCCGCCTTTACACATAAATGCAGACAATTCCTTTAGAGGCAGGAAATATTCCATACACAGAGAGACACAGAAGCAAGCAACAGCAAGCTCCACGCCTGTGCATTTTTTCCATTCCAAGACATTTGTTTTCCTGCAAATTTGTTTGCGAGGGAAACAATACAACAGGTAAGGTTAAAAAAGCATATTACTAAGCTTTAGAAACTGTGAAATACTTTACAAAACAGAAACAAGCCTTCAAAATAGAAAAAAGCTGAATAATTCAAATTAAAAACACTTAAATCCATTTGTTCAACAAATATTTATCAGGCAGTCATTATATGTCAAGTACTCCACATGCTTGAGGTACACAACCAATGAGGCTAGGAATTCAGGTGTGATCTTGGTATATGATAGATAATACAGTGATAAAGAGAAAGCAAAGCATCTTGTCCTCACTGAGGTTACATTCTGGTTGGGAAGACAATCCCAAATCATAAAGTGATAAAAGGGTGCTTGAGGGAAGTGGGATTGAAGACAAATGCTGGAGGACATTGAAGATTTACCAGAAAGAGCAACATTATACCACTTTAGAAAACACTGCAGATGGTATCCTTGAGAACACGCAGACTACAAGTGAGCTAATCACATTGTCATTTTTTGTTCTCTCTGTCTCTCATCACATAGTCATTCTTACCAGGCATCTCTTCATTTGGAATGACTGGACCTTCACAGCCTGTATGGCTTCATCCAAGAGCTTTTCCTGCTCATCCTGAGGTGACTGCTGTGTTGTAGGCTGAAAAATTTTTTTAAAATTCTCTGAATATCTCATTAGCACTCTCTACTAACATACAGATTATTTCCTAATTCTAGCCATAGTCCTATTCTAAGGCTTTCATAAGGCTCATTCCAGTTCTCTATCTCAAACTAATCATAACTACTGAACTGAGAATTGTACCCAATTACTGAAATTATAGCATAAAATAGCTAAAGGGGAACAGTAATGTGCACAGAGAACTTTTTCTCTTAGAAACTCAACATTCTTTTGGCAGATTCACCTGAAAGAAGCATGGGATGGCAGTTTATGGCTTCCTGGGTTCTGCTAATATACTTAAAATTCAACTAGAACATACCCACCCAACCAATCTAATTCCAATAATAGGTATAGTCTAACCCAAATCTCTAAAAGCCTCTCTTTTCACCTGCATTTTAGTTTCATAGAAGATAGAGGAACTAGTTTATAAGAATACTGACGACCTTAATTGATATATAGTATCACTTAGAAATAAATAGTTTAGAAATAAAATACCTAAAATTGTCAGTGACTCATAGCAGCAGACCATAGAGTACGCTCCCAAAAACCCAGCTTATCATTTCAAGTCCAGAGATCTAGTTAAAATCAACAAAATATATGTAGAGAGGGCCTCCCTGGTGGCCCACCACAATAATCTGATTTGGATCCCTGACCAGGAAGCTAACCCACATAGTATACAGCAGACCTATCCTGTTTCACCACTGCTCCCCTTAGCAATGCATTTCAGAAGGTCTGCTGTTCTGCTCCCCTCTCCGTCTCTGGTGACTCCTCTCACCTTCCACCCAGCTCTAGCCTACACAGCAGTTCTTCAACATTAAAAAAAAAAACAACAAAGCTTTTATATGTATATATATATATATATCATCTTCAAAAATTTACTTGCAAAATGAATTAGCTCTACCTGTCAAAAGCAGAATTAACCCTCTGTCCTTTATGATGTATAAACACTAGGTTTACACCTCTACTACAGCATGCTTCACATTATAAGTCATTTTTACACATTTGGGCCTCAGCGTATTACCAGACACATAATGGATGCTCACAGTATGATCAAATGAGCTGATTTTAGAATATTTAGATTATATATTTAATAAGAAGTAATTAAAGAATCAAGAAATAAATGGACAAATTATGACACACATATACAATGGAATATTCCATCATAAGAAAGCTCTTTCTCCTTGCCTGCCCATCCATCATGGGTCACACGCATACCCCAGGAAGGGCCTGTTGTAGTCACCTCTGTCCTATAACAGCGGAATGCTCACCTGGCTGAAGGTGACATCTGACCATGGAGCAGATCTACAAACCGGCTGAGAAGGGTCTGAATACCTCACAAATCAGTATGATACTGAGACACACATGATGGTGCACAAGTATGTTTTGTGACAATAAATTCCTAAGGGAATTCCTAAATTCAAAGGGTTTGCTCCTTTGAATTACCTGATCTTGAATTTGAATTACCTATTACCTGATCTTCCTAAGGCTATCTACCATGAGACTGAAATCATCTTGAGAAAAGGATAAGGATACTAAATTCTATCTGCTTTTGATCATGAACTGTATTCACTGGTTGGTTCACTGTAATTACACCAAAAAAGGTCCTTTCCACACACACCCCAACCCCTATTTGGAAGTAACAATTGTCCACAGCCTTTACCCAGGTTGCAAAAATTTGTCTACGTACTCAAACAATAAAATCATTGTTAAGCAGAAATACAAGAATTTAGGTATTACTACATGTTACGTGAACTTAGAAAATATATGAAAGTAGCCATGCACAAAACACTGTATGATTTCTTTTACATGAATGACTTAACCTGGTTAAGTCATTCAGATTACAGAAACAAAGAGTAGAGGGATTACTGTTGATGAGCACATGATTTATTTTGTAGTGATAAAAATGTTTGGAACTATGGCAGAAGAGATGGTTATACAATACTGTGAATGTACTAAATGCCACAGAATTGCTCACTTAAAATGGTTATGTGTAGGGCCTACCTGGTGGCGCAGTGGGTTAAGCAACACACTGTGAAGCAAACCGCAGCCACTGCAGCACGAGTTCCATCCCTGCCGCTGGCAAGGGAGGGGACCCACATAGTGTAGCAGGCTTCTCCTGCTTCACCCGCTGGTCCCCTCAGCAGTGTGTTTCAGTCAGTCTGCCTGTTCTGCTCCCCACTCTGTCTCTGGTAAATCCTCTCACCTCCCTTGACTCTGGCCTGTACCCCAGCTCTTGTAAGCATAAATAAATAAATCTTTTTTTTAAAAAAAAGTTATGTATAAATCTGTTATGTGAATTTCACCATATTTAAAAAAAAAAAAACTACAGCTAGAATGTCTCTTACACAATTACCTGGAAAGGTGGATGGAAGGCAAGGACTTACAGCATATAAACCTGAAACCTGGTCTATTCTATTACCTAAGATAATCAAATCAAAACAACATTTAATTTTGAAATTAACATAAAATCCCCTTCTGAACTAGATTTGTAAAAATTGAGGGTTTTCCCTTGGTCTAACTCTGGAAAGAGAAAAAAATTAACTAAATAATAAGTAATTCTATTCTATGGCAGACTCGTAAACTGCAACCACACTTCTTCAGAAGCACAAATAAATTTCAAATAAGTTACATGTCTTTTATACTAAAAGGGAACACTAATTCCTACATAACTATTAGTGTAAAATGTGGTCTTCTTGGTGGGGAGGGAAGAGGGGAGGGTTGAGGGCAGACAGGAGCACGGGGGACTGAGGTGATGGTGCACTGGTGATATGGTGATGGGGGATACATGGGGATTACAACTGATGTCAAATATATATATATACAAATAAAAAGTCTTAAATAGATAAGTAAATAAATGAATGAATAAATAAATAAAATGTTGGTCTTGCAGGCAAGGATGACACAAGCATTTAAGGGTTCTAATTTAATGAAATTTACTACTCATCATGGGCAAGCCTTCTGAAACCTTCAGTGATACAAAGCTATGCTCTGATTATTTTGGCTTTTTACCTATGATTGCAACAGGTTTTACAATCACTAGAATCACATATTTCATTAAGTTCAGACAGTCAACTTGGGAGTTTTCTATAAAGATAAGATATCTATAAAGGTATACTCTACCCATTAAACAGTAACTCTCCACTGGCCCCCTCCTACCACAAACACCATTTTACTTTCTCTATGAATGACTTCTCTAGATAACTCATGTAAGCAGAATAGATTATTTGTACCTTTGTGTCTGGCTTATTGCACTTAGTATAGCTTTTAGCATGTGTCAGAATTCTTTCCCTTTTTTAAGGTCATACATTCCATCATATATGTATATACCACATTTGTTTTTCTATTCATCTGTTGATAGACACTTGGATTGCTTCTACCTTTCGACTACTGCATAAAATAATTATTTCTTTTTTTTTAAAAGATTTATTTATTTATGCATACAAGCACTGGGGTACAGGCCAGAGATGGGGGGTGGATGAGAGGATTCACCACAGATAGCGGGAAGTACACTGCTGAGGGGAGCAGCGGGCACAGCAGGAGAGGTCTGCCACGCCATGTGGGTCCTCTCCCTGGCCGGCAGCAGGGATCGAACTCATGCTGCAGTGGCTGAGGTTTGCTTCATAGTGCATTGCTTAACCCACTGCGCCACCAGGGAGGCCCAAAAAATAATTATTTCTATGGTTATGAAGAAGTATACACAAGTCCAAAAATATTGTGTAGAATTAACTAGATTCAGTGATTTACTAACAAGTAAAATTTTAGCACAATTCTTCCATTTTGTATAAATACAAAAATGTAGAAAATCAGGCTTATTACAAAGAAGGTTAAGATGAAGAAATAGCTACAATGAAGAAAGGTATCATTACACAGTACTAGCAAGACAGTGTAGTTATTGTACAAATGGCTATTACAAGGGAGTGTCTTGAGACCCTTTCTGTTAAGTGTTGCAGAGTAGAAAGTTTCAGCATGAACAAGCTACCACTAAACACAAGACAGGTAGCCAGTCTCTTCACCCATGAAAGGGGTTCTCCATTCACAAATGACTATACTTATCAGTTATATGGACCAGAGAAAAATAGAAACACTTTAGAATCAACATCAAACTAATATTTGTGATTAGGCCCTTTTAACCTGAGACTAGATCAAATGCCTCCAAAGCTAAAGTTGTAAACTGCAGAGAAAATCAAAGGTCATCACAAACTGATCACTTCAAAAATTACTCTCCAACCATTTACTTTCATTTCCTCATCTATCAAACAGGGATAATACTTATTATCAGTTATGAGGAATAAGTGAAATGAGAGATAAAATTCAAAACATGCCCAGTACTTAGTAACAGATGCTAGATTTTAAAACTGGGACAAGCCAAAGAGCTAACATGTTTCATGATGAAAACGTGACGCCCAAAGAAGTCTGAGAGAATAGTCCAAGTAATAAAGACAGTGGTTGTGACTAAATAAAACCCAAATTTCCTTTCCTAATAAATTCATGAAGACAGAACCGTGTATTTGGCTCACAGCTTGAAACTCGTTCATTCAGCAGAGAATTGAGGTGTATAGCAGATGTTGAGAAATAGTGAAATCATAAATTTTTACACTGTTTTTATAAATTCCCATTGTAAAAATTCTGCAAAGTATGCAAAGTCACCTCGTATGACAATACATTATATTGAAAGTAGTGTATGTCAAACACTAACCCTGTTTGCAGGGATTAGCAGGTTTACAGAAATCTGTCCACATAAAATGAATGAGACAATTCAAACTGACCTACAGTATACCAGCATCCAAAAACACTACTGATACACTGCAAATTCTGTCGAACGCTAATGAAAAGCAAGTGGCAACTTGCCTTTCTGGACACGAGACACAAGGATTCACATTTTGAGGAAGTTCAAGCCAGCAGACACCACGATTTGCCAGCCATCAAGGAGAGGCGCTAAGGAGAGAGAGCCTACTTCCTAGCAAGTAAAATACTTAGATTCCGTAATGGGGGAGACCAGTAAGAAACCAGGGTGCCGAATGACCAAGTGTTAAAGGAAACAGCAGTCTCCTCTTCCGCCTGTCAAAATTAATGGCTACTGGATCATCAGTCCTTCCAGGACCATCACGTCAGCAGACCCTAGAATTCGCTGACAAACGATGCCGTCAAAGGGGGCTCCGAAGCAGAGAAGGCCAGGGCGCCTTTACGGGCCCCCCGGTAGGTACTCCTCGCGCAGGAAAGGGCGTGGGGTCGGTAGAGCACTACCACGCACAAAGCTGCCAACAGCAAAGGAGCAACAACCGGGCGGGTCCCCACGCCACCTCGGAGCCTCGAGCGCTCAGCACGCCCCAGACCCGGCCCGACGCCCCCGGCACTGGGCCCCCTTCCAGGCGCTGCTGGGGCCGATTCTGCTCAGACCCCGCCGCGGGCCTTCACCCACCCACACAGCCTTCAGGCAAGTGGCCCCCTCCGAGAGGCCGCCCCGTCTCCGAGCAACGACCCGGCCAGGAGCCGCCGCCCACCCGGGCCAACATCGGCGAGTCTGCGGCCTTCCCCAGCCTGTCCCCTACCCCGTAGGCCAAGCTGGGCTGGTCTGAGCCTCGATCGGGCTGCAGGGCCCCAACTCCGCCCGCCAGGCTCTAGGGCAGTGGGCGAGAGCAGGGGCGGGGAGGTCGGCCCGGGCCCGCAACCCCTCAGCACTCACCATGGCGACTCCCCCGAGCCTGCAGCTAGCAGCACCCACCCGCGCGGAGCCTCCCGCGGTCAGGTGACGCTGCGGCCCCTCCAAGCCCCGCCCCCCGGGCCTCGGTCCTGCTCCCGGCCCCGGGATTGGCCGGCTTCTAGGAACCAAGTCTCGCGTGTTTATTGGCCGTCGCCGCTCCCGGGGCTGATGGAGCTGGGCGTCAGCCAGTCTCTCACGGTGTGTGAGGCTGGGATGCGCAGAGTAACGGAAGTCACTGGGCCGCGGCAGGGGACAGCCGAGGGAAAAGGCCGCAACTGACTAGTCTGTGCGCGAGGGAGGAGTGAAAGAGAAGCGCTTTGTAGTTCGCCCGTGAAGCGCGTGGTTCGCGGTGCGCATGCGCATAAAAAATGACAGGATTGGTTTGTAGGGTGCCTCAACTTCCCTTCTCCACCAATCTAAGTCCACCCGAGGGGTGGGAACTAGCCCTGACTGGCCGGTGGGCGTCTGCGCGCGCGTTTCGTAGAGTTGCAGCTGGTCTTGGGGCTCACTGGTCGCCGCCATGGAGTCGGGGCTGATCCGGCCTTTAGCCCAGCGCCTGGGCGTCGCGGAGCCCAGCGTACTGAGGTGAGTGCGACAACGCCAGCCTCGGCGACTCTGGGCCCGCCTCAGGCGAGGGCCGCGCGACCTGCGGCGCGACCTGGAGCCCGCGAGATTAGGCCCTCCCTGGAGGGAAACTCGCCCGCGGTGGGCCTGTATGGGGTGGCGTTACCGGGCGACTGGTGCGTTCCCGGGAACGACTAGCTCTGTCGGATGCGGGGTGGCGGGTAAAGGATGGAGTCGGAGAACTTCGGGTTATTCCGCGAGTGCTTACAGCGATGAGCCAAACGGGAGGTTCAGGGGGTGGGGATCAGACCCTGTCTTGATGGCAGGTGCCTCTCGGGAATCGACACAGGTGATGGTCCAGCGCCTCGGAGAAGTGGCGCAGCGCTCCCTGACGCTGCCTTTAACTACAGATACAGTAACAGTATTCATTTGCATGAGACCCGATTGATAGAAGGTGCACTGCCGTGGGCAGATGTAGGAAGCGCGCTCCAAGCAGAAACAGCAAAAAAAGCCCTAACACGGGCCGGACCTACGCATGATTAGAAATAAGGCCATTTGTCGCAAAAGCGCAGAGAGCAGGACGAGCCCCCTGCCTCGGTGGTTAAATTAGGTGAGGGCAGGAAAGGGTTGGAAGATCTGAACTCGGTAATCTTTCCTTAAAGTGTGTTCCTGGACCGACACCACCTGTATTTTCTTGGCATTTGTTTGAAATGCAAATTCTTGGGCGGCACCCCGCTTACTAAAAAGAAACTCAGGAAATGGGACCCAGCAATCTCTTGTTCCCAGGTGGTTGTTCCACAGGCTAAAGTTTGAGAACCACTGATTTAAGAGGAAGGGGTAAAAAGAAGGAATCCTGGACTGACTTGCACACCTATGCTTGTTCCAGTAATGGAAGGAGAAAAGAAGGATTGCTTTTGGAGTTGAAGAACTTACTTTCGCCTGACAGTATTTGAACAGTCTTATTGTAGTCAGAGGACTGGTTCTCTTTTATAGAACCTCACCCTCACCTCCCCAAGGATGTGTTTCAATCTCAGCTGTAAATAAGCTTGCATAGAAGTTGAGCTCAGAATGAAGTCCCATCAGGTCGTGTTCATTGTTGGGCAAACTTCTGGAAAAAAGTTTTAATGAGCCTGTTGCTCTTACAATCAGGAAAGCAGAGGAATACTTGCGACTGTCCCACGTGAAGTGTGTTGGCCTGTCTGCACATACCACAGAAACCAGCAATGCAGTCATGTGCCTGGACCTTGCAGCTTCCTGTATGACCTGCCCCTTGGACAGGGTAAGTAGGTTCCATTGAATGTCTGAATAATCCAGTGTAACACTGAAGCTTAACTGTATATGTTAATTTCTGATTTGACTAGACCCTATTCTAAACTCTTTAGAATTTCACTGACCTCATCTCATTGTTTTAAGTGAACTTTAGAACCATTTTCTCAAGTTAAGGGAAAAAAATTTTTGTGACATCTTCTTTGCTCTTTATCGCAGTGTTTCTCAGCTATCAGAAATTAAAGTGTTCCAGTCAAAACTTTCATAAGCTGAAGTGGCATAAACAAAGACATAATTATGGAAACATTTTTGAGTGTTCCCAACCAAATCATACCAAATAATACAGCAAACCTAACATACAGGATAAACACTTAGCTTTATCAAGTTGCTCCTGGAGAAGAAGTGGTGCCATTCTTGCGGCTCCTAGGTGGACATGCTGCCTCTAGAACACTTGGCTACAAAATAAATATTGAACACTATTTTCACTTTTACCTCTTGCTTTAACAGTGAAAATTCCTCTTCCGTTTTCTTCCTTTTTTGTTACTTTTCGTTGTGGTAACATAGGTTTACGAAATTTTATGATTTAGAGATATAGGTTCATACCTTTATAAATGTTTATTACCATATCATGCCCAACACCAAAGCACCAGCAATCTTCTACCATTGTGCTACCCTCCCCACCCCCCCACCAGCCTGGATTCTACTTCTAGAGTTTGTTACGAGTTTTGTCTGCCCCTTTGTTTTATCTCTCTATATTCCACATGAGTGCATTCATCCATTGTGACATTTCTTTCAGTTATTAAAAGCAGGTACTAATTTAGGTCTTTCATAAAGCCTAAGTGTCATAATGTCAACTTTGAAAAAGCAAGAGAACCTTGTGTATAGTCTCCCTGGCCACTTCTTTACTTACTTGAGTTCATCATCTATGCTGCCACTAGCATCAGCCTTCTAAAGTATATATTTTTAAAAAACTGTATGTTTTCCGTCCAGTACCACAGTGAGAATACAAGCTATGGAATCAGGCAGTCACATGTTGGGACCAAATCTCACCACCACCAGTTTACTCTGTGAGCCTCCAGTGTCCTCATCCATACAGTAAAGATGAGACTAGCCATTTCACTGGATCATGTTGAGGACTGAGCAATATATACATGTAACACTTAATAGAATACCTGTAATAAAATGGTACACTCATTAAAATGATGGCATTTAAACACTCTTGGCTTCTACTGGGTTGGTTCCCTATCAGAATCAACATCCTTTCCTAAACCCTGACCTCAGACAACACTGTGCACTTAACAGGCCACTTTATTAATGACTATGATTTTGTGAACGCACCAACTTTTTAAGCCCCTATTTGTCTTACATGATCCTGCCTTGTATGGCATGCTTTATGAAGGTTTCTTTGACTCTCCCAGGAAAAGCTGGTTTCCCTCTCCTCTCCTTTTCCCTTCTCCACACACTTACTCTCCCCACCCAACTCCCACTTCTTTCTGTTTCTCTTTTCTCAATGAATTGCACATGAGACCTTTGCTTAAAAAACAAAAAAAAATGAAAATGGTGACCATTGTATGCATCTTCTTTAATGTTTTGTTCACAGCTTGGCTGTAGTGACACTATGTTGTATTTTCAATTAATTTTAAATTTTAAAAGGCTCATACTGCCCTTCAATAGTATGAGCAATTTGAGAGCAGTGCTGTCTGACATAGATACTGATTTTTGACTAAATGAAGCTAACCCTTGAGGTAGAGTGATGCCACAAGATTAATTTTGAAAAGTTGACTTTTTAAGCGCACTATATATAGAATATAATTTTTATGATTTGTGTGTTTCCTTTCAAAGGCTTATTTAATTAAACTTTCTGGTTTGAACAAGAAGACATATCAGAGCTGTCTTAAGTCTTTTGAGTGTTTACTGGGCCTGGATTCAAGTATTGGAATAAGAGACCTAGCTGTACAGTTTAGTTGTACAGAAGCAGTGAACATCGCTTCCAAGATATTGCAGAGGTATGAGGCATAAAAAATCGTCATTAAATTTAGATTGATGCATAAAGCAAAATTTTCCAATGTTAATTATCAGTTTTAAACAACTAATCTGTGACAGCATGCATGTCCTATGTGTTTGAAAAGCTTTCTAGTTTTGGTGGGTTTTTTTTGCATCCAAGAACTGGGGTACAGGTCAGAGTTGTGGGAGGTGAGAGGATTCACCAGAGACAGAGTAGGGGATAGACCAGACAGATTAACTGAAACACACTGCTGAGGGGAGCAGCGGGGTGAGGCAGGAGAGGTCTGCTGCACCATGTGGGTCACCTCCCCGGCTGGTGACAGGGATCGACCTTGTGCTGTAGTCGCTGCCCTTTGCTTCATAGTGTGTTGCTTAATGCACTGCACCACCAGGGAGGCCCTACCTTTCTAGTTCTGATTTGCATATTCAGTTCCTTTGAAATATGTTCTAACAAATAATTCCGTAATCACTGCTTTCTCTTAGCTATGAGTCTAGTCTTCTACAAACACAGCAAGTGGATCTTGACTTATCAAGGCCGCTTTTCACCACTGCTGCACTACTTTCAGCATGCAAGTAAGTTAACCTCTTATTTACTTAGATTTTTCATTCCCCAAAAATACTTCTTAGTTTTTTTCAATTCAGAGCATATTTATTTTTCTATATAAATGATATTAGGAATAGTAGCTGAGTAACTAGATTCTGGTACAGCTGATACTTGGGACTGCTATTTCCATTCAGATAACAGCCAGGATATAATGCCAAGTAACAGCCATTTATATAAGTTGGGTATTCTGATTTCGGGGTCTGCCTCTAATAACTGATTAAGTCTGTCATTAAAACTAGTTTTTTGTGATTTTCTAGTCAAAATTTTTAAGTGCTTATTGCAGGCATTTATCAAGTAATGTATAAAATATTTTATCAATTCTTAGACCTGTGTCTTAAAATTTCAGGTTTTCTATATGTTGAAATGGTGCCCTTGAAATATTAGTAATTGATATCTTTGTCTAAAGTTGTTTTAATCTTACTGGGAAAAACTCCTTAAAAAGCAAAAATTACTCAGCCATTAAAGAATGGGTTTACCACTACCCTGTCATTTATTTTGGCTTTGACTCTTTCAGCTGTACACCTAGGTATGTGTATATGGGGAGGGAGTACAGCTGATACAGAAAATGGTACTGACTTTTGACACCAAATTACAATAAGCAAGAAAGGTTTGAGTAGAACTATTCTAAGTTTATTTTGCATTTTTTATTAGTAGTTATTATGAAGTACAATACTAGGAGGGACTTTTGGGAGAGAGTGGGGGTTTCCACTCATGGAGCATAAGTAAAATCATTATGGCTTTAAGTGAGGTGAGCAATAAAATGCTAAGGTTGTTCAGCAAATTTTAACATCTCAGGTTTACTAAGAAAGATGTATAAGATATGGAGCACTATAACAAATGCCTTATGTGTCCCTTTTGTTAAATTTACCTTTTAACTCTCAGATCAAATAAACAACTGAACAGCTTAAAAGGCAAGTTTGTGTGGTTATAAACTAACGATACATATTTATAATAAAAGGGAAACTAGACACTTGGGGGCTCTTCAGAGACAATGGGCATAAAGGAAGTAAGCTGATAATCTGGTAAGAAGAGATAACTGCAGTGGTCTTTAAGAACATAATTTGTCAAATTCTTTTGTAGGATTCTAAAGTTAAAGGTGGATAAAAATAAAATGGTAGCCATATCTGGTGTAAAAAAAGCTATATTTGATCGACTGTGTAAACAATTAGAGAAGATTGGGCAGCAGGTTGACAGTGAGTATTTTCTTTTTAAGATTTATTTATTTATTCATACAAGAGCTGGGGTGCAGGCCAGAGGTGCAGAGAATAAGAGGACTCACCAGAGACAGTGGGAAACAGAACAGGCAGACCGAATGAAAGACAATGCTGAAGGGAGCAGTGGGGGTGAGACAGGAGAGGTCTGCTGTGCCATGTGGGTCAGCTCCCTGGCTAGGGATCAAACTCGTGCTGCAGTAGCTACAGAAAGTTTCATAGTGCTGTGTCTTAACCCCTTGAGCCACCAGGGAGGCCACTAGACAATGAATGTTACTTAGTATCTTAAGAATGTGTTATTTGAAAATATAGACCTGCTAGTGAAAATCAAATATTGTGAGCTGACTTTTTCCAAATTATATTTAATGTGGACCAGAGAAGTTTTTAATGAGAAAATTAATTGTTTTTTTCTGTTTTTCTAGTAAAGTAATTCAACTTATTAAAAACATTTGGTTCCATGAATTAATGCCTGAAAATATTTTTTTCTCCCAAAGCATGTTTATTGAGGTAAAGTAGGTGTTCATGTTGTATCTGCTTTGGGGAATATAGTTTTAAACCTCTACAAATTTTTATTTTCACCTCCCTGCCCACCACTAGTGCTCCAATAATCTTCCACCGTACTCTGCTGGGTTCCTTCCTCCCCCTAGATACTTGGCTAATGTGACAGCTTCTAGATGATATGAGCTAGAGTAACAGTGATTCTCAGGTCTGAAAAGAGAAGGGGACTGTCCTTTGCTTTCTCCTTATTCTAGTATTTGGTCATTCAAGGTATCTAATTTTTATTTGTTGATTGAGAATATGCCTGAATACAAAAACTGACAACAGGAGAAAAATTAACCTTGATGAAACTTTTTCTTAAAGGAGAGCCTGGAGATTCACCTGCCCCACTTCGGAAGAAAAAAAAGACAGCGACTGACCCTCCAGCCAAAGGTAAGGCGTTACTAACATTAGATGAACATTAGTGCCGGGGGGATTAGTAATAGGTGAAATGCCCTGAACAGCCTTGTGCTTTTTTAGCAGCCTATTTGACAAGAGTCAGATTTTAAATAAATATGACATTCCTTTGATAGGACCGTTTCCAAGCAGTCATTTACCGAAGTTAAAGAAGTGTTGTGTAAATAAGAGCACATCTGAAACCACACTGTTTGGGTTCAGGTCCTGCCTTAACCACTGCTGGCTGTATGTTTTTAGGAAATTCGCTTAATTTCTGTGAGCCTAATTTTCCTGATTTCCTATGTAGGATTATGGTAATGGGTTGACAAGGTAATAGAATTAAAGTGCTTAGTTCAGTGCCTCTCAAGAACAAGGTATCTTGGAATGTTTGGGTCTTAGAAGGGCTAGTCAAAACTGTTGTCTTACTTGCTGATTCCATTTTTTATTTTAGTAGCTAGTGCCCTGTTATCTTAATAATTAGGTACTTTAAAGTTAAAAAGTACTTTTTTTAGCTTCATTTGTAAACATGAAAATTTGACACACTTGAAATTTTTCTTACAGAAATTGAGAAGGTAGTAGAGATCTCACATAAGCCACAAAAAGATGATGATGTGACACAGGATTATGAAGAATGGAAAAGGAAAATTTTGGAAAATGCTGCCAGAACACAGAAGACTACAGCAAAGTGATTTCAACTTCTACAATGCCATGTGCTGCAAATCAGCATTTGCCAATCTGCCACCTCAAGGAAGACCTAAGGGCTTTGGAATTTTGTTAGAACTTTTATAACGAGGATCCTAAGATGACTGCCTTAATAGTAAAGAAACTGGCACTGGGCTGAGTTCTGAGCAGCAGGCTGCCTCCTGATGTGGGCAGCAGCTTCAATCCATCAGCCACAGAGCCTCATTGACATTGTCTTGGCAGCCTCCTACCAAATGGAATTGGAACCATTCTCCTTTTTTCTTGTTTTAAGCAAAAGGAAGTCTCTTGTCCTATTGAGAACATTGATAGAATTTTGTAGGTTTTACTTAAATCTTTGTGTAAATTTTTTGGTTTGACTAAATCAATGTACAACCTAAGTTAATAAATATTATTTTTGTATGCATTCAAATTGCACTTGTCAACAGTTTGGGGAAACTCCTGCTATGCCAAAAGCTGTCTACCAGGAAAAAAACCTAGGTTGCTTTGCACTGAAACATGTTGCTCACCAAAGTACAAACTCTCAATAGACTTAATGGATTTAAAACCCTTCTTAGGGCCTCGCTGGTGGCGCAGCAGGTTGAGTGCGGCACTGTCAAGCATCTGCAGCACAGTAGCGGGAGTTCGATCCCCCCTCAGCAGTGTATTTCGGTTGATCTGCCTGTTCTGCTCCCCACTCTGTCTCTGGTGAGTCCTCTCACCTCCCACGACTCTGGCCTATACCCCAGCTCTTATATGCATAAATAAATCTTAAAAAAAAAACCCTTCTTAGTCACTTAATACTTGTGAAACTTAGTAACTTAAATTCATTATGTCTCCGGTATAAATGAAAACAGTCTCTATCTCAAATTAATTTGGAAAGCATCTGAGCTAATACTGTAAAGCATTAGCACAGTACCTGGTATCTGTATTTAAGTAGTAGAATGTAGAAAGAAACATAAATAGATTGACATTAAAATATCAAGAAATAACTAATTTTTATAATGTTTTATTGATAACCACATACATACATAACCACATACATAAACAAAGCCTAAGTGCATAAACAAAGCCTAACTTTGGAAAAGGTCTTTATGGAAGATAAGTTGCTAGGGACTTGTGAGGCATCATGCCAGGCAATTTTAGCTAAGATTAAGAGTGTGAGGTAATTAAATACTGCCATGAAGAACGCTAAAAGCAATTGCTTCTACATTTCAAAGCTTGTTAGTGTCAGTAATAATACCCACAGAAAATTTCAAAATCTTAATGTGCCTCAGTTTCCTCATTTATAAAATGGAAACATCTACCTCATGAGGATTATAGGTAATGTTTGTAAAGTGCATGGCATTTAAAAGGCATTCACTAAATAGGTTTTTTACTTTAATCTGAAATGGATAAGTGAATCTTTTCCCTATTTGTTACAAAAACAATTTCTTTTTATTTGGTGCCAAGATTTAGATTTATAACTTAAGGTCATAAGCAATCTACTCATTACCAGGTAACATAAAATTTGCCATCTTTAACAATTTTTAAGTACAGAGTTTAGGGTTAAGTACATTCACTGTTAAGCAATTCTAGAATGCTTGCTTCATCTTACAATACTGACTACCTATTAAGCCCATCAAACAACTGCCATTCCTCCCCCAGGGCCTGGTGACCACCATTGTACTAATGTCTGAATTTGACTAGGTACCTCATAAAAGTGGAATCATACAACATACTAATTATTTTTTACTGCTTATAACACTAAAAATGTCAAAAAACAAACTTCAACTGAGTACTTTTTAAAAATCTTAATTGACTTTATTCAATGATTCATGAATTGGGCTACATCCCATGTAGTAGATAAAAAGGCGCTCCAAGGAGCTGTATCAAGTGGAACTTTCACAGGCAGAACAAAGCAGGTCACGAAAGTTAAACTAGGTAAGAGCAGATCACTGTGGCAAGATCACCTTCCCTTAGGGAGAGGCAGTGATCTATCCAGCAGATGGCCTTGCTAGTGCTCCTTCGGTGATTCCTAAGGGACTGGTTAAAGATTACATTCCTAGAAACTAAAGTACTGAAAGTCTCAGTTTAGTGATGTGGGCTTACAGACTCCATTTGGGGCTAGTTTTATTTTTCAATAGTAGCTTCTACTCACCCATGTATTGGGTTGTCAGAAATGTCATGACATTTTTTTCTATGTTTTTCAAGCAAAACTGTATCATGACTTTTCCGACAACCCAGTATTTGTCTTTTCTGTGACTGGCTTATTTCGCTTAACGACGTCTTTGAGGTACACCCAAGAAGCATGTGCCAGAATTTCCTTTTTTTTTTTTTTTTTTTTTAATGAAGCCAGATCTTCCTTTTACTAGCTATTGACTTTGGAAAGTCACTTGTCCTTACTAAGCCACAGTTTTTCATCTATAATAGTAGCTTTACCACAAAATTGTCAAGATAAAATAATATTTCATTCCTTTTTAAGGGTGAAGAGTATTTCATTATTTGGTCATGTTTCATTTTACTTATCCATTCATTTGTCAATGGACATTTGGGTTGCCATCAGTTTTTGGCTGTGGTGAATAAGCAGCTATGAGCATGGATGTGTGTGTGTGTGTGTGTGTGTGTGTGTCCTGGAGACCCTTTTTTTTTTTTTTATGTTTATACACAGAAGTGGGAATTGGTAGATTATATATGTGCTAATTCTATTTTTGAAGAACCACTTTCCTGTTTTCTTTAGTAACTGAACCATATACATTCCTACCAAGAGTGCACAAGATTGCAGTTCTCCAAATCTTGGTCAACACTTGTTTTCGGAACATTTGTTATTTTCTGGCTATTTGATAGAAGCCATTCTAGTAGGTTTGTCAGGTGATATCTCATTGTTTTTGATTTGCATTTCCCTAATCAATGAGCACTTCCCTAATCATTGAGCACTTCTTATATGAAAAAATGTTTATTTCAATTTTTGTCCATTTGGGTTTTTTTTCTTGATTGTTGTAAGAATTCTTTATATACTAATCCCACTTCTGGGTATAAATCAAAAAATATATATATACACACATACATACTATATATACTTATATAGTGTATATATAAACACACTATATGTATACTTATATATACACTATATATATGTATATATATACATACATAGTATATAAATATATATGATTTGCAGATATTTTCTTTTTATTGTTACTTTTTAGTGAAGTTCCTTTTTCTTACATCCTTGTTAATTTTTGACAGTATACCACCAAATCACCCATAGTACTGTTCCCCTCCTGTTTTCCAACTCTCTTCTCTCACTCCTTCTCCCCCACCCTTCCTGGATGCCTTATATCAGGTCAGCATTCAAGCTTTATCTTTGACCCTTTGTTTGATTGCTCTATGTTCACATGTAAGTGAAACCATCCAGTATCATTCCCTTTCTGGCTTATTTAGTTTAGCATAATTCCTTCCAAGCTCCATCCATGTTGCCATAAATGGCATGAGTTTATCTTTACAGACTGCTAAGTAGTGTATTCCATTGTGTATATAGACCATATCTTCTTGATCCATTCATCTGTTTTGGACATTTAAGTTGTTTCCATACATTGGCTGTTGTAAATAGTGCAGATTTCCTTTCAAATTAGTGTTTTCCTTTGGTAGATTTTTAGAAGTGGAATCACTGGGTTATATGGCAGATTCATTTTTAGTCTTTTGAGGAACCACCACTTGGCTTTCTATAGGGGCTATATTCCCACTAGTCTGTATTCCCACCAGGTGAGGGCTACTTTTCATACCGTCACCAGAACTTTCTAGTTTGTATGTTTGTTTTAATATGGTCTATGCTCACAAGTGTGAGGTGGTATTTCATTGTGGTTTTGATGCGTTTCCCTGATAAGTAATGATGGAAATTTTATTATATGCTTGTGACAATCTTGATTTGCAGATAATTTTCAATTATTCTTAATGTTTTCACTACTGATTGCATGAGAATAAATAAAACTACTGCTAGTGACTCCCCTCCCCACCCAGACCTTAAAAGCAGGTAATGATAAGTTTTTTATTACCTGGGATGTAGATATGTGGTTATTTCTTAGATTAGTTGTGCAATGGGGAAACTGCCTTAAAGCAATCTTGTCCAAATGCCTTAGGAATTCTTTCTATAATTTTTAACATTCACACTCAGTGACGGAAACTTACAACATCAGTGAGCACATATGGTTCAGTATTCTCATAAAGACTTGGAAGCTCAGTTCTTTTGCAATTTCTGGTGGCTTAACTGATTTTTACAGAATTTTATCATGAACGTTTTCAAATATACTCTGCAGTAAAGCACACAGCACAATGAAACTCCATACTGATCACTGAGATAGAACAATTAACAAGATTCCGCCACCCTTTTCTTCTTGGTGTCATTTAATCTACATTTCAACCACATTGCCATTATCGTATCCAAAAATCAATAGAATTTTTTGTCATCAAATATGCAATTTATAGTTATCTCTCAAAGATCTTTTTATTGCTAGTTTGCTCAAGTCAGGGTCAAAACAAGGTCTGCACTTGACATTGGATTGCTAATTTTTAATTATAAAAGCGATACATGCTCATAAAAAAATCAAATAACTCAGAAAGTTGTAAAGTGAAAAGGACCATTTCCTCTCTCCCAGCACCCACTTTTCATAACCCACTGTTAAGTTTCTTGCTAGTCTTAAAAAATTTTAATGTAAATGTATGCATTAAAGCAGTGGGATGATACCATATAAATGTTCTATAATATTTTTCTAATAAAAAGATGCTGTCAGTGCATTTAAATCTCTCTTTATTAGCTACAAGGCATTCCCCCATATGAGTGTGCCAAACTTTAAACCTTTACTGGTAGGTAACTGTGGGTTTTCTCTGGGCTATCAGTAACAGTGCTACAGTAAAAATCATTTGCACAAATCCGTCTACTTCCTCAAGTACTGGTGAGGGATAAATTTCTACAAATGGAACTGCTAGGTGAAAGTGCAGGCATGAATTTTATTTGGATACATATCCAGGACCAGTGGAAAATTCCATTTACCTCGCACCATCACCAATCTGATAGGTGGAAAAACTGGGTCCTGACTATACCACTTGGTGTCCCTGCCCAGCCGTTTCTGATAACAACTCATTCAAATGGGAAAATCCTGTTAAAACAGTTCTACCAGTACAGCTGCACCATAAAAATTTTGATTTAATATATCCAGAAAATTAAAGCTTCATGAAAGCAACTTCAAATTTCAGATAGGTTAAAATCTTTATGTCCTCTCATTGATATGAACCTGGCCTAAACAAACTCCTCAAAGAAACTTTGGAGATAAGTTATTTCTCTAACAAAAGGACTAGAGCATATAGCGGGTCAGGGAGGAGGATTAAATTTTCATAGATATAGGAGTCTTCCTAGATCTGCTCTCTCCCACAGAGATGGCACTAACCACGTGTGGCCTGTTATTAAGCACATAAAATATGGTTATTGTAACTGCAGGGTTGGATTTCTAATTTTAATTTTAAATGTAAAAAGTGGATACTTAATTTAATTACATAAAACATTTAAAATGTCACTAATAACTCATTTTTCACAGTAAATTTCATGACATCTAAATCCAATTATGTATGACAAAAACCTAGCGTGTGAATTGACATATTTTTAGTATAAACTACACACCAGATTTTGAAGACTTAGCATGAAGAATAAATCTGAAACACCTTAATAAATTTTTATATTGACTCCATACTGAAATGTTTTTAAATTGTATTAAATTACTAAATTACTTTCACCAGGTTTTTTTTAGAGGAGATATTATAAATTTTTAATATTTATATGACTGATTATATTTCTGTTAGTGCTGCTCTAGATCAGGGTAACAAACTACATTTTTCTGGAGAGAAGTTTCATGCCAATGCCCCAGAAACTGAAGTTTCAAGGTTAAGAATCATACTAGACTTAACTGTAAGAGATCCTTTCCAGCTCCTTCTTGAGGCTGTTCTCAAAAAAACCTTTATCAGGGAGGTAACTGATGCCAAAATACACAGCATCTTACGAAATCACTGTTATTCTCTCACGTAAGTGAGGTTTCCAGCAGCCATCTCTTCTGACGTTGACACATTAGCTGGCCAGTTTGGGAGCAGGCCTGGTGTGCTGGTACTGAAAATCTGACCTCCCCAACAAGGGTCAGTTTTCCAGAAGAAAGTACAACTTGAGGAAGGGAGCAGCAAGCATAACCTAACTGTTCCACCTTATGCCTCACTTCCCATACCCATGTTCTCTGCTCCAAAGAAGCCTGTATTCTGGGGCAAATATCCTGAAAGACTGTGAATATGTAGCAAGGCTAATTCAAAACTGAAAGTAACTACTCTGACTAAAACTACTGACCCAAGAAGGTCAGGAGAGTAGCTCAAAAAACCGGGTTAGAAGAAAGGGAATTAAAAGAATTGCTCACTTTGGGATAATAAAGTACCCCTCCTTCATCGTTTTATACATTGATTAAATGATAACATTGAAAGTGGTATATCATTAGTAAAACAGTAGGACGCAGTTTTCCTTTATTCTGTCCTCGTGTGTCCTTTCTGTGTTTCTCTCAGAACATCGTCAGCTCGCTGAACATCAGTACTTACTTAATCCCTCTTTCACGTACCGCATATCCCTTGCCAGACCTACTAGACCACAGACTGACATCCGAGGAAGGGGGGGCGGGAGGAAGGCGTCAGTGTCAGGAGAGGGTAGAGAGCACAGATTTTAAGAGCACATTCAAAATGATTATTCCGATTTGGCCAAAAGAGTTGGTGTATCTTGAAATCTCAAAAAATATTAAAGGACGTGTGTTTTGACTCTCAAAAACGAGCACAAATTAAAACAAGTCTAGGAAGACGGTCCTAATCCACAGCATTTCTAACTAGAGCAGGGCAGGGACTCAAATGCTGGCTCACACTGGAACAAGCCAAAATTCTAAGAATTCTTTGGAGGATGATACTGAAAACTTTAAATTTGACATATGCAAAGTAGAAGCTTTCCTAGCTACCTGAATCATGCCTTCACTTGTCACCAAAAGTAGAAATATTTGAAAAGTAAACAGAACATTTCAAATTTAGTAATTGTATGTAGTGGAACAAATGTTCCTTTCTTTAAAGTCACTTTTTATCCTCAAGGAAGGGAAGAATCATAACCTTTTTACGAAGTGGATCAATATTAGCAAAGGGCCAGATTATTTTAAATTTTGAGCCATCATTTCACCACCGGTCTCGGGGCTTTCCGGGTCCATGGAAGTAGCGGAGTTGAGGATTAGGGACATGTTGGAAATTTCCTTAATCTGTTGGCAGCAGTCACCACGTAGAAATGTTTCTTGAGGTAAAGAGAGAAAAGAAGTGTATTTATACACTTGTTTTAAGAAGAAAGAATAAAAGGAATCTCAAACAAGTTTAGCTACTTAGTTTTGTTTAAAATTGATCCTCTAGGGTCTCCCTGGTGGCGCAAAGGGTTGAGCGCCGCACTGTGGTGCACTGGCGGCACAGCAGCGAAAGTTCGATCCCAGGCCAGGGAGAGGACCCACAGGGCGCAGCAGACCTCTCCTCTTCTCCTACTGCTCCCCTCAGCAGTGTATTTCAGTTGATCTGCCTGTTCTGCTCCCCACTGTCTCTGGTGAACCCTCTCACCCCTGTCTCTGGCCTGTACCCCAGCTCTTGTATGCATAAGTAAATCTTTAAAAAAAAAATTGATCCTCTAAAGGGGAAAACAAGATTCTAGCAAAATTAGAGCAGAGCTGTCCTAGGATTTCCAGGCACGTGTGGAGCGAGAGTAAAGTGAGCAGCTACCACGTCCTGCCTTTTTCACATAAGCATGGGGCCCCGGCACAGTGACTTGCCAATTAGAATCCACAACCCACCAGTGGGTCACAAAAAGAAACTGGTGACTATGACCAGCATTTTTCAAAAAAAGAAAACCAAGTATCATAGAATGGACACACCCTATTGAGAAGCCGTGAACTTTTTTCACACTTGTACACTGGCTCTCCAGCTGAGGCTTTGTGGTTTTGTTTTTGAGTGAGGGTTGGCATCAGTATGAAAATGTTAGAAAGCCATTTTTTGGAGGACAATTGTTTTTAAGACAGAGTTTGAAGTCCCTGGTGCCAATGCTGTAAACAAAATGTTAAGCCTAGGAGGGTTCCCCCAGCCCTAGTAGGGGCAGCGCCTAGTACATTCTGAGATGGGAAGGCATCAGATCTCAAGCTACAGTCCTGAGGCTTCCCGATCATCAATCAGGACAACACTCAGAGTTCATTCCGTCACTTCAAATGTCCACCTATGTGTGAAGGAAAGGCTACTTTCATGCCAGTTAAGGTTGTTGTTATTTTCCAAATTTTTTTGCATAGAAGAACTGGGGTAGGCCAGAGGTGCAGAGGACAGGGGAGAAGATTCACCAGAGATGGAGAGGGGAGCAGAACAGAAAGATTTACTTAAATACACTGCTGAGGGGAGCAGTGGGAAAGACAGGAGAGGTCTGCTGTGCATATGTAGCTTAACTTCCTGGCCAGGAATCAAACTCAGGCTGTACTGGCGGCAGCACTGAGACTTAACCCCTAGGCCACCAGGGAGGCCCCGCCACCTTTTTAAAAAAATAATCTTTCTACATAAAATCAAAATGTAAATGAAAACTTGGCTATAATTCTTTCAAGGGACATATTAAAAGGATAAGCATTGCCTTTGCTAAAAGGAAAAACAAATACCTTCCATTTCCTCTGAGTCATGTATTTCTGCAGCAATAACTGGGATTTGAGGCGCACTTTGGATTTTGAAGCTTTGGCAGGCAAATTATTCAGCCACTCATGTTTCAGGCACTGTGTGGCACTCATTCTGCAGCTGTGAAATCAAAGGAGTTGGAGCTTTTAGTTGGGGTGTCTTTTCTGGTCTCCAAAAATTTGTTCCAATTCGGTAGGAAACCCAAGTCAATGAAACAGATTAATCACTTAAGCAGATTCATACTGCTTACTAAAAAAGGAACTCCTGGTTCTAAAATTTTCCTCCTTAAAGTGCAAAAAAGTCATCAGCAAAATGTTCCCTGTCCTCTGGAGAGGGAACATATTCCAGTGATTAATCACCACCTCCCAGGGAGACAGGGTTTAGAAAGGCCAGCTGTGCCTGGAATTGCTTTTAAGGAGTAAAAGAACATGAGGCTAGGGAGCAGTTCATTTCTCCTTCCAGAGAATAACGTCAACTTGTTCATCTGTATTTGGAATATTTTTCCTCTCACCAAGCTTTTCACAATAAGAAAGAAACAAAAGTAGAAGCCAGAGAGCGCTGATGTCTTAGAGCACAGACTTTGCGGCTCACTGCTGGGTCATTCGCAGTCATTCTCATTCGTCCGCCTATTAGAAAAATCCAGTGGCTCCATCCAGGACTTTGATATTGCGCTAATGGCCTTCATTATCAAGAAATGGGTTTTCTGGTCTTTATTCTGGGAAACAACCTCTCCATAACTCTTCCCTGTCCCATATCAGCTAATATATAAATAGGAACAAATTAGAAACAGAATAAATTTGTAAATGCTTCTTTCCAAAACTCTATCTGGATTTTATGCTCCCAGTTGTTTATTTTTTTTAAATTTTTTTTTATTTATCTATGTATGTAAGAACTGGGGTGTAGGCCAAAGGTACGGGGTGATAAGAGGACTCACCAGAGACAGAGTGGGTTGCTGAACAGGCAGATCTTCTGAAACACACTGCTGAGGGGAGCAGCGGGTGAGACGAGAGGTCTGCTGCGCCATGTGTGGGTCAGCTCCCTGACTGGGGATCGGACTCATGCTGTAGTGGCTGGTCATAGCTTGATAGTGCCAAGACTCTAACACCTGTGCCACCAGGGCTTAAAACAAAATACATCCTAGGTGGCCTCCCTGGTGGTGCAAGGGATTAAACATCGCACTATGAAGTACCTGCAGCCACTGCAGCACGAGTTCGATCCCTGGCCAGGGAGGGGACCCACATGGCACAGCAGACATCTCTTGTCTCATCCGCTGCTCCCCTCAGCAGTGTATTTCAGTCAATACACTGCCTGTTCTGCTCCCTACTGTGTCTCTGGTGAATCCTCTTACCCCCACACCTCTGGCTTGTCCCCCAGTTCTTGTATGCATAAATAAATCTTTTTTAAAAAACCAACACCTCCTAGTTGTTTGATTTTAATTGATTTCCTTCTTCCCTTTGCAGAATACCTATTTGCCTGGGAAGAAGTAGCAGACTAAGAAGCCCTGGGCAGAATCGGTCCATAGGAGCCCCGCAATAGCTGAGCTTCACCGTACCCTGACCAGCTGTCCATCATAGTTTCATAAGTGAATGGTACCTTTTCTCTTTAACCAGCAACCGGGAGACAAAGTCCTTGGCCTCCTCTGACAGTCCTTCAAAGGTGTCAGCATCAAAATCCCAGCTACAGTTCACAATGAAATTCATGGTCTCTGCATCTGTTTCCCCTAGAAATGGGGACAAGCCACTGAGTCTACAGAGGAGAGAGAGGACCGTCAGCATGTGGAAGCCACACCTCCACTGCACAGCAACAGAAAAGACAGAGAAGACTCTGATGAGGTTCAAGCAGAGCTAACCAGAATTAGGAAGGGGGAGGCGGGGAAGCATGCCCATCACTTCTCCACGGAGATAGGCCAGAGTGTTCAGTTAGGGAAAGAAGTTAAGAATTGGAAAACTGGAAACAAGAAGTGTTCAAATCAAGTCCCTGTCATGCTCACCTCTTTTCCCCTTACCCTCAAGTAAAGAGCAAATCTGGCATTTACCAGGTATATATTGGCTTATTTAAAAATACCTAGCATATCTGAACTATGTAGCTTGTTTAAATAGTACCCAGGGCTCAGGGCTCAGGGGCCAAAGAAAAACTGACTGTAGCTCTTCCAGAGGGCAGAGAGACAGGCCACCTTAAATGGCTGGCCTTGGGCCTCAAACTTCTCCCGCTACAGCGACACACACTTTCAAAGCTGGGGGACAAAGGAGGCAGTTATCCATGATGAGAAGATTGGGAGCAAAGCATGACCTTGTTGGGCCTCAATAAACAACTAGGAAAGTCCACAGAGAGTGGAGAATGTCCTAGAAGGAAACGAGAGTGCAGGGCAGGAGGGACAAGGTGAGAGAGACACTGATGGCCCTGCCCGTCTGTCTTGACCCCTTCAGAGCCCTCGAGCCCCATGTGGACCACAGCACGTGCACTGCCCTGCTGCAGGTTTTCTCTCCACTTAAAGCTGTGTTATTCACCCCAAAGTTTCAAGGAAGTAATGCCCCCAGGATCAGCTCACAGGAATAACTGATAAGAGTTTCTGCATAAACACTCCAACTCCCCCACCCTCAGATGGAATAACTCTGAGAGGGTGTTACGAAACGGATCCCAGAGTACCCCCCTATGATGACAGCCCAGATACCGGCTGAGTAACGCTGGATGCCTTCCTCTCCTGCTCCTCTTTTCCCATTCCCCTGTTGGTATTTCCTGGGGACACCTTCCAAATAAACTACTCACACTGATTTGTGCTGAAAATATGCAAACGAAAAAGCCTCCCAGCCCCGGCTGGAGCCCCACCCCTCTCCCCAACCCTCCACTCACAACATGTAGGTGATGACTCCCACACTCCACATGTCCGTGGGGAAAGAGACAAACTCATAGTTGACGACTTCGGGAGCGAGGAACTCAGGGGTGCCGAAGTTCACCTTTAGCTTCTCCCGAGGCTTGTACCTGCAGATAGGGGTACAGAGCACCATGGGAGTGTGGCCTTGGAGAACATTGGATGTGGGGACTAATTCCTAGAGGGGCTCAGACATTCCTCATCCTCCCTGTCAGCTGTGTTATCTGCATTTCACAGTCCACCACCTGTGTAGCTTACTGGGGAATTATCACACACCAGGTCCTAAATTCAGGCTTTCCTAAGTCACTCAGGAGAAGCAGAAAACCACAGTCCTCCAGGGACTTATAATTTAGAAGGGAGAGAAGATCAATGTAGCTATCCTATTCAGCATGCAGCTATATGACTGAGCATAAACAAGTTGGGTAGAAGCTGTATTTGGAGGATTACTCGACAGTAAGAAGAAAAATGCTCAACCTGACTAATCAGGGAAATGCACATCAAACCCACAATGAGACCCACTATCAAAAACACCCCAAAACAGCAAGTGTTGATCAGACTATTGAGGAGCTGGGAACTATTGGAGGTGGGAATGTAAAATAGTGCAGCTAGCATGGGAAATGTTATGGCAGTTCCCCCAAAAATTAAAAATAGAATTCCTATATGATCCACCAATTGCACTTCTGGGCACATATCCAGAAGGATTAAAAGCAGGGTCTCAAAAAAATATTGATTTATCCATGTAACCTCACAGTCACCAAAAGTTGAATGAGTAGATAAACAAAATGGTACAACGAAGTAGAATATCCATACAATGAAATACTAATGGAATTCAAAAGGAAGAAAATTCTGATGTACTTGATGAACTTCAAGGATATTATACTAATGAAACAAGTCAAAGAAATCACAAATACTGTATGATTCCACATATATGAGATACCTAGAGTGGTTAAATTCATAAAGATAGAGCATTGGTTTTGCAAGGTGGAAAAAATTCTAGAGATTGTTTGCATAACAATACATGTTTAACACTATTAAGCTAATTTTAAAAATCTTAAACTATGGCAAATTTCACTCTGTGTATTTTAATACAATTACCAAAAAAATAGAAAAAAGTGGACATGGTTTTAGGAAGGTTAAGAAGAAAGTTGATGTGAAAGGTGACTTTTAGAGTCACTATTGAAGAAGAAAATGGCTAGCTAGAATTTAATGGGTATCAACTAAGGTATCCTTTGGTAAGCAAGTGAATAAACAAACTGGTATATCCAGACAATGGAAAAATATTCAGTGCTCAAAAGAACAATTAAGTCATGAAAAGCCATGCGGGAGCCTTCAGGTCACATTATTAAGTGAATAATCCAATCTGAAAAGGCTGCATAACGTGATTCCAACTATATGATATTCTGGAAAAGGCAAAACTATGGGGACAATGAAGACAGTGATTTCCAGGGGTTGGGGGACGGAGGGGTGAATAGGCAAAGCACAGAGAATTTTTAGGGCAAAATTTTAGGGTAAAAAGAATTTTAGGATAAAAAGAGAATTTTAGGGTAAAAAGTCTCTGTGATGCTATAATGATGGCTACATGTCCTCATACACTTGTCTAAACCTTTAGAATCCAATACCAAGAGTGAATCCTAAGCTAAGTTTTGGGCTTTGTGTGACTATGATTGTAAATGTAGATTCATCTGGTGAGGGTTAGCTCCTCTGCTGTCACCACACGGAACACAAGAAGCAGGCCTAGCTTGCATCCAAGTTCAGTTCAATCTAAACTGACTCCCAAGCAGTGGTGTGTGAGTAAATGTTTAACGTTCAATGATCTGATTGTTTTTTAAAGACCTGATGTGCAACGGTTGCCAATTTTTGTGGTGTAAACACTGTCTTCACCATGGCTCATTGAATGTAGCTTAGAAGTAATGCACAATAGCCACCATTCTGTCTTTCTACCGTATGGTGCAACAGACATAAATAACTTCATGAGCATAAACAATACAGACAAGCATTGCTTAACTGCAGGAGAAATACTGCTGGACAATGGACTGGAGATGCCTCCCCAGTCCCAGAGTTAGCCTCAGTGTGCAGTTAACACACCAGTGCAGGAGCAGTTAGCACTCAGAGTCCTGGCCCGGTCTCAGCACTCCTAACAGAGCTGCGGATGACAGGTCAGGCTGGGCTGTGTCCTCGGAAAATTACCTCCCTGCAAACTCCCCCTTTCCTCTGGGAACTGGCCTTCACACATAGGGTTTGTATGTTTTTTACCCATGTAGCAATGTAGAGATAGTGAAGTATAAAAGGGGCCCAGATTTCCGGAGAAAGATCCATGTCCGGGTCCATATGCATATGAATCTAGAATAAGGCGCCTGGTCTCCAGAAATCTGAGTACCGCCTGGTTTATGGTTTATCCTCCCACAGCCTGGGTTACGGGCCAGAGTTTTTTCTGTAACATAACAGCATTCCACTCGATGATGGATCGCATATGGAACAGCGGTTCCAACAGGTCCCCCACAGAGCCTTAGTGTGTAGTAGGCTCTACCACCTAGGTCCGTCTATTTACAATTTATGACGTCAGCATGTCACATTTCTGAGAACATGCACCTATCAGTAAGCATGGGTGACTGTAGTAAAACAGAAAGTGAAACATTTTGAAATTTTAATCCTTGTTTATATAATAATTTGTTTCATGATAAGTTTATACAATTTCAACATAAATAACGGCCATGTTTAACTACTGGCTTATATAATTCCTTATGTAACCTAGCATGAGCTGGGTTCAGCATACCACTCCCTCAGCTGACTCACAAATGTGTGGGTGAGAATAAATGACTGTTGTTTCCAGCACTGGAGTGGTTTGTCATAGAGCAGTATCATGGCAATAGCTAACTAACGCATCCACCCCAAGTTCTGTCAAAATAGCCACCGAGAGCCCCTCTCCAGAGTCTTAAGAGAGGCTTTAGGGTCAGAGGTCACATTTGAGGTCATAACCACCTAAGGAAGGCCTCTGTGGGCACCTCTTTGCACTGCCGAAGGATGTGATGGCATGGGGCTCGGGTTCCAGTCTCAGCATGTACTGGGGTCAGGAGGTGGTCAGCACACACACAGCCACCGGTCAGGACAGCAAAACAATCTGTACTTCACCTAAGGGACTTTAAGACATTTTAATTACTATACACAATGTTCACTTTGTTGCAGGGCAGGGAGAGGGGCACTTCAGAACTCTTAAACTTGCCCTTTCTAAATGGGTTTTGCTTTTTGCTGCATTAAGACAAATATATAAGGTTTTTAATGGAAAGGAATGTTAATATAATTAGGGAATGATACAGCAAAGACAAAGAATATAGTTATTAAATTAAGCATTTAAAGTTACCCATTTCCTTGAGGGTTAAAGTTTAGCTAAATAGGATTGGCCCAAAGCAAGGCCCAAAAGTCTGCTACGAGTTTAAAGGACCTTTCAGTAGAGACCCATAGAAAAGGGTCAGAATGAGTCAGACAAATTTGGGAGGAAAAGAGCAAAATTAAAATTAAGGTGAAAGCTGTTTTTGTTAATTTCCTCACAGGTCTCTCGCTTAAATTTGTTTGAACTAGTTTAAGACTAAAAAGTAAGCGCAGTTTCTTCACAGGTCCCTCTGCTCTACTTGCCTCCTTTTGTTACAACTTTATGCAGTGAAACCCCATGCTGTCAGAGGGCGGTCCTGCACCACCCGCTGTGTTGTCTCACTGAAACTTCCTAACTGCTCCAGATCCAGTCGCCATTTTCTCACCATCGCACCAGGAACTAACCCAGCCCTGAATGGTACCATCCTACACGGCCACACACACATTTTCCCATTTAACCTAGTCATTTCCTGAAGGGTAGGGGTAGCGAGTGATGGGAAGTGAATGGAGTCAACTGTGCAGCACCCACTTCTGCCACCGCTTCCATCTCTGCTCTGACAGGTGGTTGAGGAACGGTCTGTGGTCCGTTCAGCGGCAGCAGAGCCCACGGCCCCTGCAGCAGCCACAGGCCTGTGTACAGAGTGGAAGGCAGCCAGCGCTCAGCGAAAGATTTCTCGGCCCCAGCGCTCGATAACTGACTGAGTCGGTGTATGTTAATGTCATAATTAAAATAGTGATTATTATTAAAAATAAATAAATGTGAACTGATTAAAAAAATACTGACTGAGCTATGGATAATCAGAGCCAAGATAGCCACAGAGAGTCCCCCCCCCCCAGGAGTTCTGTCAAAGCACAAAAAAAATCCCTTACCTTTTAGCCAACCCGAAGTCAATGATCTTAATCTGGTGTCCTGTCTGATTGACACATAGTATGTTCTCTGGCTGGGAAAGAAAGAGAAGTCTGCTTAGCTCATTCAAGAGCAAGGAAGGTTTGCAGTGTGCACATTTATTTGTCGATAGCTCCCAGACTCCAAGGGAAATGAATGGCTCAGAGAAGACAGATAATGAAAATAAAGTGTCATTGTACTACTTAATCTTCAAATAACACTTAAAGAGGTACATTATCCACATTTCACAGATGGGAGAACTGAGGCTCAGAAAGACAGAAGATTTGCCCTAGAGTCCAGGGCCAGGAAATGCCAGAGAGCCAGGAAGGGAAGCCAGGAGCACCTGGCACGGGGCTCTTGAAGATGAGAGGAGCAGAGGTTAGAAACCCGGGAGCTCCACCCACCCCGTGCCCAAGGAGGCTGACCTTGAGGTCCAGGTGCAGGATGTAGTGCTGATGGAGGTAATGCACGCCCTCGCAGATCTGCTTGGTGAATAAGACCACGTCTAGCTCGGTCAGGTGGTACTTCTCATTTGTGATCCGTTCGAAAAGCTCACCCCCATCCACACTGCAGGGCAAAGGGGGCAGGAGAGGGGCGGGGAGACAGGCACCTGAATGAAAAGGCTCTCAGAGGGCTTGTCCACGCTTATCACTAGAGGCCAAAAGAGGCCAACCCAGGGGAACCCAAGGATGCCACTGCCGCCTGGGGTTTTGTGGGATGCTTTGTCCCAGCCCCTTCCCAGTTCAGAGTGCAGGTGGTTAAAAAAGGAAGTGACGGGCCAAGGGAAGACGGGGTGGTGTGCACGGCTGACGAGCCAGGTTCCCTCTCAGTATGCTGGGGCCCAAATTGTAAACATATTTGCCCGGAGGGACCAATTAGCACAAGCCCTACACAGCCAAATCAGACCAGATATGACACAAAAGTTTCCTTATAAGATGGAGTCATTAGTCTATCTTCTACTTTTCCAAGATATGACATAACAAATGTTTCGCTCTCCTCAGTCCTACCAGAAGGAAAATAATAACACAAGCGTTAGAATAAACGAAAGGCTTCTGAGCCCTTGATGACAGGGTCAGGGGGTGCTGGGCGTGGTGGGGACTATGGTAAATGGAAGATGGTTCATCCCATCTACAAGGTCAGTCGCTATGAGCTCCACATATTGTCTCCAGCTGCAAACGCAGGCTCAGCTTTGCTAGGTCATTCATATTTTCAAAACAAGCCAGATATCTAGGTTCTAAGGCAAAATGCCCCAGTTTCTAATTGTTAACGACTAAATCAAAATTACTAAGAATTGTGTAAGCCAAACACGTACATATGGAGGCCAAACTGGCCACCTGTCATTGGCTAGTGACACAATGGCTCTGTACTGGAGGTCAAACAGCTGAACCCAAGCAGAGGAGGTGACGACAAGGCCAAGAGTAGGCCTCTCCTGTCCCAGAGAGGAGAAAGTCAAAGGAGAGCATCGCCTAGAGCCACAGTCCAAGCCCTGGCCCTCGGAGGACACGCTGGCCCCTCCTGCGACACTCACTACTCCATCACGAGGGTGAAGCTGTTCTTGCTCTCAAAGGCATCGTAGAGCTGGATCAGGTTCACGTGGCTGAGCTGGTTCATAATGTTGATCTCGTTCTTCACATCCTCCTGTGGTGTGGAGCGGAGAGGAGTTTCCAACAAATGTGTCAGGAAGAGAGCCAGCTGTACCTCCCAAGATACAACGTACCTACACCCAAGTGCACACACATCACGTATGCATGGCACATGCCACATGCATGCACGTGTGTGCACACGGTCGGCCTCCTTGTTTCCTGCTCTCACAGCGAGTCTCTTTACTCACCACCCGAACCTGGTCTTACAGCAGAAGGGCCCTTAGTCGGACCCACCCCTCTCACAGGAAACTGAGGTCCCAGGACACCTACGTACAGGTGCCCTGGGTGCAAGGTGATCTGCAAGCTGGAGTGTGGGGTCGTGTGAAAGAGGGAGCGTTTCCAGTGGCCAGGTTTCCTGCTTGCCCGGAGGGGCTGGGGACATCATGGGCCTGGGGGCTGGGAAGGGAAGGAAGGGGCCCTGGAGTTGGCCAGAGGCGCTGGCTGGCCCAGGGCGCAAGCCTTACCCGGTCCTTGGCGCTCTTTACTTTGATGATCTTGGCCGCCAACGAGAGGCCTGTTGACTTCTCCACGCACCTGTGGACCTGGCCAAACCGGCCCCTGAAGAGACACATTGACACATCAGGCTGAGAGCCCAAGAGGCTCA
The DNA here is from genome assembly GCA_019455555.1 of Galemys pyrenaicus. Taxonomy (NCBI): domain Eukaryota; kingdom Metazoa; phylum Chordata; class Mammalia; order Eulipotyphla; family Talpidae; genus Galemys; species Galemys pyrenaicus. Next base: position 1,716,114 of record JAGFMF010011914.1, on the reverse strand, counting down.
CCCCGCACTTGGTGGGCCTGCCTGTACCTGTGCTTGTGGGCCTGCCTTCCTCCACACACACACAGCCAGGGCTTACGCTAAACCCCACAGTGTTCCCAGCATCACCCCCACTCCACAGGGATATCTGAAACCCAAGGAACTTCTTTACCCCACTCTACCCAGGCTGTCCTGCATCCGGGGGACCGCCCCCTAGAAGCTGTCCTATCACCCCACCCCATGCCAGCTCTCCTGCCACTTCCATGTCCCATAGGATATGGTTCCATGTCCCTCCTGTGTGGAATCTCCTGGCCGACAGCTTCCCTCATCCCCACACATGGCTTTCTACACTCTGGGTTCTCCACTCACACTCAGCTGCATGGGATCCCACTCCCGACCTGGGCTCTCTCAGCTCCTGAGAGGCATCCAGCTGCAACCCTGCTGGTTCTCCAGACCCCTGCCTGGCCCCGCCCACCCTCCTCACCAGAGCAGAAGGCCCACCTACCCTCCCAAGACTTCGTGCTGGCACACCGTGTAGCCTGCTGAGCTCGAGGTCTCCTTGACACGCACCATCCGGTGCTCGAAAGGGGCTGCTGGGGCTGGACTGTCATCTGTTCAGAGGACAACAACCCATGAGCTCCTGGTGAGGCTGCACCTCTCTCCGCTGCCCAGACCACGGCGCTGCACTTGCTTCACGTGACAAGCATCTCATTCAAACCGCACGTGTGTCAGAGGAGGAAGCTGGGGCTCAGAGAGCTGAGGTGGCTGCCCAGGGTCACCCAGTCAGGGGTAGACGGGCTTGCAGCCTGGGCCTTCCAGCCCTGTGACTCTTGTTTGCCGCACGGAGAAGCTATGTCCAGTCCATCCAGTGATGATGAGGAGGGGGTCCGGGGACGGAGCCGCCCACAGGAATCGGGAGGCTCGCTTGACCAGGTGTGGAGCAGGGCTTAGTGATGGCCTAAAGGTACAGGCAGGGCCCTCCCTGGTGGCGCAGTGGGTTAAGCAACGCACTATGAGGTAAACTGCAGCCACTGCAGCACGAGTTTGATCCCTGCCGCCAGCTGGGGAAGTGACCCACACGGTGCAGCAGACCTCTCCTGCCTCTCCCGCTGCTCCCCTCAGCAGTGTGTTTCCATCCATCTGCCTGTTCTGCTCCCCACTCTGTCTCTGGTGGATCCTCTCATTACCTGCCCCCCCAAACTCTGGCCTGTGCCCCAGTGCTTGTATGCATAAATAAATCTTTTTTAAAAAAGTACAGGCGTTGGAAGAAGCAGCCACAGAAGTCTAGCTGGGGACAGGGTGGAGTGGGGCGAGGGGTGTGGAGTGGAGGGCAACAGTGTGTCTACAGATTAAAACGTTTTTGTTTTTTAAACAAAATTTATCCTTCAGAAGTAAGATATACGTAGAAATATTACATGACACGGAGTCAAGAAATAAAACAGACTCCAAAGCACACGCCAAACACAGCGACATACGCCAGGTTGTACCTGACCCTGGACAACCCAGGGGGGTCACAGCTATGGGGAGCACGTCCCGGGAGCACTCGGAGGGTTCCACGGATGACTGACTGCCTCCCAAGCCAGGCCCAGAGCCGGGGGACTCGCCCCTTGGTGTGTCTTAACACAGCCGTAGAACAAGTCGACTTCGCTTTGAGCGGGTATGGCTTATTCTTTGTGTGTGTCTGTGAAGGCAAACCTTGAGACACAGGGGGGGTGAGGTTTGTGGGTTCTGTTGTCTTTGTCCTTTTCCTGGGTGCCTAGAGTGGTTGGAGAGCTCAGACTCCGCAGAAGCACAGGCCCCAGCACTCGATCCCGTGTTGAGCGCCTGTTCTGTCGTCTCTGCCTTCTGTTCTGGGAGGCGGCAGAGTCAAGGTGTCCGCAAACTTCTGGAGCTAGACAGCCACGGCCACCAGCACTACCTCTGTGGCCGTCAGCGCGCTTCTGAACCTCGTCGTGTTCCCGTATTTCCCCACCCGTGGGCCCATGAAGGCTGGGCGGCACGCAGTGAGTCCTTGGGGAACGCTGACTGCATCGCCAGCCCAAGTCTTCAGGAGCGGCTGAAGTCGCCACCTGCTCTCCTCACAATTCAGGAATCGGGGAGGTGTGTCCACATCTGGACGGGCCATGCGAGGGGAGAGGAAGCAGCTGGAGAAATCAGTGCGACAGGGCAGCTGGGAGGCCCCGGAGCGACAAGGGGCACGAGGAGGCCCTGCCCCTGGGACTCCAGACGTTCCAGGGCTTCCTACAGTCCCACAGGGCGAGGGCTCTGACCAAGGAGGGTAAAGCCCTAAAGGCTCAAGCAGTTGAAGGCCTTCGGGTCACAAGAACAGAGGACTCCTCTCTCCCGCCACCCTCACTGGGGCAGAAAGCAGGTCAGCAGTCTCACTGTCCTCCTCCTTGTCCCCTGGGCGCGAGTGGCTGAGTGGATTATAGACACCAACTAATAGACTTGCTTTTTAATAGGCATCTTCCGTCTCCACCAGAAGTTATGCCGAAGGTGGAAAGCTCCACAGGCAGGTGGCCATGGAGCCGTTCTCTTTTCCCCATCGCGTCCAGCCCCAGCTGAGCCTTCTGCATCCCCGTGCTGGGCCTCCAGCCCTGAGACAGATATACCATCACACTGTTCCAGCCTGGACCTCCCCGAGCCTGCATGTCTCCTCTGAGAACTGCAGGGAGAACCCCTCAGGAGTCACCCCTCCACACGTACTCGCCTTGGGCCCCGGGACCAGCCCCACTTACCCAGAACCACACTGCCAGCCTCAGCGCCCAGGGGCACCGTCCTTCCTGCTTCTGCTCCTCCCGCGCTCCCTGCTGAGCAGCCCTTCCTGGGCTCAGCGTTTCCCGCTCCTGGGCCTTCCTCCTGCTGCAGGCCCAGGGGCCCAGTGTTGTCGCCTCTGTCCATCCTGGCCGCACCTGGCCCCGTGGCAGGCTTGACCCCAGGCCCCTGCTTCTCCTCGGCCTTTGCTCCCTCATCGCTGTTCCACTTCTGCAGAGGAGGAAATTCTCTGGCTTCTTGTGGGATCTGTTCGCTGGCCTCAGTTCCAGGGGCCTGGGGACAGTGTGTGGGCTCAGGTGGGTCCTGCCCGCCTGGATGGGCAGCTGCTGGAGCCTCCCCAGGGGGTGTGGGTCTGAAGCTGTCTCCTCCTGTCACGAGCAGCTCCCCGGGGGTCTCCGTCTCCTGCACATGGACGGAGATGCTGGGCAGAGAGAAACATGGGCCAAGAATTAAGAAAGGGGGCTCTGGAGTCGGAACAGACCTGGGTTCAAGTGCCTGCCGTTGCCGCTCACCAGGTTGTTTTATTTTTTTTTTAAAGGTTTATTTATTTATGCACACAAGAGCTGGGGTACGGGCCAGAGGCGCGGGAGGTGAGAGGATGCACCAGAGACAGAGCGGGGAGCAGAACAGGCAGATCAACAGAAATCCACTGCTGAAGGGAGCAGCGGGTGAGGCAGGAGAGGTCTGCTGCGCCATGTGGGTCCCCTATCTGGCCGGGGATCAAACTCACACTGCTGTGCCATAGATGCTTCACAGTGCGGTGCTCACCCCGCTGCACCACCAGGGAGACCCATAGGGTTGTTCTAAAATAAGAGTTAGCTGTGGTTGGAGCCAGCAGACACCGAGCCTTGGCCCTCCGGGCCCCTGCCCACCTCCGCCCAGAAGCACAGCAGGGGAGAGCCTGGGTCCTCTGACGGAACCGTCAGCTCTCGGGACACTCCACTGGAGCAGTGACCACAGAAGACTTGCAGTGGCCTGGAGTGGACAGATTGGGACCAGTGCTTCTGAGGCCCCTTAGAAACCTGCCTCTGCCTCAGGCTTCCCTTCTCTGGGCCTCAGTTTCTCTTTCAGTCAAAAAAAGAGCAAAGGGGAAAAAGAGAGAAGGGGAACGAAGTCGAGCATCACACTGGAAGCCCCAGTTCAGACACGACTTATTAAAATTGCTCACATGAGTCTGGACTTCCTGTTTTGCTCCAACAAATGGACCTGGCTGCGCCGGGCCTGCATGTCCACATGACTGGGGAGCAGCTCCCCACTCCCCACAAGCCACGCTGTGCCCTGGCGATGCAGTGGATGAACCCTTCATTCACTCTCTGTGCCCAGACCCCGTGGCATTGGGGTTCCAAGCCCCAGTCAGAGGTTTTGGGCCTCTGAGCCAAGCCCCCCAGGGGTTCAGAGCTGCCCTCTCACAGCTGCTCCCGCTCCGACTGCTCGGACACCCCCGCTCACAGGCCCACATGTGTTGGGGTGCGGGGGCCGTCTGGGTGGACTGAATCTCAGGGAGCGCTGGGCACCCTCCTTTCTGGCCTTCGGTCGGCCACTAGGCTGGCGGATGACTTCGGCAAGGCCAGACCAGCTCCCTCCTCTGTCCGAGGCGCGGAGACAGCGGAAAGCACAAGTGTTCGGGCTGCAGGGAACAAGGCCTAAAATGGTACAATCACGGTGGAAACAATATGCCAGCTCCAGAAAAACTCTGAAATAGAACAACCATATGATCCAGCATATTCTGGGAATGTAGCCAAAGAAGTAAAAGCAGAGCCTCGAACAGATATTTGTTCAGGCACGTTACCAGCAGCACAATTCACAGCAGTCAAATGTTGAGGCAACCGAGTGTCCATTGACAGATGGACAGACACACAAAATGTGCTCTGTACCCACAAAGGAATATCACTGATCCTCAAAAAGGAAAAAAAGATGACATGATTGGACACAGATGACCCTTGAGGCCATCATCCTAAGTGAAATAAACCAGACACAAAAAGACAAACACTGTATGATTCCACATATGTGAGGTACCTAGTTAGTTACAGTTACAGAAACAGAAAGCAGAGTGTGGTACCGGGCTGGGAGGGAGTGGGAGTTGTTTGATGGATACCTTGCTTCAGATTAGCAAGATGACAAAGTTCTGGAGATCTGTGTCCTGACAATGTGAATACACTCAATGCTATGACACGGTCTACTGTAAAATGATTACGAAGGTAAAGTTGACAGTGTGTGTTTTGTACTGCAATAAAAGACACTGAAGCGGGGCCTTCTTGGTGGCTCAAGGGGTTGAGCGCTGTACTATGGAGCTTCCACAGCCACTGAAGTGAGAGTTCGATCCTCTGCCAGGGAGGGGACCCACATGGCGCAGTGGACCTCTCCTGCCTCGCCCGCTGCTCCCCTCAGCAGTGGATTTCCATTGATCTGCCTGTTCTGCTCCCCACTCTGTCTCTGGTGAGTCCTCTCAACCCCTGTACCTCTGGCCTGGACCCCAGTTCTTGTATGCATAAATAAATAAAATCTTTTAAAAAAACAAAACAAAACAAAAAAATAACATTGACCTCTCCTGTCTTGCCTGCTGCTCCCTTGCCATGTATTTCAGTAGACCTACCTGTTCTGCTCCCCACTCTGTCTCTGGTCAATCCTCTCACTACCCCCCTCCCATACACACACCTCTGGCCTACATCCAAATAATAAAACAAAATAAATCTGTAGAAAAAAAAAAAAAAGCTGAAGCCTCCCCGCAGCAGCTGGGGCCCAGCCCTGTCTGACCCCACAGATCATCCGAGAGCAGAGTGTGTCTGGAAGACAGGCCCATGCACAGCAGCCTTGGTGGGAGGCAGCAGAGTCCCCCCAACACTGAGCCCCCAGCAGTGAGTGTGGGTTGGTGACGACAGAGGGGGAGTAAGGGGGCATCCAAGCCTAGTTCAGGCCTCGTCTCTGACCACGAACATGGAAACAAGGTAGAAAAGGACCCAGGTAGCAGGTGCCAGCGGAGAAGGCCAAGAGTCACTGCTGCCCATCCCCCACCCCCATGTTCAACCCGGGGCAATGGGGGTGCCCACAGGCTGTTTCCAGGCATTTGAGTGTCTAAGGCTTCCCCACCTTCTGCAGCACAGCCGGGGCGGCACTTCTGGTCGTGGTGTTGCACCAAGTCCAGCTGGGCCTCAGGGTCCCCCACGCAGGCAAACACTGCCTGGGTCAAGCCCATTTTCTTCAAAAGAGACCCCCAGCTAGCCGAGGAAGGACAGGCAGTGACAGCCCCGCTTCCTGAGCCTGCAGCAGACCTGGCACACCTGAAATTTAGGGCTGAAACTGCAGAGGCCTTCCCACCTCACACAGACTCTTCTTAGACCCCTGACAAGTTCATGGAAAGTTCATCCCCAGGCCCAGATTCCACATCAGAGTCCTGGCTTCCATCCAGGGCCGCCTGCCAGGAATCGGCCCTCCCACTGGGTAGGTCTCTGGGGGCTCCTGTTTCCTTCTAAAACAAAGGCGGGCAAATGATCTGGGCTTCTCTTGCAGTCATCCCAACACAGACCTCAGCTGCCCTCCCTGCCCCAGGCCTCGGGGACTCAGCTACCAGACAGCCCAGCCCAGGCCAGGAGGGCACCGGCCCCCTTGAGAGAAGCCCAGGAAGCCACCATGGTCAGGGCGTGCTGCCCCCATGGCAGGTGAGCACAGGGACAGGGAAGCTGGCACGGCTGGCTTTCTGACTCCTTATTCTCCTGCAGAGTCTGCCAAGGGCAGCCCAAGGCTGCATCCTAAGGGTGAGATCACAGCCCCAGCCCTGAGGGCAAGACCCAAGTGCAATTCTCCTGAAGGCCCCCTGGCTTGACAGCCAACACCACTGTCCCTCCTCTGAGTGGCCCATCCTTCTCTCCCCACCATCACATTTAAGACTAAGTTAAACGGGGTCTCCTTGGTGGCACAGTGGATTGAGTGCCCGCACTGGGAAGCATCCGCAGCAGCTGCAGCACAAGTTCGATCCCTGCCCCCCAACCAGGGAAGGGACCTCTATGGCATGGCAGACCTGTCCACCTTGCCCAGTGCTCCCCTCAGCAGTGTGTTTCAGTCAATCTGCCTGTTCTGCTCCCCGCTCTGTCTCTGGTGACTCCTCTCACCTCCCATGACTCTGGCCTGCACCCCAGCTCTTGTGTGCATAAATAAATAAATCTTTTTTAAAAAAAGAGGCTTAGTTAAATGCAGGTCTGGGGGGAGGAGGAGGGTTGAGGGCAGACAGGAACACAGGGGACTGAGGTGATGGTGCACTGGTGATATGGTGATGGGGAATACATGGGGATTACAATTGATGTCAAATATATATAAATTAAAGGGAAAAAATAGAATAAATAAATAAATATTTTTTTAAAAAGAGACAGTTAAATGCAGGCCTGATGAAGCAGGATGGCACAGTGGTTAGGGGCAGATTCTGGATTCAGATTCACTCTGTAAATCCCTACCTGTGTGGCCCACGCACTCTGAGCCTGTTCCCACCTCCATAAAATGGGGGCACCAACCACACTAACCTTCTGGGGAGGTAAGAAACTTGGTCAATGCCATGGCGAGCCCCAGCACTTTTAGCTATTATTATTGTGCTAATTCTCACCTGGGGCGCTAGTAAAAGACGGGCCAGGATTACTCCAGACAGAATAAACCAGAACCTCTTGTCACTGGCACAGGATCTCAGCAGGTGAGAACTGTGCGCTAAGCGCCGAAAGCATCCGCCTTGTCCTGTCTTCCCTGGCTGAGGCTGGCCCAGTGCTGTGTAGACAGTGGAGGCTCAACACAAGCAGGTGGTCCATGGTGCTATGGCTCATTCCTCCTCTCACCTAGCTTGAGAGCATCCCTTACCTTGGGCACGTTTCTCCACCGCTGTGAGCTGCTTTGGCCTGGGCAGGTGGTCCTGAAGTCAGCCTCATGTCTTCTTCTAAGGGTTGAGGATCGGGATCTGGTCTGCCAGATGAAGCTCCTTGCTCTGCCTCCTGGTCAGCAGGGGCCTCACTGACCCGATAGGGTGCTGCAGACAATTCCAGGCTAGCCTCGGGCTTCTTGCTGGATGCCCCGTTGGCTTCCGCCTCTGTGGGCAGCAGCAGGTGGCCAGGAGACTGGGCCAGGCCAGGAACTCCATCCCCCTGCCGTGGTGAGGCCTCTGCGGGGGTGAAGAGGTCAGATCCCATCGCTGAAGTGCTGACTGGGGGCAGCCTCTCTGCCACCCCTTCTGGCAGGTCTGGCTTCTCACTCTCTGCAGGAGAATAGGTAGGGTGAAAACACACTCCCCTTTGGCAGACTCAGTCCCAAAGGCATGATGAAGAATATGCAAGGCCCACTCAGTGCAGCGTGTTTACCTAGCTGGAAACAGTCCAAGCCATCAACAGGGACTTGGTTCATACAGGAGTGTTGCATGGTTATAACAAGGAGGAAGGCAGACATCTGTTTGTGGACAGAGGGACTTCAGGCCATACTGTAAATGATAAAAAGCTAGGTGGATGGTCTGCTTCTGTTTATGTAAGAAGGGAGGGTGTGTGTGTGTGTGTGTGTGTGTGTGTGCGCGCATGCACATATGTCTGTGCATGTGTGTGTAAAATGACTGATAATGTGGTCCAGAAATGAGATGCAAATTTTTTGCATATGGGGGGGAAAAGTTTGCAGGGAATAAGGATAGAAATTCAATTTCTATTTATATTTATAGACCTCATTTTATCAATTTGACTTTGAAGCCAGGTGGCTATTATGCCAAATTAGTTTTTAAATTAAACTTTAAAAAAAGGCATTCCATAAAAAATATAACAGAGGAAAATAAATACACTCCAGTTGGACACATAACATGCACAGAAAGAAATATTCCAAGTGGGGTTTTTGTGTTTTTTTTTTTTTAAATAAAGGAGCGAAGGGAGAGAAAAAAATTAATATTCCAAGTGACTTTCAGAGAATATTGATAAGTGTATCCCAGGCCAGCGGGATATACGTAAAGCACAAAAATAACTGGGAAACAAACAAAATTACACGTCCCAACAGTTTCCCAGTAATCTCCTGGTTGTTGTTACTGGGGTTATTTATATTTTGAAACTTCCATGTGTGTGATGTGGGATAAAGCAGATGGGGTCCCCCTCACCTTCCCAGGGCTCCCTGATCTCGGCTTGCACACCCCTGGCATTCACTGCATGCCTTGGTTTTGCTTCTTTCTCTTCCACTTGCTCTTTGTTCTGAAAGAACAATCATGAAAACGATCAAACTCACCATTCAGGCCGCAGACCTGTTGGGGCCATCCTGTGTTTGAGATGGAAGCTGAGGTTATCCAGCGGAGCCATGCGTGATGTTAGCGGTAACTACTGCTGTTGCCTTTTTTTTTTTAAGATTTATTTATTTATGCATACAAGAGCTGGGGCACAAGGCAGAGTCATGTGAGGTGAGAGGAATCACCAGACAGAGTGGGGAGCACAACAGGCAGACTGACTGAAATACACTGATGAGGGGAGCAGCGGGCGAGGCAGGAGAGGTCTGCTGAGCCATGTGGGTCCCCTCCCTGGCCGGTGACAGGGCTCAAACTTGTGCTGCAGTGGCTGCGGTTTGCTTCATAGTGCGTTGCTTAAACCACTGCGCCACCAGGGAGGCCCTGTTGTTGCCATCTTAGAGGTAAGGACACAGAGTTTCCCCCAAGGCCACCAGGCCCATTCTAATGTGTGGCCACCACACGCTGGTGAGGTAGTGGTTGACTGGACACCATTTTCATTCAGACCCTCAGACTGAGAAAGCAAGGCTCAGAAAGAGGATTTGTCAAGGGTTCCCCCTGGAATGTGACCTCCTGAGGACAGGTCAGCTCTGGTCAGGGCTGGGACCAGGAGCTGAAGGTTAATGCGCCCCTAAGAGCCCTCCTTCTGAACAAAAGCAATCAGGAGAACAGACTTTGACCCAGAAATCCAACATCTGAAACCACCTTTAGATCAACTTACTATCTTAAGCTACAGTTGTGGTGCTGAGCAGGTGAGAGTTGGTCACAGGGCCCCTGGCTGCTCCCGCTATTCGGGTAGCTGCCTTAAGCAGCCCATGCAGAAATACAGACCCCTTTGGGGGGAGCACAAGAGTCTGGGTGTTGCTGGCAGAATGGTCTGGAGCCCGCTCCAAAGACCACTGGTCTGTTAGAGTCACTGTGATTTAAAACAAGCACACAAACGAATTCTCCTTGGAAAAGGAGGGCTGGTGCTCCAGCCCCTCTCGGGGAGTCACCCTGTATCTCAGCAGGGCCTCATCTGACAGAAGAACCAGCCACTGACTAGGGAATCACTCTGGAGTGGGCCTCACCTCTCTCAAACGCCTCCCACATACAAAGGATGAGAGCTGGTTCCACAGTTATTTCTCAGGATCTCTCAATCCTATTACTTTTCCTTTGCTCTCTTATGGGAACATGTAGGCCAGTGCCCAGCACGCGAGGGGCACTACACACACACTCGCTGCTGTCCTCACATCACCACCAGCATGACCTGGGCCGCTGCTGTGCAGAGCCCTCACCCCATGCACACACTCTGTGCTGCCACCCCCAGAGCTGGGGAAACTGGAGGCATTATCAGCAGCTGCCTCCTATTTACCCCACCGGCACAGACTGTCCTTTGGCAGACCTTGCTGGACACAAATTGTCCTTTCCCTCCCTCTGTCCTTGGTGGAGGCAGACACGGGCACACATAGGCGCTCTTTCTCTCTCTCTCTCTCTCTCTCTCTCTCTCTCACACACACACACAGAGCGGGACTTTGTCTTCAGGCCTCAACTTTCTGTTCCTTCCTTGTCAGGTGCATCCAGGGGAAGAGGAGACCCCAGTTGCCATCCCAGAGACTGATGTCTCCTAGCCGCTTGGCCGTGCCCTGGGTCATAGGGTCAGAGCCCAGCTCCTGACGCTGAGATGAAGCTGTCCTTCATGAGCACACCCCTGGCTTCTTGAAATACCCTAATTCCATGACATCCAAGCGGCCTGAGGAGTTCTAGCAAAATAATCAAATTTTTTGGGCCTTCCCTGGTGGCACAGTGAGTTAAGCAACACACTATGAAGCAAACCACAGCCACTGCAGCACGAGTTCAATCCCTGCTGCCGGCCAGGGAGGGGACCCACATGGCACGGCAGACCTCTCCTGTCTCACTCGCTGCTGCCCTCAGCAGTGTGTTTCAGTCAGTCCACCTCTTCTGCTTCCCACTCTGTCTCTGGTGAATCCTCTCACCACCACCACCCCCACCCCACCCCGCCCCAGCACCTCTGGCCTGTAGTTCAGTGCTTGTATGCATAAATAAATAAATCTTTTAAAAAATTTACAAAATAATCAAATTTTTAAGAGCCGGTGTTAGGATTTAATTCCATTCCACAGATAATTACTATCCCCCACACTCTTAGGGAACACCAAGAGGCGCTCCAGAAGGTCTCCATAACACGCTGTCTCCTACACAGTGTGTTCCCTGACAATGTGGGGCTGTCTCAGCTCACTGCCCATCTTCGGACACTTCCTGTGAGCCCGGCCCAGGTACCGGAAGGCGAGCAGAGGCTGGGGAGCTGAGCCAGAAGGAGCTGACAGCGTCTTGGGCGAGAGGCCCCAGACCTCCCTTTAGTGGTAGGTGTGCGTCTCAACACAAAGACAGGAGGGGAGAGCTAAGGTGTGCCAGGGGATTACAGAGACAAGAAACACAGAGGACTCGAGATGCCTGGAGAGACGCAACATGTATAATAGCTATTTTCCTTCATGTTTGAAGATCTCTTACAAAACCACAAAAAACTAAAATAGAACAGTGGTAAAAGGACGTGAACAGGCAGTTCACAGAAAAGTACATGAGGTTTTAAATCCATGACAGATGCTCAAACTTCTTGTAAAAGAAACACAAACTGAAACCAGTATATGGTCATTTGATCTAAATCTGGTTATATTTAAAATTCTCTATAATAAAAGTCTAAACTTTTTTATCAGTTGAAAATAAGAATTAACCTTAAGAGGCATATAAGCAATTGGCTTATTTAGCTATCGACTCAAACAAACTTTCAAAAGCATAAGACAGGGCCTCCCTGGTGGCGCAATGGGTTAAACAACACACTATGAAGCGAACTGCAGCCACTGCAGCACGAGTTCGATCCTTGCCGCCGGTCGGAGAGGTGACACAACATGGCGCAGCAGACCTCTCCTGCCTCACCTGCTGCTGCCCTCAGCAGTGTGTTTCAGTGGATCCTCCTGTTCTGCTCCCCACTCTGTCTTTGGTGAATACTCTCACCCCCCACACCTCTGGCCTGGACCCCAGCTCTTGTATGCATAAACAAATAAATCTTTAAAAAAATGTATAAGACAATCAGGAAAATTTGAGCTATAACTTTGATAGTATGAAGTTAATAAAAGTTACATACTTTTCAGGTATGATATTGCTATCGTGATAATCTTTTCTAAACGGGCCCTTGTCTTTTAGATATAAAGGCTGAAATGTCTATGGAAGAAATGATACAATGTGTCAAATTTGCTTCAAAATAATCAGGACAGGGAAAATGGAAGGAAATAGAGAAATCAACACTGACCTTCAGGAATAGGTTCACCGGCTCATAATGGTCTCCATTTTTAAAAGCATTTGATATTTTTCATACTAAAATGTTTTTTTAAACACATGCACAATACATTCTCAGTGTTCATCCACCAGACAAGGATAGAGTGAAAACTTGGATAAATGTTTTGTTAGCAAAGTGGAGGCAGCAAGTATTCTCATGTTATTGGCAGGAAACTAATTTGGAATAACTTCTCTGAAGGTCAGTTTGGCTTTATCTACACAAGTTTCCCCTTGGCTTGGCATGTCTTGGAGTATATTGCAGATAAACTCATGCCTAGATAGTGACTGTATTGTTATTTATAATAGTTAAAAAAAAAACGAGAAACAATATAAACAATGATATGAGATTAACAAATCAAGACACATCCCCTCCCAAATGGGGCACTCTAAAACTTTAAGAAACTTTCAAGGTACAAATATGAAAACAAAAAGGGTGATGTGTATGCTAATGAGCTTAAAGACAAACAGACTATAACTGGAGGTTTCACAGCTAACTGGCACCTGTGACTGCCAGAGCAGGAGGGTGATAGGAACTGAGGGATGGGGCAGAGCGAGACATAGGCTCTATACCATTCAAAATATTTTGCCATGTGCCCAAGAGTAATTTTTTTTTGAAAGCTGAGGTTGGTCACCAGTAGCAAGAGCAGAAGTCACATCTCTCCTGAAGGGTACACTCTCAGGGGAGGCCCAGAAAGTGAGCAGAGGGACAGGGCCATGCTCTGGAGAATCTGCAGGGCAGGGCAGGGCAGGTGATGGCAGGGTGAACAAGGCCTGAGTGATAGAGGGGAGGAAGGCAGCCCCCGCTGCAGCCTCGCTCCTGACAGCTCAAAGCCTGGCAGCTGACAGAGTCAACCACAGACCCCCCAGTAGGCCCAGCTTATCTCTCAGTGGTGACTCCAGGGGTCTGAAATGGTGACTCCAGGCTGTCTGAGTGTTGCTAAGTGGCTGACCCTTAGCTGTTCCCAAACAGAGTGTTGCTCTACACACACCCCACACACAAACACCCCCATCCCAGCCAAGCTTCCATTAGCTGCGGTTTAATTATGCAACCCTTGGGAACAATCACTCCCAGAAATACCACACTCCACCCCCGGGCACCCGCTCCTGCCTGGCCTGTGTCCCCTCTGGTCACTGTCAACACTCAGCTCCCCACAGGCAGCTGTACATTCCGCCCACACTCGGATAGAAGGTTGGGGACAGGAAGGGAGGAGGGTTTGGGGGTCTGTGAGGGCGTTCCCCATCTGACTCCCAGCCTGGTGTGAAGGACTGGAAAGGAGAAGTGACTGAGATGTGGAAGAAGCTGATCTGTCCTTCTCAGTCTCCCTCTATCCCCCACTTCTAGGTGCCCCAGTGCTGCCAAAAGCCCCACAGTCCTTTCCACAGTACTGCCTCTGTATTTCTCTGGGGAGAACAGCCAGTTGTCCTGTCTGGAATCCATCTATGGCCTTTAAGGTAACAGCCTCCTTTCCCTATCAACAAATGATGAGGGTGGCACAGAAGGAGACAACGGTCTTCCTGCTCTCCTAACTCTAGCCACCAAGCCCGGCTCCCTACAAGCGCCCCAGGCTTCCCTTCCAGTCAGAGGACCCCAGGCAGGGAAGCAGGAACCAACCTCGGCAGCACTGTCAACCAGGCTTCCTCCCCTGCAAGGGACAATGCCTTGCACGATGAAATCCACCAGCTTCGAGCTCTGGAACACGGCCCCCACCAAAGCGATGGCTTTGTCCACGGCCACAACCATCCTGAAGAGAGCTTCAAGCCTGGCGCCGTGCTGGGCAGTGTCCTGCCGCACGGCCCTCACCAGCTCCAGGACCTCTGGCCAGCCAGCCTGCACGTCAGCTAGAGGAGCCGGGTCGGCCCCAGCCGGGCCCAGCACTTGGGAAGCCTCTAGGCGGTGCAGGCCTTGCTCCAAGTGGCCCAGGCCTCTGGACACGTACTGTAGCTTCTCTGTCACATCTTCTTGGAAATGCAAGAGTTTGTCAACCTTCTCATTCAGCACATTAAGTTTTTTGTCCATAGTGGTTAAACAGGCCTTGCCCAATACTGGCAGGCCCTGGTGCCCCAAACACTCCTTGGAGCCTTCTGACATCGTGATGAGTCCTGAACAGGGCGTGGAAATACAAGAGCCACTGAAGTCGGCTTTCACTGGGGCCCTGGTGTCTGGAAGCTCATTGTTCCTAGCAGTTAACGGTCTCTCCCTGTAGAGCACTCCACAAAGTAGAGCACGCCACAAGTTGTCGGCCTGGATTGTTCAGGGAGCCCAGAGGCCAAGCTCTCTCTGAGCCTCTGCTTTGCTTATCTCCCACTCTGCTGTGAGCCATGAGTAACAGGCTGGGTCTGGCCCAGGTCTTCTCCTTGGGGCCCCATTGACATCATAGCCTCATTGAACATTCCTCTCTGAGAGGCTGTTGATGGGCAAGTATTTTAAGAATCTTCCTGGACAGGAAGGATGTGTGTAGCTGAAACTAAAGGTTAGAAGAAAAAGGGTCCTTTAGGGAACATCTCTGAAAGCTAAACTCTAATCAGGGTGTCTCAGAGTAAGACATTCAGAGCCCCAAAGCACTGAGGTACAGATGGAGTCCCATGGCCATACACATTTAATTCACAATAAAAAGCAAGACCAAAAATACATTCTGATTTTTGCCATGATGAAAATCTTGATGCTTCTACAAATAAAAAAAGAAACACTTTCAGGGTCTCTGCTGATGCCCCCAACATGTGTTTGGACAGCTCCTCCATCCTTCCCCTCAGTCACTAGTCACTTGTACCCAAAAATAGAAGTGAGGGACAAAGCCCAGGCCACTGGCCAAGCGCCATCCCCCAGGTCACGTTCCTCAGAAAGTGCTCTGGGGCACACTCGCCAGGGGTGCCCTGCTCCCCCCACAAGTGATTATGCAGGTACGGGGCACCCAAGCTCTGACTGAAAACAGACAGAACAAGACCCTAGAGAGCCAGGGGCTGGGTTTCCTGTGCCTTTCAAACATTTTAGCCTCAGAAACTTTTGGTTCTAATGCCACTTTTATAGAAGAACCAATACATAAGACAGACAAAGGACACTAAGTTGGGGCACAACGGGGCACCACAGAGCTCGGGGGCTGCCAGATAGTAGTTGACTGGACACCATTTTCATTCAGACCCTCAGACTGAGAAAGCAAGGCTCAGAAAGAGGATTTGTCAAGGGTTCCCCCTGGAATGTGACCTCCTGAGGACAGGTCAGCTCTGGTCAGGGCTGGGACCAGGAGCTGAAGGTTAATGCGCCCCTAAGAGCCCTCCTTCTGAACAAAAGCAATCAGGAGAACAGACTTTGACCCAGAAATCCAACATCTGAAACCACCTTTAGATCAACTTACTATCTTAAGCTACAGTTGTGGTGCTGAGCAGGTGAGAGTTGGTCACAGGGCCCCTGGCTGCTCCCGCTATTCGGGTAGCTGCCTTAAGCAGCCCATGCAGAAATACAGACCCCTTTGGGGGGAGCACAAGAGTCTGGGTGTTGCTGGCAGAATGGTCTGGAGCCCGCTCCAAAGACCACTGGTCTGTTAGAGTCACTGTGATTTAAAACAAGCACACAAACGAATTCTCCTTGGAAAAGGAGGCTTCCCTCTCGGGGAGTCACCCTGTATCTCAGCAGGGCCTCATCTGACAGAAGAACCAGCCACTGACTAGGGAATCACATTCACACTTAGTACTTCCCTGTGTAACTAGGGCTCCCTGGATTAAATTCTGAGAAATGGCTGGAAGTCTAACACCCAATGGGATGTCTGTCCTATAATGGGTGCCAATAATCTCTGCAGAATAGAGTCCTCACAAATTTAAAGAGACAGAACCCAGTCCCTGGGAGGCACAGGTCACAGTTCCCATATTTGCAAGCCAAAAGGCCACTCTCAGTACCCCTCCCTGTTCTAGAGATAGTCGAGCAGCCAGCTCCAGGCAAGCCCAGGGTAACAAAAGCCTGGAAATGTTTCTGTAAAGTCCAGATGAACCCAAAGGACACAAATTCCTAAGACACATATCTGTGTCTTAAATTACAAGAGCACATATCTGTGTCTTAAATTACAAGAGCATTTGCCCAGGTCTCCCTTAAGCAACAAGTGGTCACAAGGCAACTGCAATCTAGTTTAGTAGAAAATGCATCATCCCCTTTTCCAGAACCACCAGACTGCTGCTCCAGGTATCAAGGTATCTGACTCCATTTGAAAAACTGACCTCCCCTGTTTATCTTCTCTTCCTCCACAGACGCCTGATTTAAATGATAGGAGAACCCTTGGAGATTAGGGTTTTGTTTTTGGAGTAACACAATGGCCCCATACAATAGTTCTATGTACTGTTTAGCTGGGGGGTAACAGTGTTTCCTGAATGAACTACACCCACTGGTGTTTTATGGACTCCACACCCACCTCCATACCAGAGATCCATACCAGGTGCCTAGAATTACAACTCCCATCATGCCATGAATCTAAACTTCCTGAAGGGAGCTGCTGAGAACTAAGGGTGGAGTTAAGCAGCCATGTTTGGTATAAAAGTACACATGTGGGCTTGTATACTCTTGGTTTTGCCTGCCTTCAGCACCTAGGGCCCCAGCTCAGACAGCATTACAGGTAGGATATATGGACCAATTAATCACTCCCTGTGTTCTCCTGCTTTCCATTTTCCTTGTAAGTAAATCTCTTCATTAACTTTTCTCTGTGTGTCTCTGTGTGTCTGCCCTTGAGTCTTATGCTGAGTCCTTAAGCGTGAGAGTGAAGATTCATCCCCAGGTCACCCCATTTCCCTTTCAGGGCTGCCCTGTAACAGTCTGGGGGTTCCTCCAGGAGTCTCCTAGTTGAGCATTCTCAACAAAGTCAAGTAGTCAATAGACCTCAACCACCCACTCAGTTTTTTGTACCTTATTCTGAAATATGCACAGATTAAAAAAAAAAAAAAGATCAGTGGAATATTCAAAGAAAGCCCTCAAAGTGAAAAGGGAATCCCAAGACAAACAAGGAAACAAAAACTAGAAACATAATTATGAAAATCAGGAAAAATGGAAAACAGAGGAAAGTTTCAGAAAGATTAATATGAGTAACCATTAAAAAGTGTGAAAGGTTATTATGGGAAAAGTGTGAAAGGGTATTATGGGAAAAGAAAAAAGCACAGAATAAAAAAGAGATTTTGGAAATGAAAATAATGAATGCTAAAATTTAAAAACCTAATAAAAGGATTAGAAAATAAAGTTGGGCCTCCCTTGGTGGCGCAAAGGGTTAAGCACCGCACTGTGAAGCATCCACAGCCACTGCAGTGCAAGTTCAATCCCCAGCCAGGGAGGGGACCCACATGGTGCAGCAGGCCTCTCCTGTCTCCCGCTGCTCCCCTCAGCAGTGTATTTCAGTCATTCTGGTTGTTCTGCTCCTCGCTCTGTCTCTGGTGAATCCTCTCACCACCACCACCACCGCACCTCTGGCCTGTACCCCAGCTCTTGTATGCATAAATAAATAAATTTTAAAAATAAAAGAAAATAAAGTTAAGGTAATATTCTAGGAAATAGAACTAAAAGGTGAAGTGATGTGCAGTAGGAGAAAAAAGAAAAGAAAATGAGACCACACGTCTAATTAACTGAAGTTCCAGGAGGAGAAATGAATTGCTATTACTATGCAATTTTAGAACACACATACCAAAAAAAAGAAAAAAAAATCATAAAATACTCCCTACCTCGAAAAGGAGGGAAAGGAATCACACATCAAAGAAGTGGAATCAGAATGCTCAGTTCTAGACTGGAAACCATTAGAATTCTGAAGACAGTGCAACACTGTCAGGACAAAATGGAAGAGTTGCAATGATGCAAAAAATGTATGTACCCTTCCTAAGGAAGCTACTTTGAGCAACACTCCGGCAATATTAGGGACTAAACAGAAATAATTCCAGGTAACAGCAGCTTTAACCTAGGCCGGAAGCAAGAGGATGGGGAGTCCTGAACAGGAGGGCTGCAGGAGAAACATTATGCACAAAATAGGATTAAATAAATGTAGTAGATGCTAAGAGTGTGGGTCTGGCATCAGGCTCGCTGGACTTCGCTCTTGCCTCCGTCTGTATTTGGCAAAATCATTCCACTCACATCTGTGAGTCTGCAGTTCCTGGCCTGTGGCGTGAGCATAACTGTGTCCGTGTCCTGGAAGTGTCATGAAGTTCGGTGAGACACCCGGGAGCACCTAGAACAGCGCTCAGCACACATGAAGTGGCAGCATCAGCGAGATCCTGAGCAGAGAGGGCCAAAGGGGAACAGATGGAATTCGAGACTCCAAGACAACCAGATTTTTGACAGGAGATGGTGAGATTAAAGGACATACTTCATTTTGCACTGAGGAATATCTACAGTCACAATAAAGCAAATGCTTTATTAGGTAAAAACAGGGGTCTGTCTCTTGTGAGGGTGGGGGCGAGAAAGTGGGAGAAAACTAAATCTTCGTTTTTCTTAAGATAGATAATACACCAAACGGCTGAGGAGGAAATATGCCAGGAGAAACAGCTAAGAGACATCAACGTGTTAGTCCCAGGGAGCAGGGCAAGAAGCAGGCTTCGCAGGTCTCACCAGCACACCTGAGGAGAAGCCACGGCCTTGTATATTCACCCTAACAGTGTTGCAGGACAAGGCAGTGAAGGATCCTGTTCTAAGGAAATTAAATATCATGACCATTTTCTGAGAGACAAAGGCCATCTGTTTGAGGAAAAGTGCATTTGTGCTTTAACAGAAGTGCGGGACTCCTTTACCCTCTCAACCCAGCTTTCCTCACCTGTCAAGGGTCCCTAATAGTACCGTGGCCAGAGTATTCGTGATGCGGCAAATCCGTGAAAATGGCAGAGATCAGGACTGCCAATCTCACAGCCTTCCACCCACCACCTGGCCCCAGATGGTCAGACAGGGTGCTCCGATACCTCACTATGGTGTGGAGGTACGAGGAAGAGGAGGCATCTCCCCAACCTTAAAGCAGCTCCCCCAGGCCCCTATCCCAGCCTCCCAGCATGCACCGGCAGCCACAGGCGCTGAGTGTGCCAACAGAACCCGCCTCGGTAAGGAAGGCAGAGACAAAATCAACCTCAGGCCCCTGGCCCTGCCTGCCCCCCACACCTGCACTTGTGGGGAAAGGCCTGAGTCAGCGTCCCTGAGCTGGGCCCATGCACCAAAGCTCCGTGCTGACCGAGCTTCTTGGTCCCTGGTGTGGGAGCACAAGGCCCCGTTCATCCCGTGACCCTAACAGTCGCTTGTCCTTCAAAGCATGAAGGCGCGCCGCCCTTACCAAGGAGATCGGGGTGTCATCCGACGCCCGCTGCTGTCCTCTGGCGCCCGGTCTGTGCAGTGCCGCCGCTGGGCACGGAGGAGTCCCCGCCCTGGGCCCTCAGCGCTGTGCCAACTCTGCTTGCTCTGCCTGGAGATGCTCTGCTGCCCGGACTGCGGAGAATGAGGTGGGCTGGCCGACCAGGGCCTCTCCAGAACTCAGGCCGGGCGATAGGCCTGGCATTTCCGCTTATCTCTGACCCTGCGCCGGCCTCAGAGCTTCGCTTGGTTATCTGCTTTGCTGCGCCCTATCTGCCTCCCCGGGGCCTACTTCCTGCATCACTTAGTGGAGTGGCCTCTTGTGAAACAAACACCGTGTACTCCAAGAGGGAGGGGAGTCCTACGGCAGGATCCTGGGGCCCAGGCAGATGCGGGGGGACGCCCAGCCTTCAGATGGCCCTCCAGAGCACAGGCAAACCCCAGCAGCCCCAGAACGGGTTGGCAGCCCCGTTTTTCCTTCAGTGGGGCTGCTTGTACCCTGGCTGGGAGCCTGGTTGTTATCTCCAGGTGGGAGGGCCCAGCTATTGCTTCGACTCCGGAAGCAAAGAAGCTGTGCAGAGCCTGTGCAGCACCCCCAGGGCGGCGTGCTGCATGAGGGAGAGGGGGAGAGGGCAGTTCGCAAGCTCTGACGCACCAGATGGCAGCTCCCTCCCTGCTCTTGCTGGGGAGGGCTCCCTGGCCAAATGTCCCAGAGTGCCCTGGGAGGCCAAGCCCCACACACCACACACCGGCACACGAAACAGACAGACACACGTGTGGACCCTTTCTTATCCGTCCTGGCTGGCGGGAATCAAAGAGGCTGCAGGCTTTTGTTATTAGCTCACTTTTCTGCTTGACCTTTGCTTGCTCTTTCTCTGTGCTAACCACTTTGCTACAATATCTTATTTAAACTTCGCTGTAATCCTATAGGATAGATTACTGGCTACCCCCACCATTTTACAGAGGGGGTCTGTCCAGAATGGCTCATCCAAGACCACGTGATAGAACCGGAAAGCCAGCCGCATGCGATAACTTCCGTCCTTCTGCCACCTTTATCGGTGGGGTGGATGCCGAGGTAGTAAGGGTCTAGTCTCTCATTTTGTCAGTGGAGAATCTGAAGCCTAGAGAGGGGAAGGCACATTCGGAAGGTCACAGAACAAGTCCGTGGCAAACGCAGGACCACATGGCAAAACCGTAGCCCTCCCCTGGTGTGTTTGAGAGTTGTGTATGCCCCACAGGTCTCAGCCCTGACCGTTATGGGAAGAGACAAAGAGAATGTCAAGGGGCAAGAACCCCCAGATACAATATTAGTTGTTACTCTTTCATAGAAAAAATGTTAGGAATGTTCTATCTCAGAAAGCTAGTGAAACAACAGCCACGGTCCTGCCACTCTGAATTCGGGAAATGAGCTTGGGGATAAAACCAAAATCAAGTTGGTCTCTCTGGAGAAGGAGAGGAGAGAGCTGCAAGGAAGCAGGGACTGGGCTGGGGGAGCCTCCTGACAGCTCTGGGGGGCTGGCAGGCCTTCTCTAGGGTATCCATATCTCCTGCACTTAGTGTCCCTAGCCTTGGCCGAGCTTTTCCATTTCCACACACCTCGTCACAATTATCCCTGCTGAGCAAGGTCACCTGCAACATGAGAGAAAACAGCAAAGCACCTGGGCACACCAGGAAATAATAAAGACACTCACGTTTACCGAGCTCTTCTCTGTGTCACTTGCCATGCCAGATCTTGACATGTTACTTCTCCCCCTGCACAGTTCCAGGAGGAAGACTATTATCACCATCCACAGATAGTAAACTGAGGTTTGGAGTGAGGAAGGCACTTTCCAAAGTCAGTGCAAATGCAGGTAGTCAAACTCCAGAGTCTGCCTATAACCAAGGGGCATCTGAATGTTTTCGGTCTTTGACTTTCTTCTGGGGAGCTGCAGTCTCCAACTGCCAAGGCAGAAACATCATTAAATTTGCAAGTTGCAACCATTTTATTTGCAAGTTTCATGCCAACACATGTGGTAAGCCAACACATCAGCAAAGTGCTTTGATATGTGTTTACGTTGACACTCATCTGAGGTAGATGTGTTAGGATTCCATTTCCCTGATAAAAAGTCTGAGATGCTGAGTGAGACCTGGCTCTGTACTTCAGGGCCTGTATTTACAGCATACCTCCCCCAGTTTCCTCTATACACCACTTTGGGACCCAACTCACCTGGCCTGCTGACAGGATTCAGAGGGGGGCCATGAGGTTTTTGCGATTAGCTTGCTTTTTTGTGCCTGAACATGCCCAGACTCTGTGCTAAGCGCTTAGCAGCAATGTCTTATATAAACCCCTTGATTGTGCAGATGCCTGTGAGTGTGAAACTCTGCTGTGTAGCAGGACACAGACGGAAGCAAGGTTAACACACCAGGATGGGAGGGAATAGGACGGTAACCATTAGGCACAAAATGTAGTTAGATGGGGCAAAACTGTATGAAAGGGTCTTGTTTCCATAATGAGGGAATACTATGAACATCTATATATGCTAACAAGTCTAACAATCTAGAAGAGATGGACAGATTCCTAGAATGATAAACCATCCAAAGCTAGACAAAGAAGACATAGAACACATAAACAGACCAATTACAAGCAGTGAAATAGAAGCAGTAATCAAAACACTCCCCAAAAACAAAAGCCCAGGACCAGAGAGTTTCACAAATGAATTCAACCAAACATTCAGGAAGGAACTAGAACCTATCCTATACAAGCTCTTCCAAAAAATTGAGAAAGAAGGAATACTACCAAATAAGTTCTATGAACCCAACATTGCACTAATACCAAAACCAAACAAAGACAACACAAAAGAAAAAGAACTACAGGCCAATATCTCTAATGAACACTGATGCAAAAATCCTCAATAAAATCCTTGCCAACAGAATTCAACAATGCATCAAAAGGATAATATACTACAATCAAGTGGGATTTATTCCAGGGCCACAAGGATGGTTCAACATCCAAAAATCAATCAGTGTAATCCAACACATCAATAAAAACCATACGATCATATCAATAGATTTAGAGAAGGCAATTCACAAAATTCAACATCCAGGGGCCTCCCTGGTGGCGCAGTGGGGTAAGCAACACACTATGAAGCAAACTGCAGCCACTGCAGCACGAGTTCGATCCCTACTGCCGGCTGGGGGGGGACCCACATGGCGCGGCAGACCTCTCCTGCTGTGCCCGCTGCTCCCCTCAGCAGTGTACTTCTGTTGATCTGCCTGTTCTGCTCCCCGCTCTCTGTGGTGAATCCTCTCACCGCTCCCCCCACACCTCTGGCCTGTGCCCCAGTGCTTGTATGCATAAATAAATAAATCTTTAAAAAAAAATTCAACATCCAATCATGATGAAGGCCCATGAACCCATGGAATAGAAGGATCATACTTCAACATGATAAAAGCTATATACAACAAACCCACAGTCAATATTCTTCTCAATGGTGAAAAACTGGAGCATAAGATCAGGAACAAGACAAGGATGCCCACTCTCACCACTGCTATTCAATATAATACTGGAAGTCCTAGCCAAAGCAATAAGAGAGGAAAAAGACATACAAGGAATCCAAATAGGGAAAGAAGAAGTAAAACTATCACTATTTGCAGACAATATGATAATATACTTGGAAAACCCTAAAAGTGCTACAGAAAATCTAATTAACACAATCAACCAGTTTACCAAAGTAGCAGGATACAAAATCAAGGCACAGAAGTCAGTAACCTTCCTCTATACAAACAACCAGTCTGAAAAAGACATCAAGAAAACTATCTCTTTCACAACTGAAACCAAAAAAATCAAATACTTGGGAATAAACCTAACAAAAGAAGTAAAAGATTTATTTAGAGAAAATTATAAAATATTGTTAAAAAAAATAGAAGACATGAAGAAATGGAGAGACATCCCCTGTTCACGGATTGGAAGAATCAACATTATTAAAATGGCCATCCTACCAATTTACAGATTCAGTGCTATTCCAATAAAAATCTCAATGACATTCTTCAAGGAAATAGAACAAGTATTGATGAAATTCACATGGAGACAAAAAAAAAAAAACAAAAAAACCTCGACTTGCCAAAGCCCTCCTGACTGAAAAGAAGGGGAATGGAGGTATCACACTCAAAGACTTCACATTTTACTACAATAATAATTACTGTGATAATAATTAAAACAGAATGGTACTGGAACAAAGACAGACACTTGGACCAATGGAATCAAATAGAAAGCCCAAAAGTAAAACCACACACTTATGGAAATCTGATCTTTGACAAAGGAACAAAGAATATGCGATGGAATAAGGACAACTTATTCAATAAATTGTGCTGGAAGAACTGAACTACGTATGCAAAAAAAAAAAAAAGAAACTAGACCACTACCTCACACCAAATCAACTCAAAATGGACAAAAGAACTGAATGTAAGACTTGAAACCATAAAATATATAGAAGAAAACATAGGTAAAACTTTACAAGACATACATCTCAAAAATGTCTTTGAAAACACATCACACAAAGAAAAGAAATGAAAGAAAAGATAAACAGCTGGGACTACATCAAATTAAAAAGCTTCTGTACAGCAAAGGAAACACTAACCAAAACAAAGAGACAACCCACTGACTGGGAAAATATTTTTGTATTACACGCAACCGATAAGGGACTGGCCACAAAGATTTACAAAAAACTCACAAGACTCAAAAAAAGCAAGGTAAACAACTCAGTCAAAAAATGGGCAGAAGACCTTAAAAGACACTTCTCCAAAGAGGAAATGCTAATGGCCAACAGGCATATGAAAAAATGCTCAACATCCCTCATAATTAGGGAAATGTAAATTAAAACCACAATGAGATACCATCTTAACGAGTAAGAATGGCACATATTAAAAAAACTAGCAACAACAAATGTTGGTGAGGATGTAGAAAAAAAGGAACTCTCTTACACTGCTGATAGGAATGCAAACTGGTCTAACCACTATGGAAAGCACTATGGAGGTTCCTCAATCTACTAAAAATGGAGCTACTATATGACCCAGCAATCCCCCTCCTAGGGATATACCCAAAGGACAGAAAAACACTAACTCAAAAGAATACCTGCACCCCTATCGTTCATTGCGGCACTATTTATAATTGGTAAGACCTGGAAACAACCCAAATGCCCAAAAGTAGAGGACTGGATCAAGAAGATGTGGTGCATATATACAATGGAATACTATTCAGCAATCAAAAAAGACAAACTAGAGTCATTTGTAGAAACATGGATGGAGCTATAAGGGATTATGCTCAGTGAAATAAGTCAGAAGGCAAAAGAAAAATATCGGATGGTTTCACTTTTAGGTGGAATATAAGGGAGCCAAAAGGGATCGAGGAAAAGAACAATAACAACAACAAAAATGAAATCACAACACAACAAAAACAAAGAGACAAAGACAAATCACAGACACTTTGGGGAGGGGGTAGTGAATGGATAAAGGCAGAAAGAGCATAAAGGACTGAGGTGATGGTGCACGGGTGGAATGGTGGTGGGAATTCCTTGGGGACTACAAATGATGTCAAATATACATGAATAAGGAGAAGAAAAAAATGAAATCTACAGATCAATTATCTTAATGATTATAGAATAAAAATCCTCAATAAAATCTTCAAAACTAAAAAAAAAGTCGTTTCCATTCTCCGTACCTGATAAAAATTCCACCTTCATCTGCTGCAAGCTTCTCTCCTCAGTCTATCCTTGCCCTCTGAGGACGGCCTGGTCCCGAGACCTGTTAATGTCAGGTCTGAAACATGGGAAGTGAAGGGGGACTGAGGGGGGGAGGAAAGGATTGACCCAGCCAGATAGATAGAGGGGAGACGCCAAGCAGGGCTGGGCCAGTGGTGGTAGGTAGGTCGGGCCATCCCCATGATGTAAGAGAAAGGAAAGAGAGTGAGGAAGACGGAGGTTTGTGAAACTGCCTCTGCAGGATATACATGCTCACTGGGAGCTATGGAGTGGTGTGGCAGCTGGGCCTCTGTGGCCCCAAGTCAGCCCCGTGGTGTCGGCTACTTCAGAGTGGAAGTGGAAGGCAAAGAAACTGGGGAGGACAACTTCTTAGAGGGAATGGGACTTGACGGTCAGGAGACTTTTCAGGAGGCCCAGAAATGGAGGAGGCCACAGAGAGAACGAGGCTCCAGATGGCGCTGCTGGAGGGGGCTCCGGCCTTCCTGGCCGTAAAGCGCTTTGACACAGCGGGCAGGACCCTTCAGAGAGTGGACTGGGGAAACCAGGCAGGAACCTGTCAACCCAAAGCAGCGAGATTCGGAGACAACAGTCCTAAGGAGTTTTTTTTTTTTACTTTATATATACTTGACATCAATTGTAATCCCCATCACCATATCACCAGTGCACCATCACCTCAGTCCCCTGTGCTCCCGTCTGGGGAGGGGGGACACCAAGTGTCCCCAATTTTTCCTTGTCTTTTCATTTTTGGTTTTTGTGTCTTTATTGTTATTATTATTATTATTATTAAGTGGGAAACAACATGATAAAATTGGTGTTTGAGAATGGATGGAATGGCCCTCCTGGTGGCGCAAGGGGTTTTGTTGCAGCACTATGAAGCAATCTGCAGCCACTGCGGCACGAGTTCTATCCCCAGTCAGGGAACAACACACATGGCGCAGCAGACCTCTCCTGCCTTGCCCGCTGCTGCCCTCAGCAGTGTACGTCAGTCCATTCACTTGTTCTGTTCCCCACTCTGTCTCCGGTGAATCCTCTCACCACCACCACCAACCTCCCACCCACACCTCTGGCCTACACCCCAGCTCTTTTATGTATAAAGTAAATATTAAAAAAAAAAAAAGGACTGGATGGAATGATAGTCTAGGGGTGGAAGGACATGGAGGGGACACAAAGCAACTTCTGGAATGTTGGAGATGTCTTATATCCTAGGTGGGGCACATTGATTTATGCATTTGATACACTTGAACAGGCTGTCAGATTCATGCACTGCTCGTGTGTAAAGTTCTGATAGGAGGGAAGTGGGTCTGACAGCTCAGTTCAGGTGGAGCGGGTGGGCCCCAGAATCATCATCCACACAGAAGCTAAAATCAGCTGTTGTTACCAGTTCTGGGATGTGGATACTGTTGCCAAAAGGCAGGACACTAAGGAAGTGGAACACAGCTCAGAGAACAAGTCTGAAAGTTCTTTTGCAAGTGCTGACAAGTTCCACACCCCAGACGCCCTCAGCACAAGCAAGACCCCCACCCACTGTGGCCAGACTCTAAGCATCTGATTTTCTTCCCAGATCCAAGAGGCAGATTTCATCCCCAAACCAAGTTGCAAAACAGCAAATACAAACATTAGAATTCTATTTTAATTTAAATATACACACACGCCAGTATAGTTAATGCTGCACAAGAGACTTTCAGATCTTTATTTCCTATATTTCATTTACATAATTTTTCTAATATTTTTTAAATGTATATTATTTGTTATTAACAAGCTTATTTTTCTATGATAGTCACTGTTCAGCTGGACCTGCAGGAATTATTCCAGGAGACAATATGCACTGGAGAGAGGATCAGCTAACCAAGAAAGAGTGATAGACTCCCCCGGGGCGACCCCAGGTGACAGAAAACAACATTTAATTACCTTACAGGGAGGTCTGAGGTCAATCGCTTAGCCTTAAATGAACAGAAAACATACTCAAGACACTGAAAAGGACTCCTCAGGAACAGCAGCCGCCAGAGGAAAGAATAACAGTTCTCTGCACTTTTTTTAAAAAATAGTTCTCCCCCTTCCAATTTGGGAACAACTGTTCCAGACCAAACATGTAGCTCATAATTCAAGCTGAGAATTTTTAAAAACAGAGTTGGCAAGCACTTGGGAACAACCCCAACTACAGCATTCTCAAATGGTGTAAGCACCTGTACGTATCACTAGCCATAGAAATCAACTGAAAACATTCCACACTCTGAGCCAGCAAGCCAGTCCGCACACCTGCACGAAGCCAAAGCCAAACTCATGCACATAGAACTGTTATTTTTTTTTTAAATCAGAGTCTAAACGTGTTTTCTGGAGGGTCTGCATGCCCCTAACTCCTACTGAACACACAAACACACAGCAAGCTTGTCAGCTGCACTTACATACCACCTTCTATCCATGGATCCCAAGCAGTCTGTCAGAAATAGTGTCTTCGTAAGTCCCCTGTGAGGTGCGTCAACAGTTCCCTCCACCTTACACGCGGATTAACTTAAACCTGGGGGCAGCTAAGTGGCTTGTCAACAGTTAGAACCCAAACTGAATGTGAGCAAGACTCCCTCTGGCCTCCCTTCCTCCTTTCCTCTGCTGACTGTCCTGTCCCTTGGAGCCTTCTCATTGGCCCCAGTGGAAGTCACGCATGCACACCGTTGTTTCCCTAGCGATGGAGATGGCAGGCTATTTCCTGCCCTGAGTCTGGCCCAGGGCCCTGGCTGTACACATTTAGCCACGGTGAGTGAGTGGGGACAGCTTGGCTCCTTGGAAACCTTCATGGTGGGTGTGTCAGCCAATTGGGGCCACCCACTGCCCCCCCAGGCCATGCTGCTAGCTCCCCATCTCTTGCCTAAAGCAAGTCATAGTTAAGGTGTCGAAGTGTGACCAAGCTGGGGGAACAGATGGGAACCCCTCAAAGGCAAACTCACTGGCCCAACTCCAGTCCAGACCTGAGAGAGAACTAATCCTAAGACACTTGGGTCCTGAGCCCCAGAACGGCTTCCCTCTGCCCATTTCTTTCTTTTTTTTTTAAGATTTATTTATGCATACAAGAACTGGGGTACAGGTCAGAGTTGCGGGGGTTAAGAGGAGTCACCAGAGACTCCACCAGAGTGGGAAGCAGAACAGTCAGAGTGAACAAAATACACTGCTGAGGGGAGCAGCAGGTGAGGCAGGAGAGGTCTGCAGTGCCACGTGGGCCACCCACCCTGGCCGGCAGTAGGGATCGGCCTGCAGTAGGGATCGAACTTGTGCTGCAGTGGCTGCAGTTTGCTCCACAGTGCATTGCTTAACCCACTGCGCCACCGGGGAGGCCCCCTCCCTCTGCCCATTTCTATGGACATTAGAGCAACAAGTGGCGGTCATTGATTACAGCTCTGATAGGCGACTGAATTTACATTTCCAATTCCTTGCTGCAGTGCTTATTTATGATTCATTAATTAGTGGATCCTGCAATGACCATGCAGAATTAGATCCAGACAAACAAGGAAGTTGCTGGCACCCATCAGGTAACTATCTGAAAAGTGATTCTTTTATGGTTGCATCCTCAGAAATTAGGGGTTGAGTTTTTGAAGAACTCTGCCAACTTCAGATTAATTTCAATTTCTTTGCCTCTAAAACGCCCTGTTAATTTCATGGGATGGTTCACATGCATCAGGGGAACCAGAGACAGTATGAGTTGCTCTTCCTTTCCACATGCTTCCAAAACGCCTTAAGTGTTCCTATCAGAGACTATTAAGGAACAAGATACAGTCCCTGTTGAATGTGCCAGGCATCCTGTGAAGCATTTTACATTCTTTTTTTTTTTTTTAAGAGCTGAGGTACAGGCCAGAGTCGTGGGAGGTGAGAGGAGTCACCAGAGACAGAATGAGGAGCAGAACAGGCAAGATCGACTGAAACACACTGCTGACGAGAGCAGCGGGTGAGGCAGGAGAGGTCTGCTGCGCCATGTGGGTCTCCTCCATGGTCAGGGATCGAACACGCGCTGCTGTGCTGCGATGCTTCACAGTGTGGCACGCAAACCGCTGCACCCCCAGGGAGGTGCCTCATTATTATTTTTAATTTGAGGTATATTCTCATTATGATAGTCATTAATAGGAAATTTTATATATATATATATATATATATATACACGTGTGTATATATACAACCATTTGGTCAAATGACCAAATTATATTTCTCCTACGTATTTGATCTTCATCCACTGTTCCTGGCTCACCACTCTCCTTGGACTTTCTTAAGTGTCAGCGTGTTAAAGTTTTCTTTGCTATTAATGAAGGCAACTTTCAGAAAACACGAGAGAATTGGGGCTGGTTGCCAGGGAACCAACCATGTAATTAAAGGATTAGAACAACCCTTCTCACTGCCGACCTCAGAGAGGGGAGAGGGGCTGGTGGTTAAGTTTAATTGTCCATGGTCATTGAATTAGCCATTCATACCTATGTAACAAAGCCACCATAAAAGCCCAAGAGCAGGGGACTCAGGAGAGATCCCACATTGGAAAACATGAACATTTGGGGAAAGTAGAGAGCCTGGAGGAGACATAGAAGCTGTGTCTTCTCCCCATACCGTGCCCTGTGCATCTCCTCCATCTGGCTGTTGCTGATGCCCCCTTTGTAATAAACTGGTGATCTAGTGAGTAAGGGACCCAGCATGGGCCTGCTGCCCGATACACACAGAAAGCCAAACACTGACACACCAGCTTTTGCAAGTAGAGAAAGAGCTTTGTTTTGAGGTTGAGCAAGGAGATAGGATTGTGACTGATCTATACGGGCTTTTCAAAGTAGGTGGGAGGCAGGGACAAGTTGGGCTAGGTCAAGGAGAGGAGGGAAAGAGAAAAGTCATAGTGCACAGGCGTGCAGGTGGCTCATCTCTCTTCATGGGTCACGGTTCCCCTTGGAAGCAGGGGTTCACTTATAGTCCTCCAGGGATTTGAGAGGTCCAGACATCATAGGGTCACTCTAGGTAGTGTTCCTGGGGGCTGTGCTTGCTCTCTGAAGCCCGCTGTCAGAAAGGACTGTGAATTCCTCTTCCAACTGGTTTTCTCTAGCGAAGTCTTCTCCTTTTGTAAGGCGGAGAGAGTTCTATGAAGCAAGCAGGAGGGAGGGGGAGAAAGTAGGTGTCAGGAATCTGGAGTACTCAGCAAGCTCTAGCTTCTCTGGCTTGCTTCTACTGCAGCTTTGCTTTCCCCGCAGGTTTCTTTGCCCAAGTGATAGCGTGCTGCTGCAGAGGGCACTTGGGAGTGTGAGCATGAGGCATGCACATCTGGGCTGCAGCTATCTGGGGGGAGAAGCCAGCAAGCACTAAGCATGTGCATGTGCAAATATGGACAACTGGGCCAAGAAACAAGGGATGAAAAGGGAGATTTGATGGGGCTAGAGCTCAGTTGCTGCCTCTCTGCCTGCCTGCCTGTGTATGTGGTTCCTTGATTCAACATTAAAGTCCTGCAAATATGCCAAAGTCTCCAAAATTCTCTTTTGGTCTGCCTGAGTCAGTAATGAACCTGCCCAGCCTGGGCTGGTTGCACAACAGGGGAAATGGGGAAGGCTGAATGAAAGAAGCCCCACTCCCTTTTTAAAGATTTATTTAATTATGCATACAAGAACTGGGGTGCAGGTTGGAAGTGTGGAGAGTAAGAGGATTCACCAGAGACAAAGTGGGGAGCAGAACAGGCGGTTTGACTGAAACACACTGTTGAGGGGAGCAGCGGGGGAGACAGGAGAGGTCTGCTGCGCCATGTGGGTCAGCTCCCTGGCTGGGGATCAAACTCAGGCCACAGTAGCTGGTGATAGCTTGACAGTGCTGAGACTCCCTGTACCACCTGGGAGGTCCAAGGAAGCTCCATTTTTAAAAAGGCATGTTTTGACCACCTTTTACAGAATAAGCACTGACTTTCTGCAAAACAGACCCTAGGCAGGGCCACCCTGCATGGCGCAAGCGCTATGAAGCTGTCAGCAGCCACTGCAGCATGAGTTCAATCCCCAGTCAGGGAAGTGACCCACATGGCCCAGTGGACCTCTCCTGTCTCGCCTGCTGCTCCCCTCTGCAGTGTATTTCAGTCGATCTGCCTGTTCTCTGTCTCTGGTGAATCCTCTCACCCTCTGCCCCCGCACCTCTGGCCTGTACCCCAGTTCTCATATGCATAAATAAATTACTCTTTTAAAAAAAAACAACCCAGACTCTGATCGTGATTTCAAGTAAACAGGCTTCCTGAGTTGTGGGTCTTGTTCTAAAGAATTAATCAAACCTGAAGAGGGTGTCCCAGGAAACTGACGTATAGCCAAGTGGTCAGAAGCACAGGGAATAATCCAGGCTTGGGACTGGCACCTGAAGTCTGAATAGGAGGCTGAGAGGCCTCTGCTCTAGAGCTGCTTAGTCAAGAGCCTGGGGCTGTGGCAGGTGCCTGGAGCGAGGACAACTGTAGAAGAGCCCCTAAGTCACGGGTCTGATGCTCTCCAGGTACTCACTGT
Source organism: Galemys pyrenaicus (assembly GCA_019455555.1). Lineage (NCBI taxonomy): Eukaryota > Metazoa > Chordata > Mammalia > Eulipotyphla > Talpidae > Galemys > Galemys pyrenaicus. The sequence goes on along the minus strand of JAGFMF010011914.1, from coordinate 1,684,320 downwards.
CAAAACTGAGCCAAATTCTCGAACCTGCCAGTGTCCAAGAATTGCTGACCGGGGTGAGGGAGCCTCCCACATCCCCATTGGAAACTGGTCTCAGAATACCTCATCTATAAACTCACTTTGCAGGTCAGGAAATTACCAGAAATTTAGTAACCTAAAACAACAGAAATTTACTCTTTCATGATTTTGGAAGCTAGAAGTCCACATGCAGAGCAAGTGAAAAAACCAGTTTTCTCGAAGTTTCTCAGGCTGTTTTCACTGCAACACTCCAGCACAGGTGGTCAAGTAGAGAACATACAGCCTTGAGATGCGGTCCACACGTGCAGAAAGCGGCAAATTATGATGTCACCTCGATGCAGAGTTCACACACGTGAACTCGGAGTTTTGTAAGCTAGATTTAAATTTGGCCTTTTGCTGGCTTTGTCCATAAGTCACACGAGAGCCAACGGTGCTCAGAGGAGGCGGCCCCCCACCGATGGGCACAGGGCCACTGCTCTGGCCAGAGCCCAGGGGGCTGTCGCTGCTGCTGCCGCCGCCGCTGCCAGGGTGAGGAGACTGCCAGCACTGGGGCGGGGGTGGGGTTGCCATCACCCGTGCGCTGGGCTGGGCTGCTCCCGCCCCACCAGCTGGACAGATAATGCTGTCGCTACCTGTGTATCTCCTGTTGTAATGAAGATTTGTTCCTAAGCCCACATACGGACTTCCTGACCTGTTTTCTCGTCTGCTGCTGTTGAGAACCAGGCAAGCTTGCAGGTGAGGCCGACACCCAAACTAGGGTCACAGGGTGTAGCGGCAGGAAGGCAGCACTGGAGCAAGGTTCGGGATGGTTCTGGGCAGACTGGTCAGGGAAGGAGTCTTGGAGCCCTCGGTGGCTTTTCATACTTTATTTAGTAGAGGTGGCCAGGTACATGGCAGGCAGGGGTGCGGGGGGCCGGGAGGCTGGCAGGCCTCCCAGCCCCCCATGCATCTCACCCTCTCGGCTGCTGCTTCTCTCTCTGCTGCTGCTGCTGCTCCCCAGTACTGTTGGTCCTGTTGGTTCTCTCGGTCGGTCAGTCCTCACAGTTCTGGCATCCTCATGATGCCACCCATTTATGCCCGTGTCCCAACTTGCGCATACCCACCCTGGAATGCTCGCAGCACTGCAGGTGTCCATCATCAGTGGAGGGAGGGTGGAAAGACCTGATCATTCTTTACCCTACACAGGGCCAAACCAAGGAGTCAGCAGGGCTGCTCTTCAAGAAGCTCTGGGGAAAGTCCGTTCTTACTTCTTCCACGTTTCTGGTACCTGCTGGCCTTTCTTGGTTTGGGGTGCATTGCTGCAGTCTCCATGACCACACAGGCTACTCCACTCTTCTGCACGTGTCAGTCTCCTTTGGTCTCTTTTTATAATGAAATACGTCACTGCACTGAGGGCCCACGTGAATCATCCAGGCCACTCTTCCCATCACAAGATCAGTAATTTAATCACACGTGCAAAGTCCTTGCTTTGCCATTTAAAGTTCCAGGAATTGGGCCTCCCTTATGACGCAAGGGGTTGGGTGCTGAACTCTTGGGCTTCCTGTGTGTAGCCATCACAGCACGGGTTTGATTCCTGGTCTGGGAGGAGACCCACGTGGCGCAGCAGACCTCTCCTGCCTCATCTGCTGCTCCCCTCAGCAGTGTATTTCAGTCAAACCGCTTGTTCTGCTCCCCACTCGGTCTCTGGTGAATCCTCTCACTCCCCGCGCCTCTGTCTTACACCCCAGCTCTTTTGTGCATAAATAAAAATCTTTGGGGAAAAAAAAATAAAGTTTCAGGAATTAGGATGTGACTGTCTTTTGGGAGGTCATTATCTAGCCTAACACAGTTGCTAATGTAGTAGGTGGCGCATCAGGTTTCTCTTCTTGTGTGATCAGGCCCATCTGTTGGTTGAGTGGTGAGTGGGCAGCCCGGAGGCTACGAGCTCAGACTGTGGAGCTAACCTGGGTTTGTAAACCCAGCTCCACTCCTACCTGCTAGGTGACTGGCGAACAATTTAACCTCTCTGCACCTGACGTGTGGGATTGTTTCACGGGTTAAATGAGATAATGGACGTGAAATGCCATATAATAGTGCCTCCAGGTGGTTCAGTGTAGCAAACAGGAACTGCTGTCCTTACAAGTGCTGTGAGAACGCAGGGTATGAGCAGGAGTCCTCAGCCAACCTTGCAGAGGAACAGCCAGTGAGCACCAGCCTTCCACAGACAAGAAATGTGAAAACAGGTAGTCATCTGCCAGAGCCAAGGCAAGCCAAAGCTAATCCAGCATTTGGAGAACTCTCAAACCTTTTGGTGTGGAACACGATCATGACCTGCCAGAATTAACTGTGCAAAGATTTCTGCTGTTCAAAGTAGAGAATATGATCTTTCTCCAGGGCGGGTGGGGTCTGGTTCTCAAAAATAAGCATTTTTGTCAGTAGATATTCCTGTGTTTTGTAATAAATAAGGTTCATCTGGAAATTAACACTGATGGACTAATTCTAATTTCAATGTCTATAACAAGAACAATTAACAGGAATAAACTAAGAAAAACAGAAAACAGCAGTTAAAAAAAAAAAAACAGTGGGGAAAGAAACAAAGATATTTTAAACCTGGGCCATTTTTATTAGTATATTTGAGAGATGACATGCAAGCTGGCTTGCCTCCTTAGGAAAAAATAAGTGTAATTTGATTCTGTTCCATTCATTAACTGGATAGGAAAACATGAATTTTAATAAAGAGGTTTTAGCATTACACTTCAAAATACTGTCATATATTATGACCTATTCAACTTGCTGTATTTCACCCAATTAGGTTTTTCAGTAAATCCACTATGCTTCTTTACAGCTATACAAGGATTTCTTAAATTTGGTGGGAAGTATACTTGGGATCAATTAAACAGAATTTCAGAAAAAGGAAAACTGCAAACTACTCACATGTCAGCCAGTAGGGGGAGGAATGATAACTCTGTATCGACTGCCATGGAAAGTTATCCAAGGCATATGGCCCAGTGAAAATTCACAAAATGACACATGAAACTGATCCCATTGAAATTTAAAAGAGAAACAGCCTGACAACCAGACCGGTGGATTTAACTGCAAATCCATTACCAAGAGTTGAGGACATACACCCAGTTAACAGCAATTACATTTTCTGAAGAGACCAGAATAGAGTTGGAAGGGGAAGAAAGGAGAAAAGTCATTTCTCTTTTATAATTCATCTGTTTTTATATTTGTGTTTTAAGGAGCATCCTTTGTATATTACTTGTATACCTTTTTGAGCAACATAATTTTAAGCAATATTACATTGACTTACAGTTATTGTAGGATATTACTTGTAGACTACCAGGTAGTAAATGTGTTGTTGTTGTAAAATGAATCAAACCTGCTCTCTCCACCTTGACTCTCTGTATTAACAGAAGTACACAAAGAACAATCCCATACCTGGGGAGGGGGAGAATTAGCATTTGTTTGGAAGGCAGAAAGTTGAAGAGGCCTTGGAGAGCCAGCCAGGAGGAGCCAGGAGATTCTGCAGAGGCTGCAGGTAGCCTGTGTCGCCCAGGGAGAAAGCTGTTGATCAACTGTCCCTGCCTGCTTTTCTCCACCACCTGCTTCCACACCCACCCCTCATACACACACTCCACTAGTCGGGCAGCTGGCTGGTGCCCTCAGACAAAAGTAAGCAGAGATCCCAGCAGTTCTTTTCCAAAGAAAGTAGGCAATCTGTATTGAAGAATGTGAGCTTTCTAGTCACCAAATTGCTGTCCCACAGTGAAGTCCTCATTCTGGCAATCAGATGACCTCTGCAGGTGACCTTAGCCTAATAATCAGATCCCACCTACTGCCCCCATTCCATCCAGAGAACCCACTCAGAATTCTCACTGGGAGACACCTCCCCACTTGTGTGAACCTTCTTTATTAAAAGGCCCAAACAAGCAAAGATCACCAAGACATTAACAGAATCGGCAAGCAGCCTGAGAAAAACATAGATGCGAAAAACACATCCTGGTGGGAACAAAGGTAATCAGGGATAGAATGAAACATGACTCCGAGAGTTTTAAGAAAGATTTTATAAAATCAGAAAAGGTTGATTTAAATAGACACATAAGAGACGTAAAATATGACAGCTGAAACAAAATGTTCAAAAGAAGAATCATAAAAGAAACAAAATCTCCCAGCCATATGATAAAAATGTGAAAGAACATAAAATCATAAGTCCAATGTTCATTACTCAACGGAGTCCTGGGGAAAAGGAAACAGGAAAAGGGCTGGGAGTGAAAATGGGAAAGCTGGAAAAAGGGGAGCCTCAGTGAACTCCAGCCATTTTTCCATTTTTGCATCATTTATTCCCAGAGAGTTCTGATGGAGCCCCTTGCACTCTCCATCTCATCAAGATTGGGGAAAGGTACATTCAAGAGGGGTGGGGATTGCTGGAAGGTGGCCAGGAAATGACAAATGGCAACTTCTCAATGTGGTAGCACAATGTGGTAGCACCCAGGTAGGCAGGCTCAGAGCCTCCACTTGAGCACTAAGGTTAACTCATCTGACACTTTCAGAAATGCTAGAACCAGCACAGTGGGGCGCAGAGCCCCTCAGATCATTACTGAAGACTTGCCTCCAGGCTGATATCAGTCCATCCTCTTTTGGTTTGGTTGTTCGATTGCACCCAGCTCCCCAGCATTCAGCTCAAATTTCTCTACTTCGTTTACAAAGCCAACATGACTTTCCAATGCTGAGGTCTACAGAGTACCCCTGGTGAGTGCTTGGCTAGCAAACTCTGTCTTTTCAGGAATGCCATTAACACAGCCTGCATCAATAGACTCCCAGCAGCCGTGTCTGTTTATGGGATTCTGGTCCTGACCCAATTGGGTATGACTGACTGATCCAATAATAGAGTTCTAATCATTTAGAAACAACTGACTTTTACATCCTAGAAAGTTGAAAATTGGTCTGGTAAAAGAGATTCTAGAGATTTTTTTTAGGCAACACGAACTCCCATAAATTTAAAAGGGCAGGATAACTCCTAAAACATATACAATGCTGTAAATCAGTGTTATCTCAACTTGTAAAACAGGATAAATAAAAGTTAACAATGAAGTGTAAGATAAAGGCCCTAGAGTATGTTTGTCAAGAACCAAGAACTATAATATAGGCAAAGGTAGATTAACTGGAATGTTTCAAACCTCCAACAAAGAAGTGGGATCCATTAAAGAGAGTTATAGAGAAACAAGGCTAAGTTGAAGTGAGGACATGGTTAAGAAAGGTAGGAAAGAACTGAAGTGGCATTTTGTTCAGGAAGAGGTAGTCAGGTCAATGAGGAGACCAATGTAATTGAGATGAAAGTCAATCAAAATATGCATAAAACACTTTAATAACAAATTGACTCAGAAGAGAAAACCTCACATTAAAATGAGCAATTGGCCTTCTGCACTTTTACGTAAATATCCAACAGTTTCTTAAAAAGTCTGTCTACTTAAATCTCCCATTTTCTAGATGATATGTGTGTTGTTCTCCTAGCCAGATGCAGTAATATTGAGCTATTTGAAATGTACTTCCTGGTTCCTTCTCTATCTAACAAGCTGTTGCACTTCTGTTATGAAACTGGAGTCACCCTGTCCTAACTTTGATTCCAGGCTCAGCCACTTACCAAATATGTGACCCTTAGCAACTGTTTTAACTAATAATGAGCTTCCTTTTCCTGATTGTAATTAGTAAATACAATCATACATGGAAGCATCTGGCACTGTGCCTGGGACATAGTGAGTACCCATAAATGGTAGCAGTTCAATTGTTTCTGCTATTGCTCCTTTTGATTACATTCAAATGTTGGTACTACCATATAAGACATAAATAATTTTACTTAGATGTGCTCAACTGATTATTTTGTTACAAACATGAATCTGCATGCCATTTGCAGCAACATGGAAGGGATTACGCTCAGCGAAATAAGCCAGAAGGAAAAAGAAAACTATTGGATAGTTTCACTTATAGGGGGGATGTAGGGGAACCAAATAAGGGATGAGGGGAAAAAATAATTATAGTAAACAAAAAAAAAATTAACAGGCAACTATTAATCGGAGACACTCTGCAGGGGAGCAGGAGGGAGAGGGATCAAAACAGGGGAGGGAATGTGTTCTTACACAAGAGATTATGGTGATGGGGCATGGGTGAATTGATGGTGAGAATTTGCAGGGACTACACCTGGGAGGAGAAAGCATGCATTGTGCAAAAAGGAAAAATAATGTAAAATATATATCAAATAAAATAGAGATACCCCAAAAAACCAAACAAATAAACATGAGTCTTACATTTTTTAATGTGCTTTATATTTCTACAACCTCAAAAATCACACTTGAAACATTTAATCCTGAGCTTCCGCATGAAGGGCTGATTATATTTGCTATCTCCTTCGCACCATATAAATGTTTCTCAACCCAAAAGACACATTGCAAATGTGTGTCAACAGCTGCTAAAGCTAAAGGAGATTTTCTTGAATGATGATATGTGAAATTTAGAACAAGAGCCTCTCATTTGCTCTCAATAAGAACTCTTATTAGCAACAGGTACCAAAGAGTGAAAGTGGTTGTTTATGTTTTGCTTTACACTGAGAGATAAGATCTTTCCAACCAACAGTGAAGTTTAACAGGTCTATCATAGCAGTCTGGGGGAGTCTTGCCCCCAAATCATGTCACATTAATATATTAATCAATCAGTCATTCTTTTCTGAAAGTTTGGCATATAGAAACAGAAGGAACCCACTCTGGAAACAGCTCCAAAATATGTGAAGAAACTTGCAGTCACCATCTGTTTCATCTATTATAAAGAAAGATCTGTCATACATGTTACATAATTCTCACTGAAATATGAAATTTTTATAGAGCACTTTTTAGATATATTACATATATAAAATACCAAAGTGAATATTAAAATTCCAGATCTTTTGGAAAGCAGATGGATTTGGACATCAAAATATAAAAACCTTCTCCCTGAAAAAGCAACCTAATTTAAAAAATGGGCAAAGGATTTGAATAGACATTTCCTCGAAGAATATGTACAAATAGTTGGTAAACACATGGCAAGATAATCAACATCATCAGTCATTAGCGAAATGCAAACCAAAACCATAAAACCACTACTTCCCACCCATTAGGTGGTATTATCAAAACAAGCCAACAAAAACACTAAAAATAAAAACAAACAATACAAAAATCCAGAAAATAAGTGTTGGTAAAGATAATGGAAAAACTGGAACATTTGTAAATTGCTGGTGAGAACGAAAAATGGTGCAACCACTATATAAAATAGCTGGGTGATTTCTCCAAGTTAAACAAAATAACCACATGATCTAGCACTGCTACTTCTAGGTACCCACACAAAAGAAAGATACTTGTGTCAGATACTTGTATCCTCTCAAAGCGGCATTATTCACATAGCAAAAGATAGAAACAACCAAAAGATAAATGGACAAATGAAACACATTACATATATGTATATACATATATGAACTATTATTTAGCCTTAGGAAGGAATAAGATCCGATGAAGTGAAATTCTAGAAAGACTATAAATGACTTAAAAGTATTATGTTGGGGTCTTGCTGGCAGCATAAGAGGTTAAGGTGCAGCACTATGAAAAGTTCAATCCCTGGCCAGGAAGCTGACCCACATGGCACAGCAGACCTCTTCTGCTCACCTGCTGCTCCCCTCAGCAGTGTATTTCATTCAGTAAATGGGCCTGTTCTGTTCCCCACTCTGTCTCTGGTGAATTATTTCACCCCACACCTCTGGCCTGCACCCCAGTTCTTGTATGCATAAATATTTTTTAAAAATATTATATTAAATGAAATAAGCCAGACATAAAAGGATAAATATTGTGTGATTCTTCATAAATGAGGTACTTAAAATAGGCAGATTCATAGAGACAAAAAGTAGAATAGAGGTTACCAGGAACTCAGGGAGAAGGAAGTGGGAAGCTCTTTGATTATTTAGGAAGATGAAAATATTCTGGAACGTGATGTTACACAACATTGTCAATATAATTTATGTCACTGAATGCTACACTTAAAAATTGTTAAAAGGGAAAATTTTGTTGTGTAGTTCTTAACCACAATTTAAAAAAATCATAATGCCACGTTGACCTACATAAAACTAAAAAAAGACTTATAAAACTAAAAAAAGACTTCTAAAGTCTTGCACAATGCTGTAGAAAGGTTTAATAACTACATCTTGGAAACAGTTCAGCCCAGTAATGTGATACCATGAAAGATAATAAATACCTAAAGATTCTTACTGGTAAGAACAAAAGTGATTTTTTTAGATAAGAAAAGTAACAGGCTTTTGCTAGTTATGTTGTTAATAGACTCTGAATAAAGGTTAGAGACGAAGAGAAGGTAATGTGCATTACCACTCATCTGCAAATTGTGGACAATTAGAATTTGCTTTCCACTGATAGCAACTGGTTATAACCATTACTTGGCTTTTTTGCAAATTTTATTTTATTTTAATTTTTTAAAGATTTATTTATTTATGCATACAAGCGCTGGGTTACAGGCCAGAGGTGTGGGGGGCGGTGAGAGGATTCACCACAGAGAGCGGGGAGCAGAACAGGCACAGCAGGAGAGGTCCAGTGCGCCATGTGGGTCCCCTCCCTGGCCAGCAGCAGGGATTGGCAGCTGCAGTGGCTGTGGTTTGCTTCATAGTGCGTTGCTTAACCCACTGCGCCACCAGGGAGGTCCTTTTGCAAATTTTAAAACGTGAGAATAAATATGAACTAAATGCCCATATTAGAGGCAGAGGACTTCTACTTTAATCAAGATGGTGTAAGGACTGATTTGCCATCCTCTTTGAAACAACTAAAAATCTAGACAAATATATAGACGAATATACACCGGACATCAGACAATAAAGTACAGTGATGCATGTGGTAAGGAACAACGGGATGAATCCTTTGACTGCTCCATTTTCCAGATGGTTTGAGAAAAAGCAGAGACATGGAATATATAAAAGTTTCAAATTGAAATCCAAGAGAGGAAAATTACAACATGAGATAAAAATACAGCAGATGGGATTAAAGGCAAGTTAAATATTGCAAAGAAGTTAGTAACCTTGAAGACACAGCAATAGAAATTATCCAAAAATAAACAAAAAGAGAAAACTAACAAAAAAAAAAAACAAAAACAGAATAATAGTGAGTCATGAGACATCAAAAGTCCTGATGTACAACTGGAGTCTTCAAAGGAGAAGGGGAAGAAATTATGGCTATTTTTTTCCCTAAATGTGACAAAAATTGTAAATCCCGATACAAGAAGCTCAATGAACTCCAAGCATACTCCATCACTCCTTGTAATTTAGTTCTCCGCTGATATGTCACCAGCACAAAGAAGTCTTCCTTTACCACCAAACCTTAAGTATCAGGATGTAATCATCTTGTTCTTCAAACTGTTACTTTTAATTTGGTATCCCTCACAGGACAGAGACCTGATCTGATACTTCACCACTGTGTTTCCAGAGTCTAGTAGGGTACTTAGCTCAAAACATATTTCAGTGACTTCATCTTCTCCTGACATTTAGGAATGAACTCTTTTTTCAAAATCCTCTTCAATCAAAACCATTCTTCCTATTCTCAGTTAACATGTGGCAAGTGAAAATTTGGTATTTATTATTCTTTTTGCCTAATACAGTCACCTCATCATTTCTTGAGAAATGAACTGTAGGAAAACAACTCTTTCCATCCAGAATGACTCCACATAAGGTTCTAGCAACACTACTGCCAGCTTGACATCCAGCTCTGCAGACGACGTGTTCTTATCCTCCAGTCCTCCAGCATCGTATCAGGAGTTTCCTTAACAACCGCTACTGGCAAACATTTTACATTTTACATAATTACCTGTACACAGAACACAGAAAACTGAGATGAGAACACAGAAAACTGAGGCCTAAGAAGGTGAAGTAACACATCTAGTCACATGGGTAGTGACAGAATGAGAATATAAACCCGTCTAACCCTAAAATGTTGTTCTTTATACCACACTAAGATGAAATTTAAAGTGCTATAAACTGTACCAAACAACGACATCTCCCCAGAGAGATATAAACTTCAGTCCTCTTTTCTACCAGATAAAATAAAAAAGACCAAATTCTTTTTTAATTATAATTATTTTTCTTACAATGTATGTTTTCTTTTCTCAGGTGTAGTCCCCATAGAGTTTCCACCACCAATTCACCTGGGCACATCACCATAGTCCCTTGTATTTTTTCCACCCCTGAAGAAGACCTAATTCTTAATATGGATGCACAGTAGCTCAGTCAGAGAGACTCTGCTATTTGCCTGAAATACAACCAATACGCCCTTGCCCCAGCCAAGGTATTTCTATTAAGGCTAGGAAGATTTAAATATCTGAAGTCCTAGGTAGAGGGAAATAATTTAGAGAAATTCAAAGTTTCTACATTCTAGGGGATTGGTTGAAGGAAAATGATCAAATTTCACTGACAGTAAGATGCAATTTTCACATCCCTGCAACTCACCTGCATCATCAGTGTTATCTGACCATGACCCAGCCAGCAGCTTGTGGTTATCACTGTCTGTACACAAGTAAACTTGACCACTGCTGTTCATATTGTCATATCTAAATGAGTGTATCTAAATGAGTCCAAAATAACTTTTAAATAAGTATAAAATAGAAATTCCAAAGGTTAATTGACCTATTTATTTCTTAGTGTTACATAAAATAAAGTGTGCCCTACAGTTAACAGGGTCTCTGATTGACTGTGGTTCCAGTTTTGTTGAGGAAGACACTTCCATTGGTATTTCAGTTATGAGCAGGTTGGCATCTCTCCCCATCACCCCCTCCCCCTTCCCAATACAGGAAAAATATTACTCAGCATAATAAAATAATAGGAATTTTCCATTCCTCAACATATACTCAGGCAACCAGAGGATTGAGACTTTTGAGAAACATAATGAGACAAAGGGAAAGGTCAATGCAAATAAAGGTTTGATATTAGTGAAACTAACAAATGCAAGTTTTTAAGTCAAAGTATTCAGCAATAGCAGCAACAATATAATCATTCCTACCTATGAGTATCTAAAACACATCAAGGCACTTTGGGCATCTATCCAAAGAATATGACTGCCATGAACTAAAAAAAGCATATGCTCTAAACTGCTTATTGTAACATTATTTACAATAGTTAGGATATGAAAACAACCTAAGTGCCCATTGACAGAAGACTGGGTTAAGATGTATTATACCTACACAAAATGGAATATTTAATCGACTATAAGAAAAGATAAAATGTTACCATTTACAGCAAAAGGCAAGTAATTTGAGGCAATTATATGTAATAAAATCCAGAATGCCAAAGACAAATATTAGATGTTTACATAGCAGACAAGTTGACAAAACATTTATAAAACCTAGCACACATAAACAAAGTGAAGTTTCTGAGTTTGAGATGGAGGGAGGGAGAAAGGGTCAAAGAGATAAAGGGATAGTGGGTGGGGGAATGTGGGTGATGGTAGTTAAATAACAACAAAAATCAAGGCATTCTTATGTCCATAACAGGTACAGAGAAAGGTTAAATAACTTTTTTAGGGCCTCCCTGGTGGCGCAGTGGGTTAAGCAACACACTATGAAGCAAACCACAGTCACTGCAGCATGAGTTCAATCCCTGCCCCTGGCCAGGGAGGGGCCCCATATGGCATGGCGGACCTCTCCTGCCTCACCTGCTGCTGCCCTTGGCAGTGTGTTTCAGTCAGTCTGCCTGTTCTGCTCCCCACTCTGCCTGGTGAATCCTCTCACCTCCCACGACTCTGTCCTGTACCCCAGCTCTTACATGCATAAATAATAAAAATAAATAAATCTTAAAAAAAAAAAAAAAAACACTTGTTCAAGTTCACATGGCCAAAAGAATGACCTCAGGCAGGTTACTAGCCAGTTTTTTAGTTTTTTACAGTTGTACTATCTGGAAAACATTACAGATCAAGATATATATCTACTGGGCATACCTATAGAGAAGTCAATTATCACCTAGTGGAGGGTCAACCACTATTTGCAGCTTTTTGTTAACTTGAAAAAATGGAGAGTTGAGGTAGGGACAACTTGAGTTTACTTCCCTAGTAAGGAAATTTAGAGAAGAAAGATGGGTTCAATATAGAGTAGTCAGTTGACAGAGATAATGGTGAAAGGAATCATTACTTGGATAGGCAATACAAGTGGGTAAACTGGAAAGCTTAATAGGTGAAGACATTTAAGCATGGGCCTTATCAATCCTCTGAGGACCTAACAGATTTTCTCAGTGGGATCCAAACCTAACCTATTCATCATATTGCTGTCTTAAGGAAATGAGAAAGGAGGACAAGAGTCCATCTTCAGTTTCCTTCTACATTCATGGGCCTCTAATGCCAGAGCCTAAAATTTGTGATAAAGAACTGAGTCCCTGATTTTTGTGACTCTAGCATTCTGAACATTCCCAAACCATCAAGGATACCAGCAAGGTACAGTATACTCCTTGCCAGAGAGCAAGATAAACCTGCAACAAATGGATTCTCTTGCATCCCTACTTAAAAAAGAATGTATCAATACCAGGTATAACGATGGCAAGTTAATAAAAAGATCAATTTCATGACTAAAATTCAGTTTTTACTCCTCTACTCTGCCCTCTTCTATGTAATAATTACAGTTACTATTATTTTAATACTCCACATTTTGTTTCCCCAAATAAATTCCACTGGTGGCAGCAGCTTATACCCCATGCTTGAGTTCCAAGCTGTCCTTTATGATGATGTCCTACAATTTTCAGACTTGCTGAGCCAGCACCTTCAATCATATAAGCCAATTTCTTGCAGTAAATCTCTGGATAAACATAACATACATAGAATGACAAAAGAACACGGGTAAATAAGTTAATGATATTAAGAAAAGAATATAAGGACAAAATGACAAACTCAACAAAGAGATAGACAACATTAAGAAGAACCAAACAAATCTGGGTGTGGAAAAACTGGTAAAGAGAAACATTTTTTATCAAATTCTTCAATCAAAAGATTGTAGTGGATGGATAAAAGAACAAGACCCAACAAAACTCACTCAAGCTCTTAAGGACACATAGTTTCAAAGTGAAGGAATGGCAAAAGATATTTCATGCAAGAAGAAATTAAAAGAGCAGGGATAGCTACACAATATGAGACAAAATATGACAAGTCCTCACTTAATATTGTTGATAGGGTCTTGGAAACTGTGGCTTTAAATAAAGAGACATGTCATGAAAGTAGGTTCCCTTCTAATGGTTCATTCAATGTTGGTTTGGATCGTTTATTTTCTCAATGTTATAAGGAAATCACAAACAAAATGATGTTACTTGAGCACCTGCTATAGACCCTCAGCTCAAAACAGTAACGACATGTAGATAACCATTATATAATGAGGTCAGTTCACCAAAAAGATATTACAATTGTAAATATACACACACTCAACATTGGAATACCTAAATATATTAAAGCAAATGTTAGCAGAACGGAAGGCAGAATTGACAATATGACAACAGTAAGGAATTTTGAACTTCCACATTCATAATGGCTAAATAATCCATACAGAAAATTAACAAGGACATCTTGGACTTGAACCATCCTTTATCGACTGGACCACTAGACATATCCACACAGAACATTCCACTGATCCATAGCAGAACACACATTCTTATTTGATACACATAGAACATTCTCCAGGATGCTAAAAGGATAGATCACAAAACATGTCTTTGTACTTTTAAGAAGATTTAAATCATACCAAGTACTTTTTCCAACTACAACATGAAACCAGAAATCAACAAGAGGAAGGAAGCTGGAAATTCACAAATGTGGAGATTTAACAACACGTTATTGAATAATCAATGAGCCCAAGAAGAAATAAAAATAGAAAATCAAAGATTATCTTGAAGCAAATTAAAATTAAAGCACAAAACCTATGAGATGCTGCAAAATCAGTGTGACAGGAAGGTTTACAGTATTAAATGCGTACATTAAGAAACAAGAAAGACCTCAAACCACCTCACTTTACACCAAAGGAACTAGAAAAAAAATTAACTAGGCACAAAGTTAGTAGAAGGAAGGAAGTAACAAAGATCAAAACAGAAAAAAAAAAAAAAAGACCAAAAAAACAATAGAAAAGATCAACAAAACTAGGAGTTGTATTTTTTTTTTTAAAGACAAAGCTTTAGCTAAACTAACTCAAAAAAACAGAGAGGTCTCAAATACAGAAAGTCAGAACTAAAAGAAGAGATGTTACAGTTGACAACACAGAAATACAAAGGGTCAGGAGACTGCTATGAGCAATTACGTGCTGGCTCCAGTCCAAGATGGCAACATAGGAAGAACAGGAACTCACCTCCTCCCACAGACTTACAAATATACAACTACGTAGAGGGTAATTTACTAGAAAGCCCTGAAGAGTGGATGAATAGAGTTTCCACAACAAAGGATAAAAGATAACAGGACAGTACTAAGATGGCCAGGAGAGACCAAGAAACCCTCCTGCAAGGAAGAAACCTCATTCTGGGTGCAAGGACTTGGATCAGAAGGAATCTAAAATATACAGAAGTTTCCTCTAGGGACTGGGGGTTGGAGGAGTGTGCTGAGTCCATTACTATGGACACCAACCTTTTAAGCACATGCCTAGGAGAACTAAAGAACTGTACAGAACAGAGAACACGCCCTTAAAGGGACGCATGCATACTTATCCTGGAACTTCGTGCAGTAACACCAGTTTTGAAACATGGCCAAACCATAGGTAAAAGAATCCCATTTGGCATTCTTCATTCTTACAGAATCTGCCTGAGAGGTAAGAAACTTATGAGACTAAACCTAGGTTGCAACCACTAAATGGAACCATTTTGGTAAGCCATGTAACCTTGCTGCACTGGTAGGAACCACCTTGAAACCCTCCGTCCAATGTTCTAGAGTCTGGGTGAGCCCCACTAAGAGCTCCATGCATCTTGGTGATCAATATCTGTGTGTAACTACATGAGCCACAGCAGCATGTGTGTTTTGTGTCACGGCCACTTTGACAGCGTCAAGTGTAACGGATGTGTGCTAGAGCAAAATGAATGAAAAAGCGATGTGGACAGATAACTTGGAAAACAAAAAATACAACTCATCCAGAGAGAGCAACAAAATGAAAACAAGCTGAGAATATGAACCACTCTGTGCACCAAACTCATGTGCTGTCACACGACATGTGCCAACCCAGGACAGCATAGTTGCGCCAGGCTGATAGTCCTACCCGCGCTGTCACCCCAACATAGCATGCACCCCACACAGGGAAAGCAATTTGAGCTCCTAGCTTGGTTGGCCAGAAGGAACAGTCTTCCTGGATTCCATGGGACATCACCTGCACAAGGTCAACCAATCCTTCAAGATCAGAAGAACTAGAGTTGCATAATGCACAAAAGCAAACACAGAGTTAAGGCAAAAAGAGGAGACAGAAGAAAATGTACCAAACAAAAGAGAAGACAATCCCAAAGGAAGAGACCAGTAAAGAGATGGAGATAGGCAAACTGCCCGATGCAAAGTTCACAGTGATGGTTTTAAAGGTGCTCACCAAGCCTCAGAGAAACCAGAAGATTCATGAGATATCCAAAAGGAAGGTACAGAGCTGGAGATCTTTAGAATAAAATGATAGAACAGAAAAATACAACAGAGGGGTCCAACAGCAAAATGAATGAAAAAGCGATGTGGACAGATAACTTGGAAAACAAAAAATACAACTCATCCAGAGAGAGCAACAAAATGAAAACAAGAATTTTTAAAAATGAAGACAACTTAAAGGAACTTTGGGGCAACATCAAAAAGAAAAACAGTTGCATTATAAGAATCCCATAAGGAAAAGAGACAGAAGAGGCCAGAAAAATTATTTGAGGAAATGATGACTAAAAACTTCCCTAAATTGGGGAGGAGGAAGACAACCCCCACAGACATCCATGTATAGGAAGCCGAGAAAGTTCCAAGTAAGAACCCAAAGAGATCTATACCAATACATACTAACAATTAAAATAGTAACGTTTAAGACAGGAGCTTAAAGCAACAAGAGAAAAACAGCTCGTTATATACAAAGGAAACCCCATAAGGCTAACAGAAATTTTACAGACCAAAAAGAATGGCATGACAGACTCAAAGTACTGAAAGGAGAAAACTTGCAAGAATTCTATTCCGAGCAAGTTTATCACTCAGAATTCAAGGAGAAATTAAGAGCTCAAACAAGCAAAAACTTAAAAGAGATTTGTCACTATTAAACAACAACTGCAAGAAATGTTAAAGGTCTTTTCTAAATTAAAAAGAAATGGCACTAAGAACAAGATAACACATGAAAGAAAAACTCACTGAAAAAGGTACATTGAAAGTACTGAGTTAGGGCCTCCCAGTGGTGCAAGGGGTTGAACGTTTCCGCAGCAGCTACAGCGCCAAGTTCCATCCCTGGCCAGGGAGGGGACCCATATGAAGCAGCAGACCTCTCCTGCCTCAGGCATGGCTCCCCTCAGCAGTGTATGTCAGTTCATCTGCCTGTTCTGCTCCCCGCTGTCTCTAGTGAATCCTCTCCCCTCCGCATCTCTGGACTGTACCCCAGCTCTTGTATGCATAAATAACTAAAATCTTTAAAAAAAAAAAAAAGTACTGATTATCTACTTATAAAAAAATATAAAGATTACAAGACAAAACTAGTTAAACTAAGGCAGTAATAATTAGTGAAGGGATATACGGAAAAAGGTGTAAAATGAGCCCTCAAAAATATAAAACTGGCCCAGAGACTCAATCCCTCAAACCAGAACCATTGGAAACCATTGGAAACAGGAGTCACTTCTGGGCAAGGTGAGGTCTCCAAAAATCCACCCTGTCACCCAGCAACCCCCCAGCCCTCCTGGCTATGAGAACAGGCCTGAAGTGCTCTTGGGACGGTCTTAGCTCCACCCTAGGTCTCACAAGTCCCCAGCAACTGTGCCCACCATCAGGTAAACACCCAGAGAAGTAGGAGAGAAGGACCAGATACAACAAAAGCCCAACCACAGCAGAGAAAACCCAAAGCAAACAATGTTGAGAAAGAAAAACACAAATTGTCAAGCAAGTCCTCAGGGGAACAATATATACCACAGAGAGAAAATGAAACACAAAAGAAAACAAATCACAGAGATATGGAAGAAATAGTTTTTACCTATCAGATATAGAATGAAACACTTGCATGATTAAGAAAAGTACAGAACTAGAACAAAGAAAATTGATAAAAACATATCAAGGAAAAGCAAGAAAATTAAGAAAAGGAAATAATGCTGAGAAACACAATCAATGAACAGAAGATCAAAATTGTGACTTTAAACAAGAAAATAACTGAACTGCAAGATTTAAAAAGATCAATAGAGAGGGTAAAAGTTTCTGGAGAAAACCATACAAGTAAAATAAACCTAATGGCAAAATGGACATTGAAGATACAAAGGAGGGAAGAAACGCAATAGAAAAAGATAAATACATAGGAAGAAAATGAACAAACACTTCAAGAATTATCTGATACTATGAGGAAAGGAAATAAAAGAATCATAGGAATTTAAAAGAAAAGAGAGGAGGGAACTGAAAAACTATCTAAAGAAATAATGATTAAAAAAAACTTCTCAAACCCGAAGGACCTGGACACACAAATACAGGAAACAAAAAAGAATGCCAAGCTATCAAATAAAATGAGGCCTGCAGCAGCAAGACACAGAGTAGTAAAGAGCCCAAGAAAATGAAAAAATAACGAAGCTGATGAGGGGGAAGAAACAGATAACCTAACAAGGAACACTGAGGCTTCCTAAAGAAGCCTTCCAACTTCTCTAAAGGAACACCACGGGCAAGAAGAGAATGGAGTAACATATCCAGATACTCCTAGACAAAATATACTTTATCATGCAAAGCTCTCCTTCCTGTCTGAGAGATAAGGACCTTCTCTGACAAAGAAAATCCTAGGGAGTCTGTATCACTAAACCCCACTTGAAGAAATATTGAGAAGCTTACTTACACTAAAGAGAGGAATGAATAGAAATAACTGAACAAGGAATTAAACAGAACCACAAAATTGGCAGTAACAGACTTTCACATATCAGTAATTACTCTCAATAACGATGAACTGAACTCACCAAATGAAAAGACACAGATGATCTAGTTGGATTAGGAACCTGAATCCAAAGTTTTGCTGCACCTAAATTCCAAGGATAAACATAGACTGCAAGTAGAGGGATGGAAAACAATTCTGTGAGCAAATGGTACCCAAAGGCAGGAACAGTCAAATTTCTATCAGATAAAACACACTTCCAGTACAAAGGAGCATGAAAATACATCAGACAACTACCATCAAATCTGAACTGACCCTGGAGAAAATAAATATGTGGTTGGGGACTTCAACACCCCACTCTCACCGATGAGACAGAAAACAGTAATTTATTTTTTAAAGTAATTTATTATTAATTTATGTGTAGTAATACATAATTGCCCTAAACAAAGAGTAGACCACCTGGGTCCAACAGACATTTATAGTACACTACACCTGCAAAAAGCCAAATACACATTTTCTCAAGTACATGTGTCATTCTCCAGAATTCACCACATGCTAGTTACAGAGGCAGCATCAACGAATTCCTGATGACTGAAATCACAGCAGGTATCTTCTCTGACCATATAGGTACTCAACTACAAAAAGAAAACAAGTATACACTCTTAATACGTGGAAACTGAACAATATACTACTGAATGACCACTGCGTTAATGAAGAAATCGAAGCAAAAAAAAAAAAACAACAGGTCCTCCCTGGTGGTGCAAAGGGTTAAGTTGCAGCTCTCTCAAGCTATCTATCAGCAGTCACTGCAGCATGAGTTTGATCCCCAGCCAGGGAGCTGACCCACATGGAACAGCAGACTTCTCCTGTCTCATCTGCAGCTCCCGTCAGCAGTGTATTTCAGTCAATCTGCCGGTTCTGCTCCCCACTCTGTCTCTGGTGCATCCTCTCACTTCCCAAACCTTCAGCCTGCACCCCAGCACTTGTATGCATAAATAAATCTTAAAAAATAAATTTTAAAAAAACCTTGATGGCATCTCCCAGGTGGCGCAAAGAATTATGTCTCAGCTCTATCAAGCTATCGGCAGTCACTGCAGCATCTATCCCCCTGCCCCAAGGACCTGACCCACATGGCACAGCAGACCTCTCCTGCCTTGCCCACTGTTCCCTTCAGCAGTGTATTTCAGTACATTTGCCTGTTCTGCTTCCCTCTGTCTCTGGTGATCCTCTCACCCCCTGCACCTCTGGCCTAAACCCCCATTTTTGTATGCATAAATAAAAAAATCCTTGAAAAAATTGAGGATACAAAATTCCAGAACATGTAGGACACAACAAAAGCAGTACTAAGAAGGAACTATATACCAATATAACCCCATATTAAGAAATTAGGAGTCCAAATAAACACCCATCTCAAGAACCAAGAAAAAGAAAAACAAAAAGCCAGTAGAAGGAATTAATAAAAATCAGAGCAGAAGTAAATGAAACAGAAATCTAAGACAGTCCCAAAAACATCAGTAAAAACAAAAGTTTGTTCTTTGAAAAAAATAAACAAATGGACAAATCTCCAGATAGGTTCCTTATGAAAAATAGGGAGAAAATTAAATAAGTAGTATCAAAAATAAAAAGATGTTAAAATAGATACTGCAGAATTCAGAGGATAATAAGAGATTATTATAAACATCTATATGCAAACAAATTCAACAACCTAGATGAGATGGGCAGATTCTTAGAATTATACAATCACCCAAGACTGAATAGGGAAGAAATAGAAAACCTGAACAAACCAGTCACAAACAAGGATATTGAAACAGTAGTCATTCTCCCAAAAAACAAAACTTCAGGACCAAAGAGCTTTACAAACAATTTCTACCAAGCCTTCAAAGATAAACTAACACCTATCTTGCTCAGACTCTTTCAAAACATCAAGAAGGAGTTCTTCCACATTCTATGAGGCCAAAATCACACTAATATGAAAACCAAACAAGACACTAAGAAAACTACAGACCAGGGCCTCCCTGGTGGTGCAGCGGGTTAAGTAACGCACTATGAAGCAAACCACAGCCACTGCAGCACAAGTTCGATCCCTGCTGCCCGCCAGGTGGGGGACCCACATGGTGCAGCAGACCTCTCCTGCTGTGCCCGCTGCTCCCCTCAGCAGTGTACTTCAGTTGATCTGCCTATTCTGCTCCCTGCTCTCTGTGGTGAATCCTCTCACCCCCCCCCCACACCTCTGGCCTGTACCCCCGTGCTTGTATGCATAAATAAATAAATCTTTAAAAAAAAAAAAAAAGAAAACTACAGACCAATCTTCCTAATGAACACAAATGCAAAAATCCTCAATAAAATCTTAGCAACTGAATCCAACAATGCATTAAAAAGGTTATACACCATGACAAAATAGGATTTATATCATGAACGCAAGGATAGTTCAATATCTGAAAATTAATCAACATAATTCATCACATCAAAAAATTTCATGATCATATCAATAGATGCTGAGAAAGCATTAAGATTGAGCATCCATTTATAATAAAAACCTTTAAAATATTGGTAATGAATGGAACATATCTTAATAAAAGCCATGTATGACAAACCCACAACTAATATCATTCTCAATGGTGAAAACATGAAAGCCATTCCACTAAGATTTGGTACAACACAGGTCTGTCCACTTTCAGCACAACCAATCAAGATAGTATTACAAGTCCCAGCTGGAGCAATTAGGAGAGAAAGCAATAAAAGGAATTTCAATTGGGAAAAAAGCAAAGTTATCATTATTTACAGATGATACAATATACATAGAGAACCCAGAGATTCCATGGCAAAACTGAAACAGTAAACAAGTTCAGCAAAGTGGCAGGATATAAAATCAACACACAAACATCAGTTGTCTGCTTATATGCAAGTAGTGAACTAGAATTTAAGAAAGCCATTTAAGAATTTAAGAAAGCCATTCGATTTACAATCACATCAAAAAGAAAGGAAAAAAATTGTCAATAAATCTAACAAAGGAGATAAAGGATTTATACAAGGAAAACTATAAAACATTGTTAAAAGAAATAGACATACCCTGCTCATGAAAAAGAAAATGGTCATCCTACACAAAGTAATTTATGGTTTCAATGTAATCCCAATAAAAATCCCTACAGTAATCTTCAAAGAATTAGAACAAAGATTACTGAAATTCATATGGAACCACCAAAAACCCCAAATAGCCAAAGTTTTCCAGACTAAAAGGGGAAAAAATGGAGGTATCACACTTCCAGATTTTAAATTATACTCTAAAGCCATAAAAATTAAAGCAGCATGGTCACAGAACAAAAACAGACACACAGACCAGCAGAATAGAACTGAGATAACAAAAATAAAGCCAAACATTTATGGATGACTAATAAGTGAGAAATGAGCAAATAATATACACTGGAACAAAGAATGATATTGAGAAAGTTGGGCTACCATAGTCAAAAGAATGAAACTAGAACACTATCTCCATACCATGAACAAAAGTAAACTCAAAATGGATAAAAGACTTGGATACAAAATGAAACCATAAAATACATAAGGAAACATGGCCAAAGCACTCCAGAACATAAACTTCAGAAACATCTTTGCAGGGCTTCCCTGATGGTGCAATGGGTTAAGCAACACACTATGAAGCAGACTGCAGCCACTGCACTATGAGTTTGATCCCTGCCACCTGCCAGGGAGGTGACATGGCACAGCAGACCTCTACTACCTTGCCCACTGCTCCCCTTGGCAGTGTATTTCAGTTGGTCTGCCTGTTTTGTTCCCCATTGTCTCTGGTGATTCTTCTCACTGCCCCCCCAACACTGCTGGCCTGTACCCCAATTCTTGTATGCATTAATAAAAAAAAAATCTTTGCAGACTCATCTCCAACAGGAAGGAAAACAATGTAGAACATGAACTAAACTAAATCAAACAAAAAAAGCTTCTCTAGAGCAAAAGAGAAAGTAACCAAAACAAAGAGGTAGTCTACTGTATGGGAGAAAATATTTACAGACCATATATCTGACAAGGGACTGACATTAAAGATCTACAAAAAGCTCATATAAATCAACAAAATAAAAGAAACAACCCAATGAAAAAATGGGCAGATGAACTAAATATGCACATCTCCAAAGAAGACATTCATATCACCAACAGCCATATGAAAAAATATTTCACTTATCATCAATAAAATCAAAACCACAATGAGAAAACACCTCACCACACCTGTGAGAACAGCTTATATATAAAATATATATATACATACACATTATATATACACATACATGTGTATATGTGTGTATATACACACACATATGTAAAATAAAACCAAGAAGTGGCTTCCTCCTATGGTTTTAGGATATGGAGAAAAAGGAGTATTATTACACTATTGGTGAGAATGTAGGCTGGTATAGCTCTTATGGAAAGAAGCGTGGAGATTCCTCTAGACTAAAAATGCACCGGCAATTCCTCTCCTAGGTATCTACCCTAAAATCACAAGCCACTAGTTTAAATGGGTACATGCACGCTCATATTTATAACAGAACTATTTACAATAGCCAAAACATGGAAATAATCTGAATGCCCCAGAACAGATGAGTGGATCACCAAGATGTGTCATGTATACAATGGACTACTATTCAGTGATCAAAAAAAGATGAACTCATGTTAATTGCAAAAACATGGACAAAACTAGAAGGGATTATCCTAAGCCAAGTAAGCCAAAGAAGAAATATAAATCACTAATATGCACAATATAGAGAAACCATACAAAAGGTGAGATGAAGACAAAGTTTAAAACCAACCTTAGAAACCTGACCATAGATTTGAAGCATTTATGAGTGGGAGGGGATAAAGAGGGGGGACAGGTAAAATGGGGAGATGAGAGCACAATAGACTATGGTGGTGTTGGGAAAACTATGAGACTATGGTGGTGTTGGGAAATATGAGAAATTCCATATTGTGAAAAAAAATTAAGGATGTAAAATAATAGTACATAATAAATATACGTAATATAAAATGGAAAGGAGGAGCAAAAATGTAAAATTTTGGAAAGTGCTCAGACTTAAGCTATCAACTAAAACCAGAATGTTTACATATACCTTTTATCTCTACCACAAAGCAAAAGTTACAGCAAGAATAAATAAAAAAGGAATCTAAATATATCATTAAAAAGGAAGCTAAGGACATCATTAAAACCTCAAGAGACAAGATGGATGGACTTCAAGGAGATTTTGCTAAGTAAAATAAGTCAAACAGTGAAAGACTAATATATGACTTCACTCATACATGGAAGATAAAGAAACAAGACAAATGAATAAAAGAAACCAAGAACAAACTCTTAGATTCTGACAAGAGAGGAGGGGAAATGGGAGAATGAGTAAAGCAGGTAAGGGGATCAATTGTATGATGGTGAATGGAAACCAGATCTTTGATGGTGACCATAATGTAGAATGAACAGATGTACATCTGAAAGTTATGTAATGATATTAATCAATATTACCTTTAAACCAATATTACCTTCCCCAACAAACTGGAAAACCTAGAAGAAATAGGTAAAATGCTAAGAATATAGAGCCTACCAAGGCTGAATCATGAAGCAACAGAAAGTTTGAACAAACTTTGTGAGACTGAGTCAGGAATAAAACCTTCCCAAAACAAAAACCCAAGGCCAGATGATTTCACTGGTGAATTCTACCAAATATTTAGGAACAAATTCTTCTCAAACTCTTGCAAAACTAAAGAATTCTTAAACTCATTTTACAAGGCCAGCATTACCTGATACCAAAGTCAGATAAAGATATTATAAGAAAAGGAAACAACAAACCAATATCCTAATAAACATAGACATAAATTTTAACAAAATATCAGCAAAGTAATAAAGGAAGAATGAAGTGGGATTCCTACAAAAGAAAATGGAAGAAATGGAGGAAAGTAAAAGAAATGAAAGAAATCAGAGTACTGGAGGAGTTCAAGAATTCTGGGAAAAGCCAGGAAAACAGAATAGAAGAAATAGAAGAACAAATCAGTACTCTCGAAGACACAGACAAAAAGAACCAAAAAGACAAAGAAAGATAACAAAATAGAATGAAGAAACATTTCGAGTACTATCTGACACCATGAGGAAAGGCAAGTTGAGTCACAGGTATACTAGAAGAAGAAGAGAGAGGAAAAGGCTCCGAGAACCTATTCAAGGAGATAATTGAAAAGAAAGTCTCAAACGTGAAAAAGGAAATGAAAATAGACATACAAGAAGCTAGAAGAATGCCAAATTATCACAATGAAAGGAAAACTACAGCAAGACACATAATAGTAATGTTTCCAAAGACAAATTAAATATATATCTGACAACTAATAACATCTCTGAAAACAGACATGTTTCTAATGAGAAAATACATACGTAGTAGAAGACTTCAACACACCACTCTCACCAACGTTTCCAGGACAAATTAAAAATAACGAAACTGACAAGGACAAAGAAACAGGTAACCTACAAAGGAAAACCAATCAGGCTGACATTAGACTTCTCCGAAGAACACTAAAGGCAAGAAGAGAATGGAAGGACATATTTAACAAACTCCAAGTCAACAAATTCCAATCAAGAATACCCTGCAAAGCTCTCCTTCCACTATGAGGGAAAAACAAGAACCTTCTCAGACAAACAAACTCTACAGAAATTCATTACTACAAAACCCCCACTCCAAAAAATATTACAAGAAACCATAGAGCTAACACCAACAGAAAAATGAATAGAAGAAAGTAAGGAATAGAATCACAAAATGGCAAAGACCAATGCCAGTGTATCAATTTTAACTATAAAAAGACACAGAGTAGCAGGCTGGATTAACTGAATCCAACCTTTTGCTGTATACAGGAAACACATTTAACTACAAAAGACAAAAATAGACTGAAAGTAAAAGGCTGGAAAACAATTTTACAAGCAAATGGACCCAAAAAAAACGGCAGGAACAGCTATACTTATATCAGATAAAATAGACTTCAAACTGAAAGAGGTTAAAAAAGACACAGAAGGTCATTACATTATTATTAAGGGGAAAATACATTAAGACATAACACTCATCAACATATACTCACCAAATGAAGGAGCACCAAAATATATCTGACAATATCTAATAATATCTCTGAAAACAGACATGCTTCTAATGAGAAAATACATACGTAGTAGAAGACTTCAATACACCACTCTCACCAAGGGACAGATCATGAGACAAAAAATAAGCAAAGATACTAGAGCTCTAAACAAGGGTCTAGACCTCATGGGCTTAACAGACATCTATAGAAGACCATACTCCCCAAAAAATCTGAGTATGCATTTTTCTCAAGCGCACATGGGTCATTCTCCATGATTGATCACATACTGGGACACAAGACAAACATCAACAGATATAGTAAGATCAAAATCATCCCAACAACTTCTCTGACCAGGAAGGTATCAAGCTAGAAATAAAACACGAAAAGAAAGCAAGGAACCCTCCCACCAAATGGAGACTGAAACATGCACTACTGGAAGACCACTGGATCACTAAGGAGGTCAAAGAAGCAATTAAAAATTACCTTGAGATGAATGATAATGATGACACAACTCTCCAGAATATCTGGGATACAGCAAAAGCAGTTAGTTATAAGAGGAAAATACATAGCAATACAGGCACACATCAAGAAACAAGATAGAACTCAAAGAAACAACCTACTCTCACACCTTAAAGAACTGGAAAAAGAACAACAAAAAACCCAAAGCCAGTAGAAGAAAGGATATAATAAAAATCAAAGCAGAAAGATATGAAATAGAAGTTAAGAAAATGATCCAAAAGATCAATGAGACAAAAAGTTGGTTCTTCCAAAAAATAAACAAAATAGATAAAACCCTAGCCAGGCTGACAAAGATAAAATGGGAGAAAACACAAATAAATAGGATCACAAATGAAAGAGGAGAAATCACAGTAGACACATCAAAAATCAGAAACAACTATGAAAAGTTATACACAAGTTCAACAATCTAGAAGAGATGGACAAATTCCTAAAACTTTACAATCACCCAAAGTTAGATAAAGGAGACACAGAACACCTGAACAGTCCAATTACAAATAGTGAAATTGAAACAGTAATCAAAACCCTCCCCCAAAATAAAAGTCTAAGACCAGGGCCTCCCTGGTGGTGCAGTGGGTTGAGCAATGCACTGTGGAGCAGACCGCAGTCACTGCAGCACGAGTTCGATCCCTGCTGCCCACCGGGGAGGGGACCCGCATGGTGCGGCAGACCTCTCCTGCCTCGCCCGCTGCTGCCCTCAGCAGTGTGCTTCAGCTGATCTTCCTGTTCTGCTCCCCGCTCTATGTGGTGAATCTTCTCACCTCCCACACCTCTGGCCTGTATCCCAGTGCTTATATGCATAAATAAATAAATCTTAAAAAAAAAATCTAAGACCAGATGGCTTTACAAATGAATTGTACCAAACATTCAGAAATGAATTAGTACCTATCCTACAGACTCTTTCAAAAAATTGAAAAGGGATACTACCAAACGTTTAATAAAGCAAACATTATACCAATACCAAAACTGAACAAGGACAACACAAAAAAAGAAAAGTATAGATCAATATCTCTAATGAACACTGATGCAAAAATCCTCTATAAAATCTTAGCCACTAGAATCCAACAATGCATCAGTAAGATAATTCACCATGACCAAGTAGTATTTATTCCAGGGACACAAGCATGGTCCAACAACCACAAATCAATAAATGCAATCCAACACATCAACAAAAATAAGACTAAAAACCATATGATCATATCAATAGATGCTGAGAAAGCATTTGACAAAGTTCAGCATCCATTTATGATGAAGGCCTTGGTTTCGTGAGATAGAAAGACCATACCTTAACATAATAAAGGCCATATATGACAAGCCCATAGCCAATATCATTCTCAATGCTGAAAAGCTAAAAACCTTTCTTTCCCTTAAGATCCAGAACAAGATAAGGATGCCCTCTCTC
This sequence comes from Galemys pyrenaicus, assembly GCA_019455555.1. Classification (NCBI taxonomy): domain Eukaryota; kingdom Metazoa; phylum Chordata; class Mammalia; order Eulipotyphla; family Talpidae; genus Galemys; species Galemys pyrenaicus. Next base: position 1,657,244 of record JAGFMF010011914.1, on the reverse strand, counting down.
ACCACTGCTCTTCAATATAATTCTGGAAGTCCTGGCCAGAGCAATAAGACAAGAAATAGGCATACAAGGAATCCAAATAGGGAAAGAAGAAGTAAAACTATCACTAAGCACCGCACTGACAGCCACTGCAGCAAGAGTTCAATCCCTGCCGCCGGCTGGAGAGGTGACCCACATGGCACAGCAGACCTCTCCTGCCTCACCCACTGCTCCCCTCAGCAGTGTATTTCAGTCGATCTGACTATTCTGTTCCCCACTCTGTCTGGTGGATTCCCTCACCCCCCGCAACTGTGGCATAAATAAATCCAAAAAAAGAAAAAGAAAAAGACATGGGACCTATTCTCACCTCACATATTCAACACACTACTGGAAGTCCTAGACAAAGTAACTAGGCAAAAAAAAAGAAACCAGACATTCAGACAGGAAAGGAAGATGTAAAACTGTCTTTGTTTGGCAGATGATATGATCTGATATACACATAAGTCCTAGTCTCCACCAAAAATTCCCAGAACTAATGAAATACAGTAAAGTTATGGGTTGCAAAGCCAGCATACAGAAAATAGTGGTGTTTCTATACCCTAACAACAAAACATTTGAGAAAGAAATAATCCCATTTGATTTTTTAAAAGATTTATTTATGCATACAAGAGCTGGGGTACAGGACAGAGTCGCGGGAGGTGAGAGGATTCACCAGAGTGGGGAGCACAACAGGCAGACTGACTGAAAGACACTGCTGAGGGGAGCAGCGGGCGAGGCAGAAGAGGTCTGCTGTGCCATGTGGGTCCCCTCCCTGGCCGGCGGCAGGGATTGAACTTGTGCTGTAGTGGCTGCAGTTTGCTTCATAGTGTGTTGCTGCACCACCAGGGAGGCCCCAATAATCCCATTTGAGTAGCAGCAAAAGCAGTACTTAGTTTAGTAGTGGTTTGGAAATAGGAAAGATAATTGAAGGTGGGAGAATTGAGATCCAGGAAATAAACCCCACATAAATTCATTCATTTATGCATACAAGAACTGGGGTACAGGCAGTAAGAGGACTTACCAGAGACAGAGTAGGGAACAGAACAGGTAGAGTGACTGAAATACACTGCTGAGGGGAGCAGCGGGTGCAGCAGGAGAGGTCTACCGCACCATGTGGGTCACCTCCCAGCCAGCAGCAGGTATTGAACTCGTGCTGCAGTCGCTGCAGTTTGTTCCATAGTGTGGTGCTTACCCCATTGTGCCACCAGGGAGATCCCGATTGAGTAATATTTGACAAGGGCAATAAAAAACTCTATGGGGTAAAGGAAACCTCATATAAAACACTGGAATTGGACCCCTGTCTTACATCACTCACAAAAATTAACTCAAAATGGATCTAAGACTTTAAAAGAAAAACCCTAAGAAGAAAACATAAGACAAAAGATCTTTGACATTGGTACTGACAGTATTTTCCCAGATATGACAATGAAAACACAAGCAACAAAAACAAAAATGTCCTGTATCTGAATAAAACAAGGGTGGTGTTGGAGGGGGGAAAAATAGACTTTCTCAGAAGAAGAAAAACAGGAAGTTTATCACCAGCAGACATGACCAGCAAGAAATGTTAAAATTTCTTCAGGGAGAAGGAATATGATATAGATCAGAACTTGTACACATGAATAAAGGAAAGTACTGAAGTAAAATAAAATCTTTTTTCTCACTCTTAATTGATTTAGAATATTACTATTTAAGTGATAATGGTAACAAGGTATTGGCTGATTATTGCATACACAGAAGAGAACTAAATGACAGTAAAGTTATGAGACAGGAAAGAATAATTGGTAATACTTGCTATGAGGTAACTGCACATGTGAAGTAGTACAGTGTGGTTTAAAAAGTAGTACAGTGGACTGAGATTAGTTATAAATGTATATGTAAACTCTAGGGCAACAACTAAAGTTATCTTTAAAGAAGTATAATTGATATATTCTGAAAGGTGATACAAAATAGAAAATGCATAATTAACATCAGAGAAGAGAGGAAAAGGGGAATGTAAAAAAAGAGAAATAAAGAACAAATGTAACAAATAGAAAACAATTATGAACATATTCATTTTACTTTATCAATAATCACTTTAAATGAGAATGATCTAAATATATCAATTTTAAGTTAGAGATTGCCAATAGTAGATTAAAAAAGACCTAACTACATATGGTCTACAACAAAAATAAAAATAAAAACCGGGCCTTCCTCTGGCGCAAGGGGTTAAGCACCACACTATGAAGCATCTGTAGCCACTGCAGCAAGAATTCAATCCCTGGCCAGGGAGCTGACCCACAAGGCACAGCAGACATCTCCTGTTTCACCTGCTGCTCCCCTTAGCAGTATGTTTCAGTAATCCAACTGTTCTGTTTTCCACGCTGTCTCCGGTGAATCCTCTCACCCACAGCACCTCTGGTCTGTACCCCAGTTCTTGTATGCATAAATAAATCTTTAAAAAAATAAAAATAAAATCCATCATCAATTGAGTTTAAAGGAAACTATCCCATATATTCTGAGTGGACCCGACTTAATCAGGGGAAAAACTTTGAGAGCAGAGATATGACCTTCTCCCAAAAATGAAATTTCACCTATGATTAGCATCTTTACCCTGTGCCTGAGTTACAGCCTGCCCAAAGGATTATGGACTTGCCTAATTACCCCACAACTGCATAAGCCAATTCCTTACAATAAACCTCAATATGTATTTCCTACTGGCTCTGCTCTCTAGTTGGACATTGACACATGCTTTTCCCTCAAAAGACATATGCACTGGTCAATTAGGAAACTGAGGGATTTTATCATCCCTTCAGTCATTATATTTCATATTCTGCCTTTGTTGGCAACCTGAAGATTTCTGCACTTCAGAAAATTTATCACAGTAAGATTCATACAAAAACAGAATCAATGAAACCATAGATTTGTCAATGAAACTGAGAAAGCTTTAAACTAGAATGGCAGAACAAAAGAGAATAGACACAAATAACTGAAACGAGAAGTGAAAGTGGGGATTTTGCATACTACTCAATATGCAAAACGATAGGATTATAAGAGAAATTATGAACTACTATGCCAACAAGACAACCTAGATGAAACCAATTCCTAGAAACAAATTACCAAAACTGACTAGAAGAAATAGAAAATCTCAACAAGCAGAAACTGAATCAATAATCAAAAACCTTCAACAAAGTGCAGGACTAGATGGTGTTACTGCTAAATTTGGAAGGAGAAACATTCTAACTTATTCTGAGACTAACATTACTCTGATAGCAAAGATAGATTTAAAAAGTCACAAGAAAAACTAATATCCCTTGTAAATATAAGTGCAAAAATCCTTAACAAATACTGACAAATTAATCCAGTAGCATACTTAAAAGATTACACAACATTATCAAGCTTGGCTATTCCAGGAATTTAAAGGTAGTTCAAATATGAAAACCTGCATCACAATAACAAAGGAAAAACACACATTGTACTCTCAATGCACAAAAGGAATCCAACACCCTTTCACGATAAAACTCATTAAACTAGAAAAATAGGAGTAAGAGAAAGGGTGTTTCTGTTATCGCAACCCAGGCACCTCAATCGTGGGAGCCAGCAGGTGCAGTGATGCTCTCTTCGCTGCACCACCACAAGACAGTTGTGGCAGTCACTCCTCAGAGACCTTTTCTATAACATTGTACTTCCTGGATCGTGGAAGGGACCAATCAGGTGCGAGCCTTGAGTTGATTGGTGCTGTTACCAGGACCCCGCCTCTCACCACAAGTCAGTTGTGACAGAGCCCTTTTATGTAAAGTGCACTTTCTGGAATATGAATTAGACCAATCAGCCACAGGATTGAAAAATGGTCCAATCAGACTGGTGGGTGGGGCAACGTTAAAGTGGATATAAACCAGGGTAAGAAGAAGCCTGAGGGCCTCTGGAGAAGCAGCAGTCCTAAGAGAGAAGCCCTGCAGAGGAAGAGGAGAGCCCTACAGAGGAGATGACACCAGCCCCTGAAGAAGAGAAGACTGTTCCAGCCTCTGAAGAAAGAAGCATCCAGCAGCTGCCTTCTGAGGAGGGAAAAGGGGCTGAAGGACTCTGTGAGAGACTAGACCTTGGTCCTGTCTCTGACATTGACTGAAAGGAGCATCAAAGGCCCTGGGCCTGATGTCTCAAAGAGACATTACTGGTGAGAAGGCAGCCTGGTGCAGCGAGTTACCACTATGAAAATTCTGGCAGTTCAAAAAGCTAAATATAAAATTACTGAGTGACTCAGCAAAGGAACTGAGAAGCACCACAAGCTTGTCAATGCTCATTACAGCATTTTCACAAGTCAAATAATGGAACTATTATTTGTCTATCAATATATGAAAGATTAGTGAAATACAGTACATACACAGTGTGGAACATTATTCAGTTAGAAAAAGTAGTGAAATTCTGGTATAGGATACAATATAAATGAGCCTTGAAAAAATTATGCTGAGTAATTTCATTAGGAACAAGACAAGGGTGTTCACTCTCACCACTGCTTTTCAATATAATCTTGGAAGTCCTGTCCAGAGCAGTAAGACGAGAAATACATTTCTAAATAGGGAAAGAAGAAATAAAACTCACTATTTGCAGATGGTAATATAGAGAATCCGAAAAATACCACAGAAAAATTAAACAATCAACCAGTTTAGTAAAGTAGCAGGGTAAACAATCAACACACAATAATCAGTAGCCTTCCTATAGACAATCAATCTGAAGAATAAATTTAAAAAACCCAACCCTTTTATAACTGAAACAAAAAAAATCAAATAGTTGGAAATAAACCTAACAAAAGAGGTGAAGGACCTATACTAAGAAAACCATAAAACACTGTTAAACGAAGACACAAAGAAGTGGAAAGACATATCCTGCTCATGGATTGGAAGAATTAACATTAAAATGGCCATCCCATCAAAAACAATTTACAGATTCAATGCTATTCCAATTAAAACCTCAATTATTTCCTCAAAAAACTGAAATAAATGATGAAATATACAGTCACAAAAAAACCTCAAATAGCCAAACTTTTGACTAAAACAAAGGAGAATGGAGGTACCACACACCCAGTTTTTGAACTACATACAAAGTCGTAATAATTAAAACACTATGGCACTAGAATAAAAACAGATACACAGACCAATGGAACTGAATAGAAATCCCAGAAACAAAGCTGCACATATATGGACAAATAATCTTTGACAAAAGAGCAAAAAACAGCCAGTGAAATTAATACCCTGAACAAAGATAAAAATATAAGACTTTGTAGGATAAAGCAACTACAGTGTTTAAAGGTAATTTTATAGCATTAAATGCTTGTTAAAAAGAGCGTCCCCCCACCCCCCAAAAAAAAAGAGAGTCCCAAATCACAGTCTAAGCTTCCACCATAAGAAACAGGAAAGGAACAAATACATCCAAAGCAAGCAAATGAGAGGAAATAACAGAGAGCAGAAATTAATGAAAATTAAAATATCCATTAAATCATACACTGTTTTTTCTTTGAGAAAAAGCAACACAATTAATAAATCTCTAGTAAGACTGACCAAAAAAAGTGAGAAGACAAAATTATTATCAGGAATGAAAGAAGGACCATAACAAGGAAAAGATACAGGAATAGCATAAACAATTCTACACACTTAAATTCAACAACTTAAATGAAATGGACCAACTCCTTGAAAAATCACAACTACAAAAATTCATGCAAACACAAAGTTAAGTGAAACTGTTCAGTAACTATTGAATTCACAGTAAATTCACAAAACAAACCCATAAAAGTCCCTTTGAAATAGAAATCTATAGGTCCCAATAGTTTCACTGGTAAATCCCACCAAGCATTTAAAGAGTAATGATTCCTCACAATCTCTTTCAGAAAACAGAAGAGAATGGGAAAGTTCCCAAATTACATGAAACCAGTTATCAGTATCTGACTTTCAATTCAGATAAAGATATAAAAACATAGTTTAATATCCTTTTTGAACAGACATAAAAATCCTCAACAAAATATTAGCAAGTTGGATCCATCGATACATAAAGTAGCATAACACAACCAAGCAGTTTGTCAGAATTTCGAGACTGGCTTATATAATCAAAAAAATCAATCAGGGTGATCCACCACATTCTGAAGTGAAAAAAAGATACTTCAGTTGATATGAAAAATTCACTACCTGTTCATGATGAAAACTGTCAACAAGCAAGAATTGAAGGGAATTTCCCAATTTAATTTTTTTTTACAACAAAAATCTACATTTAACATCATACTTCATGATGTTAAGATTATTTTCTGCCTAAGATTGGAATCAAGACAAAGATCCCTCATCACTCTTTTCCAACACTGGACAGAAGCCCTGGTCAGCACAGTAAGTCAGGGAAAGAAATAGAAGGCACATGGACAGTAAACCAATAATACATTGGGAAGTGGGGGGAAAGGAGAAACCCATCAACAGTAGAGGATAAAGTAGATTGACTAGAAAAGCATATTTTTCACTGTGATTAAAAGAACTTCTCTTCTTGAGCCTAGTCTCTGTCTTTTCATTCTGGCTAGGATACTCATTACTCTAATTGTAATCTTTGAGTAACGAACACTAGTAAATGGGCTAAAATAGCACAAAGAATAACTAGAAAAGGATAAATAAGTATATGCAGAAAGGTATCTACAAATATAAAAACAAGGCTTATAATGAGTAGTAAAGGAGGGGTTAAAGCAGTTCCACATACAAAAAATTAAAAATTGAAATGAGTTCATTTATAGAAAATATTCTAAAGGTTAAAAAGATAGAAAATGCTAGTGAAATTTAGCAAAAATTAGCAAGAAAATAAGGCATCAAACCAAAGCCAGAAAGCAAAAGAGCAGTAATTTCAAAGGAGTTTTGATGAGACAAAATGTTTTAGCGAACACCACATTAAATTTGGCAGTGTAACTACCTGTTATCTAAAGCACACTTTTGCATTCAGAATCAAATTTGGTATTTATGAAATATGTAAAAAGCTTAATTTCTCTTAAAGAACAAACATGAAGGCTGATAAGCAAGTCAAAATTAAAAGTATATTTTTTCTGACATTTTTACAATTGAAATTAGAGAATCAAATACAGTATCAGAGTTCAATTTTCAACTTAAATATTCTCAGGGAAAAAAATATTACATATCACTTCTAAGAAGCAACACAGATGCTGTGCCATACTGACCATTGTTTTTTAAAGTATTTCTGAAATTTTAGAGAAATGTGATTTTACTCTAAAATTCTGAGTACCTTGTAATTTTAAATTTACTTCATCATAAACTGCTCCAAGCTGTTTGATCATTTCCACTGATTGTTACAGAAGAAATAATTTATAGTATTTCTTACTTTTAGATAACTTACATTTAAACACAATTATGGCTTCCCTGCCCATAAAAATGCAATGTTTGCGTTTTCAACAAACAAAATCAAGTATTAAACACCTAAGTGGTCCCCAAAACATTTTGAATACCATGAGGTTGGGTAGGAAGATAACCATACCAATTTGTATAGTTTAGCCTAATAAATCTCAAATAACTTACTGACATTTAAGAATGACCTTTATCAGACCAAATCTAGTGATTATGGAATCACTCCAGATTATCTTCAATAATCATATATATTTAAAGCGAAACAAATTTTATATTACATAGTTATTCATAATTATGCTCCTAGGACATCAGCTGATAAGAGGTCAGCGACATTCTAAGACTTTCTAAGACTAGCGAAATGCCTAGAGAAATTCACCTTTAAAATGAGATAACTTATAAAAATATCAGAGAATATGATTTTTAGAGAAACCGACTAAACAGGTTACATAATATACAGGGAAAACCTAAATTGCTCTTCTGCCAAAGAACTATTTTAAATAAGTCAAAAATTTCTACATGATAAGTTCCAGTTTAGTCACTCATCTCTTTTTTTTTTTTTAAGATTTATTTATTTATGCATACAAGCACGGGGTACAGGCCAGAGGTGTGGGGGGGGGGTGAGAGGATTCACCACAGAGAGCAGGGAGCAGAACAGGCAGATCAACGGAAGTACACTGCTGAGAGGAGCAGTGGGCACAGCAGGAGAGGTCTGCTGCACCATGTGGGTCCCCTGCCTGGCGGGCAGCAGGGATCGAACTTGTGCTGCAATGGCTGCTGTTTGCTTCATAGTGCATTGCTTAACCCACTGCGCCACCAGGGAGGCCCTAGTCACTCATCTCTTACTGTATCCAGTAACTACTTTCTTTTCTCTAATGGTCTTCAGCTTTAAATAGCTAGATTATGACATCTATAACTCTTTTCCTACTTTCATAAACTGTTCTTATTTTTTCTAAGGATACATATATATTCACAAAAAATTTTAGGTATTAATTTTTTTCTCAAAGTGAAAATAGTTTTCTTAAACTGTGTTTCAAAGATAAAAATCACAACTGCATTCTTGGGAATAAACTTTATTATTAGGGTTCTGAAGTGTATACAAATATGAGATTATTTGGAGATAATATATCTGCAGATAAATATGGGGGTCAAGGGAAAGTAATTCTTAGGAAAGTTCTACATCCTACCTACAGTATCTCTTAAGCTCCCCCTGCTGGTTACTATTTAAATAAAGTATGGAGGACAGGGGAAAGTAGATAATATTTATTTTTCTTTTGGGAAAGCCATGGGTGAATCAACAGCTATTGTGGAAACTGAGATTCTCTTAAGTAGAGGCTAAGTCTAACTGGTGACCACCTTCTCTAATCAGGCTTTAGGGCTTCCAGATTTGGAGAATGGGATGAGGAGGGTTGAAAATAAAGGAAGGCAATGTCAAGTTCAGTATGTTAATCATTACATCCAATGCAGAAATGCAAACAAAAAAAATAGTATAAGTCAATTATAAAGTTATCAAAAACAAAGACAGATCATAAACTTCACTACAACGAAAAGCTTATACCACACTATGTAATCTATTTGTTTCAATATTAAGGTTTATTTTTTATTCCAGAGTCAGGTTAAGTAACAATTTAAATAATTACCAGGATGTATAAATGAACATCCATTCAGATAAACATTACCGCTTAAAAGAGGCTATCTAAGAAATATTTTGCATGTAATAAATATATTTTATGTTTAGGTTAACAGGCACCATCTTGAGAGCAGGAAAGTTTTTTTTTAACCAATAAATAAATTACATTCAAGAAAACAACGTGTTTATATCTGAAGTATGATATATCCTTAAATGTTTTTCTTCATATAGCACCCAGACTTCCAAACTATCTAAAAAGTATTTCCCAAAATATAACTCAAACTTTAAGTCATAAAAATAAAGGCCAAGAAAAAAATCAAGACAAAATTTACAGTTTATATTCTTAATTCCACATTCAATAAAATATCAATTGCCAATTTATTAAAAGTAAATGAACTGTATATAAGCAATCTGAAAATCTTAAATATATATTTTTAAAAGTCACTCTTTCTGAAAGTATTTAAAATATTGCATCTCTGGTGGCAAACCTGAAAATTATCAAGCATTTTATTTCCCTAGTTTTCATATTTCCACTACCAGCCTTCCCCCTTATCTTTTAACAGTCATCCAGCACTTTTTTTGTTGTTTTTGGGTAAATACACTTACTTATGTCCCAAACACAAAACACTGACAATACTCCTTGGTAAACAAGGAAATCTCATAACAGTTCAAGCCTACAACTTTGCTCCCAAAGTGTGGCAGAGGCTAAATGACAGGGAAAAAAAAAAAAAATCAATGGCCCTTATTGATGTGGTCAGAATGCTCCTGAGAGTCCATAACTATTTGAGAATTTGCTGATGTAATCCTGAAGAAAATGTCAACACATTTGGTAGACAAGTATCAGAGAATAAGTCTTTGATTGATAATTTTTCTATTTATTTCTGCCAAGGCGACTGAAAACACGAAAGCCTTTTCATCAGAGAGGTTAGCATAGATGTCAATTTCCTTTTCCTGTTTTTCTGTTAAAAGAAAAAAGGGAAAGCTTAATACAAAAACAGTTGATGCATATTTTTTTTAAAATAAAGCTTGCAAGTACTTCTTTAAATGACAACAAGTATACAAAATACAATGTATATAGTATTATAAAGTACTATGCTGCTGAACTGAAGATGTTTAAATTATAAGAGAGCTGAGCTACTGAAATGCTAAGACTACATGGAGTCTATATATATTTCTATGCTCAAAATCAATCTAATTTCATCTTTTTACTCTAAAGATGGTCCCTTCTTTTCAATGGTGCCTTTCTGAATACATTAACTTCTGCACTTTAGCCCTGCTATTAAATAATAACCAACATTTATTTCCATCTCTTCACTCCCATTACAAATATAATCCAAGTTTATAGTAGAAAATGTGAAAAATACAGAAAAACAAAAAAGACGAAAGTCACCCATTGGCTCATGAGTCCGCTGAAATCACAATTAACAACTTTGTACACATTTTTTGAAATTCTTTTCTCAGACTCTAAAAAGATTCTACTTTAGTCCATTTTTTTTTTTTGGCTTGAATTCTTAATCAAAGTTCAATACGCAATGTGAAATCATTTTTACAAAACTTGTTCCAAAAAAAGAGAACTCCCCCACCTGCATTTCCCAATTTCTAATTAAACTTTTTTTCAGTTGCCACTTTTCCTTTTTAACAACATTTTGGTTTTTGACCCCAATTTCTAATTAAACTTTTTTTCAGTTGCCACTTTTCCTTTTTAACAACATTTTGGTTTTTTGACATAACTGATTTTTCCAGCACTGAAAATTAGGATTTTATTGTTTTCCATCTCATTACCACTACATTCTTCCCAGGCCATTTTCCCATTATAGTTATATCACAATTTCTGTAAGTTACATCACAATTTCAATGAGATCAACTTTCAATGTTTATGTAAATAACTTCATTTTCCTGCACAGTGTTTCTTCCTGGAGTCTTTTTCCAATTGCCAAGTTTTCATTAATAATTGAGCCCAAACTCTTCTAAGTGTATCCTTCAGAATACTTAGATGTAATTAAGTATTCCATCAACTTTATCTTCTTGAAGAAACCTTTCTAAGTCTTCTGATCTGCTCCAATCTGAAATGGCTGCCTCGTAGGTCTACTGCAATTTTCACCTTGAGCTCTCTCTTCAAAATCATGCTGGATAATCTCTTCATCCCTCTGGGGTTGGCCCCTGTGATCCAGATCCCAGGATACTTTCTTAGCTACTTCTTTATTTTGATGGCACTATATTGCAGCAGGTGACTGAGAAAGGGAGTACAGGCAGCAAATTTTTTTGAGACTCTGAATGTTGGAAAACGTCTTTAGTGTATTCATATTAATTCAAACATAATTTGGTTGACTTATGACTTGTATATTTCCTCTAAGTATTGTGAAGACATAAAACTGGTCTTCTAATAACTGCTGCCACTGTTAAGAAATACAGCATTTTTCCAGTTATTTTTTAAAAATTATTGCTAAATTTACAGAGAAATGCACAAATCTCAAGTGTACAATTGGATTCTGACAAACACATGCATCCATTAACTCACACCACAATCAAGATATAGAAAATTTCTCATGCTCCTTTCCAGTTAATCCCTCTCCACTAGCAACCACTGCACTCTTTCTATCAACCAGATTCACTTTGCTAGTTCTTGAACTTCAAACAAGTAGCACCATATAGCATCTACTGTTTTGTGTCTCACTTCTTTTGTTCAACATGTTTTTGAAATTCAGTCATGTTATTCATATATGAGTTGTCTTTGTTTATCTGTGCTGGAAGATATTCCACATCTTCAATGTTCTTTTTCCTGCAACATCAATTATTTACAGATACTAACCGCAGACCTTTCCTCTAAATTTCTTACCTTTCCCATTTTCTCACCTCTTTCCTACTGTCTAACACTCCAATACATTCTTCAACTTTGTCTATTAGTTCTGTGTTAATTTTTTTCATTTCTGCAAACCACATATATAATATACACAAATGTGTATGAGATACATGAAATTCATATTTTAAGGTCCATTTTCCAGGTGCTTTTTTGACATCTGCAATTTCCCTTTAAATGTTATTTTGTTCTTGTTGCATGGTTGTCTCTTCTTTTGATAAGAATATTAACAACAGTTTTAATCTTTTTCTTCTTATTGAAAAAAACTTGTCTTTACCCAAGTTATCTTTTTCTTCCTTTTCAGTTTTAGCCTTTCATAGGAATGGGCCCCAAAAAGCTAATACACACACATTGAGTTTGACTGTGGTCATCACTTTAGAATGATCTGACTAGGCCATCTTGTGAAATCCCCAATGAAAGTGTATTTATTCTAGGCCTTTTCGCTTCAGCTCTTCAGATTCCCTAGAGAAGATATTCCTGATCTCTAATCTGGAAGATACAAGCCTGACTAGAGAATACAATGTTTACTATTCTCCAATTTTTACCTAATCTTCCTGATCTTAACATAGTACCCTTGCCCTCAATGAATCCTGGTGTGCCCTAGACCAGAGACACTGTTTTCAAATGATAAACCTGAGGAACAGGAAAACAGGTAAACAGCTCTAGTGTGGCATTATAAAACAGAATTTTAAGCAATATTCTTGTTTTAAGACTCACCTCTACCTTCATACTTCCAAACATGTGAAGCACAAATTCCTGACTAAAGGCAATTGTGTAATAAAAATCAGTTTCTTTCTTAGCTTTCTCAAAGGAGTTTACAACTTAGGTTTCATAGGTCTGCTAAAGCAGTCACCACTTTCCAGAATTTTGCTTTCTCCAATTCCTTATGTAGACCATGTTGCCTAAGCACAGATAGGAAATACAAACTTTTGAAATGTCTATTTATTTTAGAATAGATTTTGAGGTGTTGCTTAGTGGTAAATAGCTATTCAGTTTTAATTCAGTTTTTATTAAGAGGGTTTTGCCTCTTTCTTAAAAATACAACACTGTCATTTTAGTAGGATTTTGGGGGGATGCAGAGCTAATCGTGTTTACTCAATTCACTATCTTTAATTTGAATTCTATATTTACTCATATACTCATTAGTAAGCTACAGAATTGTCCAGTATATTTTAATAAAAATATCACTCCTACAAAATTTATAGAAGTAATTTCCCCACATAAAAAAAAAGTTTATCTTAAACCAGCTAAAATGATGTTTTGTTTTATAATTTTATAAAGAAAGACGTTATCTAGATAGCTAACAAGTTTTCTTTTCCCATTTTTCTATTCCTTTTCAAAATACAGAAAATAGGTCAATCAAATTGTACTTTTTTAGACACACTGTCATGTTTTCCTTATTAAAATAAAATTAAAGCTTGCTTCAAATTTTCCAAGTGCCCTATTGAACAAGAAATCAATAAAAACTGAATTAAAACTAAGTGGCTATATATATAGCACTAAACAACACATCAAAATCTATTCTAAAATATATAGATTTTCAAAAGTTTGTATTTCCTATCGATGCTATAGTTGGGGAACATGGTCTAGATAAAGGGTTGGCAGTCGAGGGACCCAATCTGGCCAACCACCAGTTTTTATAAAATCTTACAGGAAAATAGCCATGCTTATTCATTCACATATTGTCTGTGGCTACTTTCCAGCTACAATGACAGAGCACAGTAGCTGTGACATAGAGGTTCATGGTTCACAAAGTCTGAAATATTTACCATTTGGCTCTTTACAGGAAAAGTTTGCTAGCCCCCTGACCTACATTAAAGGATTCTAGTTTATATTACAAATGTCTGAGTGTTTTCCAGTTTGTAGTAAATGCAATTAAATAAAAACACATTTTACTCTAGAAATACCTTTCCAAAGTTTTTCCTATAATAAACTGAAAAGTGCAGTCAAAGAAGTGCTTCTTTTTTCAAGTTACCAAAAAACAAAAGCTCAGACCTGCATATACTACATCTTAGCACAACTAAGTAAACTTCATTTCCCTCAAGTGAAAAACTGCTTTCTCATCTCCTCTCCATTCTTTGTGTTATAGTCCCTTTACTTCAAGTGGAAAGAATGCTCTGTTTTCTGGGTTAAGCAGTATTTTCCTTTTTCTCTGTTGTCTTTTCTTTAACTGGTTTCCCTTCTAAAACAAGTCTTTAGCTTAAATTATCTTATTGTTAAAGAAGCACATTCAAATTGAGACAGTAACTCAAAGCTATGTAAGAATATAACAAAAGAAAAGAGGAAAAGGAATAAAATTACCCAAGAAATTAGGAGTATCTATGTATAGTCAAATACTTTATTCCTCTAGTCACACAATATTAAATTTTTAACTATGAAAAAAAGCTTGTGACAGTTAAACCAGTGAAGTTATTTTCCCTATCAGGAGTAACTTTATTCAAATAAAAGCACACAAAACAGAAATAATGAACAGGCAAATTTTCTGGTGTCTAAAATAAGACAAATTTACATTTTTGCTTGAATACATGAATATCTAAGAATGAATACCTGAAAAGAAAAGCATAACTCACAAATAAGAAATCTTAAATGCATTACAATGAATGTGAACTTATTTTCATAGAGCTTTTTTAAAGAATTACAAAGAGCAACTATTCCTTTTTATTATTAATTACTGTCTTAAATTCTCAATTTTAAAAAGGTCTTCATAGGATATAAGGGGTTCAGTACACTATCAGTACACTATTCTTTCCACCGTTGTATAATCACTGAAATTTTCCATGACATGTTTTTTTAAAGATGTATAAATAGAAACTGAAATTTATTTAATTGTCAAAAACAAGTTACTGTTTTTATTCACTTATTAGAAGAAAGAATGTCTATGAAGAGAAATATAAATGTTTTAGACCAAGAGGAATTCACCTAACTATCCAAAAGTTGCCTCAGAGGAGGGAAGACATAAACAACTTAAAATCCATACTGAAGAACACTTTCAAAAATAAATGCTTTAAATTCATATTATAACAGTTTGAAAAAAGTTTTAACAGAATTCAGATTTCTTTTTAAAAAATTTAAAAGGATAACCACTTTAACAGACTTCTGCAGACTGTCATATACAAATTATTCCCTGAACTCCACTACCATCATTTTATAGCAAGAATTTTTCCAAATTTGTCTTTTTTATAAGAATGTTTCTGTTTGTTTTTTTTTTTTTAAGCAAGTATATACCTTAGAGGTAGCACTTCCAAATAACAGTGAGTTGAAATTTTAATCCCAGGAGTTCAATGCCTACCAAATACTTCTTCACTATGATCTAATTAAGATCATAGAAAAACATAATACTAGGGGGGAAAACTGCTTGGATTTATTCATACCTCTTTCTTCCTCATGTTTTTTGGCAGATGCACTTTTAGGTCTTCCTCTTCCTCGTCTGATATGATCTGAATGGCTGTTACTTCGAGACCTCTTTCTGTTTTCTAAATCTTTATTTACTGTAGAATTTATCTTCTCTCGCCTAACTCTCTCTGTTCGCCTCCTCTTGGCCTCATGCTTGTTTTCTGTATGGATGAATAAAAGTGATATGTTTTAGGGCTTAGCAAGAACTGTTCGCCCAAGTTCTTACTGTCTTCCTTTTCCTTTCTAAATTGCACTGGAATTTGCTGCCTGGCATATTTTATAAAACTACAACCATAATATCTATGCCGCCCCATACACATATGGGAAAAAAATTTACACATGAGGTACGATGAATCTTACAACATAAAACAAGTTTCCTTTAGCTGTCTTCTTTCATTTCAGCCCCTAGAAGTTCAAAAAACTCCATTCCCTTTTTCCCCTGCCTAAATTATAAATTAAAATAAGTCAAATATGCAGAAGCAAATATTGTTCTTAGTCATCACATATTAAGGTAACCAATAAAAAGTAAGCAAAAAACATCCATACAAATTATAAAAATACTAAGGTTTACTTTAGCCACAGATGAGTCATTTCTGATATTGTAAGAACATGTTGATTCTTATATGGAATAACAACAGGCACTTTACTCAATATAGAAATTTAATTAATGATGAAAGCCACCCCCTTCCAGCTCAAACAAATGAAACATTGAATAAGACAAACAACAAATTATGTAAAAACAAAAACTTGTTTTAATACATACCTGAAACCAAAAGCAAGAAAGAGAATTCCCTAAGTGCCTAAAATCAGACTGGTAAAAGGGCAAAAACACTAAGAAAATCAAAATCCCATTAACCAAAGGAGACAAGTTAAAAGACTATAAAAGGGCCTCCCTGGTGGCGCAGTGGGTTAAGCAACGCACTATGAAGCAGACCGCAGCCACTGCAGCACGAGTTCGATCCCTGCTGCCCGCCAGGGAGGGGACCCACATGGCGCGACAGACCTCTCCTGCTGTGCCCGCTGCTCCCCTCAGCAGTGTACTTCAGTTGATCTGCCTGTTCTGCTCCCGGCTCTCTGTGGTGAATCCTTTCACCTCCCCACACCTCTGGCCTATACCCCAGTGCTTGTATGCATAAATAAATAAATCTTTTAAAAAAATAAAATAAAATAAATAAGACTATAAAATAAAAATGCTATTAATTAACACACTATTATCATTGGAGTATTACTAATTCCAGGTCTCAGGTGAAACATACCTGAGTGAAGAGCATTTAATTATTCCAGATTACAATAAAATTATCACAGACAACCTAGTTCTTGTTAAAAGTCACAACAAGGACTAACTTGAGAAGGCTCCTACAGACCATTATACAATATGGGCATCAAAAAAATTACCAGAATAGATTGAAATGTCAAACTACAAGAACATGGCATTAAATACAAAAATAAGAGCAAAATCTACTTGACCACCCTATATAGAAGATTCTAAAGAACCAACTCACTATTTTGTAAACTTAATTAAAGAAAATAATAAAGCATATATCCTGTCTTTTCTATTCAATCTATACCACTCACTGGCAACCAAAGGACAGGTGAGGAGTTCCACCATTTTCAACTTGCAGTAATCTAGTAAGTGCTGAACAGCAATGCAAGCAACACAAAACAGCATGAGTTTTTTTTTTTTTAAAGATTTATTTATTTATGCATACAAGCACTGGGGTACAGGCCAGAGGTGTGGGGGGCGGGGTGAGAGGATTCATCACAGACAGAGCGGGGAGCAGAACAGGCAGATCAACGGAAGTACACTGCTGAGGGGAGCAGCGGGCACAGCAGGAGAGGTCTGCCACACCATGTGGGTCCCCTCCCTGGCCGGCAGGAGGGATCGAACTCATGCTGCAGTGGCTGAGGTTTGCTTCATAGTGCGCTGCTTAACCCACTGCGCCACCAGGGAGGCCCCAAAACAGCATGAGTTTTAAGACTCCAGATAGAGGAACACCTACTTATTATTAAGCAATACGGTTTCCAAAAAAAGGAACCTGCTATCACCAAGCCTTTGAAACCAAAGTCCAATTCACAGGAAAAACAGAAGCCATTCAAGAAATGTGTTAACCTACACCATGGTGACACAAACAACACATTCAAAAGGACAAAGGATACAGACTCTTTCAAGATATGGTTTGCAAGAGGAAAAAAAAACACATAAAAAGAGCTAAACATGCAAAATACATATCCAAAATATTCAGTAAATTCCACACAGACAGTATGTGGACCTATTTGGAATCTGTTTTTAAAAGTTTTAAGACCATTTATGAGAAGTTTGAAATTTTCAACACCAGCTAGATATTTGATAATACAGAAATGTTGGTAATTTTTTACTGTGCTTGTGTTTTTAAAGGTTTATCTTAAATATTTATAACTGTAATTAAATGGAATGTGCATAAAAACAACATGCAAGGCAAGGAGTAGATATGGGTAGATATGTGTATGCTTAGCATTTCTTTAAAAAATAGTTGACAGAAACAGTGGTAGGTAGAGCTTTTTATAGTATGCCTTTAACACTGAATTTAGGTTTGTTCCTCCAGCTACCCACCCACCTCTGCAAATTTCTTAATAGCCAAAGTTCTGTGCTCTGCTTTTAATTTCTCACCTCCCACTCACTTATCAATATACTCCAAAATAGTTCTCAAACCAATGAAATTGATCATCAAGAAAGCAGGAACTCCGTATTTCCCACTATTCCTCTTTATTTCCTTTGTTGTCCTAGGTTCTTTCCCAATCTCTAATAATAAAAGCAGCACCAGGACTGTCCAGAACCCTCTTCTCTACCTTACACTCTGCCTAAGAAATTCATATACCCCAAACATTAAGCACTATTGTTATAATGGTGCCATAATTCATACTTTCAGCTCTAACCTCTTCCCAAAGCTCAAGATTGCCTTTCAGCTTCACTTAAATGTCTTATAAGTGTTTCAAATGTACCAAAAATAACTTCACTTCCTCCAAATCTGTTCCTCCTCCAACTTTCATCACATTAATAAATATCATCAAGCAGATACACAAGTCATATAATTTTTAGTCATGTGTGACTCATCTTACTTCTTATTCATCCCCAAGGTTCAGATACTACTCGCAAAACATACCCACAATTTCTTCATTTCTCCTACCTCCAGTCTCTCAAACCAAATATCGTCCCTACACAGTTGTCAATATTACGTTTTTTTAAAAACTCAGATTGTATAGTTCCCTTCTAAAATCTTTCATTAACTTTTTACTGTATTTAGAATAAAGTCAAAATTACATAAAGACAATTCACTGTAAATCCTGATACTTGCCTCTTTCTCGAATCTCATTCAACTAGCTACTTTGTTCATTACAAAACAAGTTCCTTCCCCCTGTCAGTCTTCCCAAGGCTCTTCATAAGGGAGGCTTTATTTCCTTCAGATGTCAGTTTATAAGTTACCCCACTTTGTCTCACAGTCCAAGTTACTATCATAATCTACTACTACTACTATAATCTTTATTTACTTTCTGACACACTCACTATCTCCCCCATCAAAATATAAGTTCTTATACCCAAAACCTAGAACATTACTTACACATTTTTAGTAGTACTGAATAAAATCAAACTGCATTTACCTTGTCACTTCTCAAAATCCTCTGAAATACAAATAAATATGGGTAAAGGGTAAAGGGAAAAAGGATAATAAATTTGCAGTGTTGGAAACAAGGAAAGAATTTCTGCAATAGAATTTCTGGAAACCAGAATAGAAGAAACTATCATCCAAAAGAGGAATAAGAGATGACTTCTATATGGGAGAGCTGCTCTTCCTAAAGATACTGTTAGTCAGGCCACAGAGTGGTTATCAGAATAACTATCAGTACTATAGAACTCTTAAGCCTCTATATACAGAGTAACTGACACAAGGAAGAAAAGCCCTTGAGAACAAAGCAATGTTCAAGAGAACTTTAAATCTCTACAACATAGAAAAAACAACCAAACAATGGCAATGACATCATAAGAATGAAATACTGTATTCACAATGTGCCCCAGAATGAATTCTGGCAATCTTGAAATTCACCTAATTTACATCTAAAAGCCTGCTACTAAGCCTCTCCCAATTATACACTAAAGAGATTTGTTATAAAATAAGACCTTCAAAACAATGTAGGATATTAATTAGAGTTATGATCACTGGCAAATATCAACAGGCAATTAAGGATTACCAGGTACTTGAGAAAAACAGCATTAGAGAAGCAGCAAGATAAAACAGGAGGAATAAAGGTATTTCAAGAAACAAAAACAAAATCTTAATATTCGATTATATAAAAAACAAGATTCTTTTGTAGAAACAGTAAACTCCATCCTAAAATTCCTAAAATTGTATGAAATCTTGGGCCTCCCTGGTGGCACAAGGGGTTAAGATGTAGCACTGTGAAGCATCCACAGTCACTGCAGCCCAAGTTAGATTCCTGGTCAGGAGGTGACCCACAAGGCACAGACAGCAGACCTCTCCTGTCTTGCCCACTGCTCCCCTCAGCAGTGTATTTATTACAGTCAATCTGCCTGTTTTCTTCCCCACGTTGTCTCGGGTGAATCCTCTCACCCCCTGCACCTCTGGCCTGTGCCCCAGTCCTTGTATTCATAAATAAATAAATCTTTAAAAAAACTTGTATGGAATCTCAAGAAACCCAAACAGCAAAAACAAAATTGGGGTGAAAAACCCCACACAGTAGGTCTCACACCTCCTGATTTTAAAACTTAACAGAAAGTTACAATAATAAAAAAGTGTGACGCTGACATACAAACCAATAAAATAAAATATAGCCCAGAAATAAATTCATGAATACACAGTCAAATGATTTTTAGTAGCAATGCTAGCTAGGATAATTAAAGAAGGAAAGGACAGTGTCTGAAAGGCACTGGAAAAACTGGATACCCTCCATACCAAAAAAAAAAAAAAAAATCATGTTGGACGCTTATTTTACACCATATCCCAAAATTAACTCAAATGGATTCAACACCCAAATATAGCAGCTAAAAGCATAAAATGCTTAGGGAGGAAAAAAAAAATCAGGAAAAGTTTCATGATATTGGATTTTGCAATGATTTCTTAGGTATGACACCAAAAGAATAAGCAATGAAAGAGAAAATAGACAAGTTGGATTTCAACAAAATTAAAAAATCTTTTGTGCATTAAAGGATACCATCCAAAAGAGTAAAAAGGCTACTCATGGAAAGAGAAAATATTTCCAAAGCATGGATCAGTTAAGGGGAAAAGATATAAGAAAAAGTGGGATTATTCCTGCAGTGCAATGAAAAAAATCTTGGTATTACAGCTATGCAGAAGACTTAAAATCAATTTGTCTTAATTAGAAGTCAGAGGGATTCTACTTTAAAAAAAAATCTTAACATGACAGTGCTGTATAAGCTATATGATGAAGAATCTGAGAGTAAAGGCATAGAAGTGAAGGTTCATATTTTTACAACAAAAGGCATAATAAAAAGTATGTAAGAGCCATGAATGTGTAAAAGTTTTAAAGTGATTAGCATGTAAGAAAATGTTTTCTGGAAAAACTCAAACTTTCACTGTCCAGTAATTCAGAGTTGAGAATCTCTTACTACTTGAATTAATGCTTAATCATTTTGGTTTATTAAAGGCACTGGTAATAATCATTCTTCCACTTTTACCCCCTTAACTAAAAGTGATTATATGTAATTTATGGATGTCTTTGTCTAGTTATCAGTCTTTGCCTGTTAATTTGTCTCAGTAGTAATAGCATGAAAACATGTTTAATTTCTTATATCTTTATCCTTTCTTCAATAAAAAAAAGAGGGCATTGCTATTTGACTAAGCTTAACCTTAAGTTTGTACACATCAGAAATACAGACTTAAGAATAAGTTATTTCAATTTCTTACTGTTTTGAATCTCTTTCCTTACCTTTAAAAGTCTCTTATAAACTCATTTCAAAACAAAATAAATAAAATTTAGGTTTACAATTGCTTCTGGTTTCCATAATTAAATTTTATTAAAGGAATGTAGTTACTAAAAGCAAAACAGAACCCTTGATGTTCACTAACACTAGAACACCCATCTGGAAAAAACAAATTCAAAGATTTGAAACAAACTGAGTTTGTTCTCACCCAAAATTAACTTCTTTTAGTATTTGGTGATTGCCCAAATTTTGAATAGATTACAAAAATCAAGTATTTGAGTAGATAACTACAACGGTACTTAAAGTTTGCTCCATAGTACAGATACTTTCAATTTCAGGAAATGAAATTATTTCCTTTAACTGCCATTTTAAAAAATTTCTTCAAAGTGACATATTAAGACTTAACCTCAAGGCTACTTTTTAAACTTATGTCAAGCATTCAATTTAGAATTTGGAAATGAAATCCTACATGAACAAGGCAGCTAATTTTTAAAAGTGTATTTTCATTTAATACCCACTTCCCAGAAAGGATAAAAGAAACAAAACATACCTAACTCATCTGGAAAGATCTCAAAGCATAAAATAATTGCCATGAAGTTTTATGTTTTCATACAAAACACTGAACAATTTTGTTACGCATCTCTCTCTCACCAAAATTAATTTTAAACTTGTAAAAGGCCTTTACTTTGCATAATATTTTGTTTACTTACATATCTTTTCAGCTACACAAAGTTCTATGTAGTTCTAGTATCCTATGTTTCTATTTCTATTTTGTATTTTATAAGATATAAAGATGAGTGAAAAACATGAGTTTTGAACTGGAACCTAGATAAATTTGACCAGTTTATTTTCTCCCTGTATGTCACAACATTACAGTAATAATTAAAGATGTTTCAACTCACTGAAATTTAAATTTTTCTTTTATATCTTTGATTTCACTTCTTTTTTTTTTTTTTTAGATTTATTTATTTATGCATACAAGAGCTGGGGTATAGGCCAGAGTCATGGCAGGTGAGGGGATTCATCAGAGACAGAGCAGGGAGCATAACAGGCAGATCGACTGAAATACACTGCTGAGGGGAGCAGTGGGCAATGAATGCAGGAGAGGTCTGCTGCACATGTATGTCCTCTCCCTGGCCGGGCATCAAACTCGCCCTGCTGTGCGACAGATGCTTCACAGTGTGGCGCTCAACCCGCTGCGCCACCAGGAATGCCCTGATTTCACTTAAAATAAGGATGAGCTTTAAAAATTGTTCTCTTCTTTTAAATGTTTAATTTTGCAAATAAATCTTCCTTGATCTCTGTTTTCTAGCAATCTATCCGTTTATGTATTTACTATTAGCATTATATTTAGAGGTCATTTTTGAAGTCTTAAAAACAAATGAGTTCATACTACAAGTACGTTGTACTTCTTTCTCAAATTAACAGTGATTAAGACAGTGTTCCATGGAAATAGATAAAAACATACATCATTCTTTCTAACTAGCACATATTGTTCCCTATAAGATATACTCTACTTAACTATTATTGTAAGGGAATGGTTAACAGGTTTTTATTATAAGCAGTTGTTTTGAAAATCCCAGTAAATATTTCATTGCACATTATAAACAATTTCATCTCTAGGCTACATATCTATTGATAAAAACTTTAAACTTGAGGTTATGTGTATTTAAAATTTTTAACAACTATTGTCTGATTATTCTCTAAAAAGGTTCTATCAATTTACACTCTCACTACTAGTAAGGGAGTACTCATTTGGCCATACGTAAACACTTAGAATTCTTTTACATTTTCCTCAGAATATGGGTAAAAAGACTGGTATTTTATTTCAATTGTATTTCCCTGATTACAGTAGTGAAGTTCTCTACCTTTCCAGAGATATATTATCCATTTTCATTTCTTTTATAAATTCTCTAATTAAAACTCAAATGTTCTAGATTCCACTGACAACATTCAATCATTTGATAAATTGTAGAGATTTAGGAAATTACATTATTCTCAATTCCCTATACCCTACAGGATGAGAAGAATCTTACTTTTAAGAAATTTAATTATACAAATATTTCCTTAGTTGATATTAGGCATTTTCATATGTAGTTCATTTGTACTTCAGTCCTCTAAAGTTGGTATTATAAATCTATCTTATACACCACTAAATAGCAGTTGATCATGGCAGTGAACTGGGTAGAGTGACAAAAATGGAATCTGAATACATGCTACATCTTCCAACCATCATGCCTGCTCTGTTCCAGGCATTGAATAATACTCTTTATGTTTTTCCTTAAAACCCTTAACTTTCTTTGGTTTTTATATTTATTTTTGTTTTCTATTTGTTTCATTTGTTGGTTCTTCTTTCTCCTCTCTGGAATTTCTAGGCTTCAATGTTTCATTTTCACATTAAGGTCACAATGCAATTCTTATTCAACAACAGAACCTTAGGAAATCCCAGAAGTAAAATAAAGAGAACTGCTTCTCACAGCTGACCTTTCTCTTCAGTTCACCTGACATGCTTACCAACTTCCATTCTTCAAGTTCACCAAAGTTCAGTCTCTACATGCCTTCCTCTTCCTATTCTACAAACTCTTTTCTATGATGTCAACTACCATAAATTGGCCAATGACTCAAAAATTTTATCTCCAGCTGAACTACTCTGTGAGCTTCAGACTGGATGTCCAAGTTGGGGGAAAAAAATCCACATGGGTATTAAACAACTATATCCAAAATTAAAAATTCTTGCTTCTCTCAAAACTATCTTCCCTTCCATATTCACATTCCAGCCAGTATACATACAATTTGGCAATCTTGGAGTGATTCTAAATTCTCCCCTGAAGTTCAAGTTATTCTAATTCTTTAAGTACTTGTAGTATCTGTCCCTTCTCTCCATCCTCACTAGGCTTCTTCCTATCTTTTGCATCTGTATCACTGGTATATAAAAAGGACTCAAAAACATTTATTGAGGGGCTCCCTGGTGGCACAGTGGGTTAAGCAACGCACTATGAAGCAAACCACAGCCACTGTAGCACAAGTTCGATCCCTGCTACTGGCCGGGGAGGGGACCCACATGGCACAGCAGACATCTCCTGCCTTGCCCACTGCTGCCCTCGGCAGTGTGTTTCAGTCAGTCTACCTGTTCTGCTCCCCACTCTGTCTCTGGCGAATCCTCTCACCTCCCTGGACTCTGGCCTGTACCCCAGCTCTTATATGCATAAATAAATAAATCTTTAAAAAAAAATTTGTTGAATGAATACATACATACATACCTCCATGCATTCATATATATACCTGTCCCATGGACCATGCCTTACTCATTTTGGAGTTTTAGAAGTGAGCTGACATAACCGCTGCAGCATTATCTACTAAACGAATTATTCGGGGCTCCCAGACCTGACTTACACTATTAGAAAATAAGACCCTGATTTCATTTTTAACAAGCTCTCAGGGTGACTCCTGTAAAACCAATCCAACAACAGCCCCTTAAGAACCAATGAATTAAATTCGCTGTCAAGGTGGAAAGGAGGCAAACTCTGTGGCAGAAATGGCATTGAACAACTTTCTTGCCACCTCTAGACAGACAAAGGATAAACAGAATTCTCACAGACAGAAATAATTCTTGAAATCATCTACTACTATAACCACTCTGCGGCTAACTTGGCATTCTTACACAGTTAACCTAGTGCAATAGCCCACCACTTCCACCTTGCACCCCACAAACTACTCTCTTGGAATAAACAGTATGATCTTTCTAAAGGCAAATCAGAGATTGCCATCTTCCCATCAACTCCACCCAACATCCTAGGGTAGTGTCTCTTCATAAAAAACCAAACTTCTTACTCAAGTCCTACATAATCTAGTCCCTGCCTAGTCCTCTGACCTGATCTCCCTTCTCTCCGGTTCCTGCTGTCTATACTGCAATTACACTAGCCTTTCTGTTTCTAAAATATACCAAACTTTTCCCAACCTTAAAATTTGTGTTTATCTCACCTGTCAGAATGTTCTCCCAAATCTGGGCCACCCTGGTGGTGCAAGGGGTTAAGTCTCAGCACTAAAAAGCAATAATCCCCAACCATTGTAGCACCTGTGTAATCCCCAACCATTGTAGCACCCCATGGCGCAGCAGACCTCTCCTGCCTCGCCCGCTGCTCCCCTCAGCAGTGTATTTCAGTCAATCTGCCTGTTCTGCTCCCCACTCTTGTGAATCCTCTCACCACCCCTCCCCCCCCACAACTCTGGCCTACACCCCAGCTCTTGTATGCATAAATAAAATCTTTTTTAAAAAAAAAAACATTCCCCAAGATCTTCTTATGGCTGGTCACTTCTTCCTATTCAGTTTCTGTTTAAATGGGACCTTACAGAGAAACCTTTTCCAATCACTTAATCATAAGTAACCTACTAGTCACACCACTTGTAGGACAGCATTTCCTACAGGCATTTATTAAAAGCTCCTATTTGTTTACCGCCTATGAGAAAGCAAAGTCCATGACAGCAATGGACCTGCCTTGACAAGAGATTCATTATTTTATGCCTAGAACTGTGCCTAGCATATAGCAGATACTCAATATATATCTGCAATCGATCATATTTGGGGGTCACCACTACATGAAGCTCCAATTATATCAAAGAATAAATAACAATATCTCCTCTCTTTATAAATACATCTAGTTTGTCTCCTTTCATAGGCAAGTAACTAAAATTCAAACAAAACAATTTTTAGAGACTCAGAGAAGTGTGAAATGTCTAGATTGTGTATGTCTAAAATTTATATTCACACCAAAACCAAGTTATCTTTTTCCAGTCACTAGCTTTTTAAAAAAAAAAAAAAAAAAAAGCGAAACTTTAAAATCATCACAAATTTTACCAGCACTATGAGGGAAAAAAAATCCCAAATACCCACTAACCAGTGAATGGATAAGCAAATCATAGCACTGAAGCAGCATACATGGTTAAAGCTTACACTCAGTAAAAACACCAGGTCAAAGAAAAAAAAAAAAGTATACAATGCATGATTCCATTTACATAAAGTTCTAGAACAGAAAATTTGTTACCAGCTTTATTGGCATTATAAGGTATTTAACATTTAAATGGATCGAACAGCAAACTATTTTATAAACTGATTTCTAACAGGTAGTAAAAACCAAACACACACTTCAATACATTTTAATTTTTAATTTCAAAAATGCTAACAGTAAATTAATGAAAATTAACATACCAAAAAGCTAAAAATGTAGTAAAACTCACCTGTAGAAGGTGGTGATTTCTCTGGGTGTTTTGCATTTAAGAGTTTTCTACTAATAAATATGTAACCACAGGGGCATGATTTACATGCAACAGGAACCTGTAGAAAAGAGAAAAAATTGATATTACTATTTTTTTAATTATTAGATTTTTCAGTGTTTAGTCTCCTGAATTAAATAACCTGGAAGACTCATAGAATTAAATCCCACCTCCTTACAACAAGTTATTTGAGATGTTCTATACATCTTCACATTTTTCTAGCCCTTCATCACACCATGAATAAGGAACATGCGTGATAAATACGTGCTGACACAAGTGACCAACTGAAAATTGTAACAGGGTCAGCACCAGGAAAACATGTGCAAAAAAGGTGACATGTCATAAATTTATATTTTAATAGTAGTTTCTATAGAACTATAGAGTATGGTCTATAGTATAAGGAGTATGGTCAGAAAGTCATTAAAGTAGAAGTGGGGGAGAAAATGGAGTAAATGAAAATCTGCCAGACATTTCAAAAGACAAAAGAACTGAAAAAGATTCAGGGTAATCCAAATACCATTCACAAAAAAGAATAGTTTACAACACCCAGTTTGAGGCAAGAATAATTAAAGGAATAATATAAAAGTATAATTAAAGGAATGTAGCAGAGAGTAGGAGTTGAGATCTAGGATCGATCTTACAGCTCCAGGAATGACACTGGATAGAACATTTAAGTTCCTCAGACTTCTATTTCTAAATCTGCAAAGTGGTTCCTTTCTATATTTCAAATCTTTATTTTTTAAATCATGTATTATTGAAAATCATTGGAAAAATAATTTTAGATTTATCCTCTTGTTTCATCATTAACCTTGATGATCCTTGGAATCAAGACACATTCACCAAAACCCAGAAAGTAATCTCAACAAAAAGCACTGAAAGAATAATTGGAGTCGGAAAACTGCAATCCCCTATGTAAGATAAATTCCATTTTCTCCTTGTTCTGCTTGTAGAAAACTTTAATTGCAACTGCAAAGCTTTTTATTTATGTACATACAGAATGCTCCATATTGTAACACATAAATCTTGATCTCATTAAGAAACTAAATTTTTGGCAGAATTCTTTCTTTGTAGCAAAGAATCTCTAATCTGTATAAGAAAAATAACAATGACTCCTATAAAAATAATCAAATTCCATGTATGTCTAAGAGTTTGTTTTATTAAGACTGTGATAACAGTCTTTCAAACCATGACAGAAAACATGTTACATTTTTAATAGTGTAATTTGCCCAGAATAGACGTTTGTCATTTTTTTTTTATATTTCACATCTTCACAGAAACCAAGCTCAAAGGTACTGACTCATTTCCTTTAAACTTGAAAAAAACATCATTAAAGTATCCACAGTAATGTAAATTGTTTTAAATTAATGCTATCCGGAAAACACAGAAACACGATGTTCTTATGCACCCTACACTGTGCTGCAAAGCAAGCATTTTCACCCAGTAACTGAAACTCAGTTTAAATTTAGATCTTCTTATGCACAAGAAAATTACAGCAACCCATATCCACTATTAACAGAGTGTGCTGTGGGCAGATTAGAAATGAACATACGGCTAATTCAAATACCAATTCAATTGATAGGCTGACATTTATCCGTTAATTAAAGTGTTTTAGGCTTAAGAAACATTCATGTGCTTGAGCTAATTCAGGCTAAAGTCCTTTTTAAAATGGAAAGTCCCTTCTCCCCACCAACCAACCACCACACAACCCAGATCCATAAAAAGAAGCATATTAATGTCATTAAGGTATAATTTGGATTTTAAACAACCTAAACTTCCTTCAAATTTGAGTTGCAATAGCAAAGAAAACAGTAATGAAAGTTCAAATGTTACACTTTCAGAATTTTAAAATGGAAAATTACAAAATACAAAATTTTGTTTACTGTGTTATTGTATATCAAACCATTCCTTGAAAATTATGTTTATGTTGTATGTTCTACAAGTAAGACTGGTAAAACTACTGCAAGAAAAATCCCGGTCTCCTATATTATTTCAACCAATTAAAAAAAGTTGAAAAACAGCTGCACTATAGAGGACACATTTATATTCTTTGCTGCTAAGAGAATCAAAGTTACCTATAAATAGACTCATTTGTTATCCGTCAAATACTACTTCTAATAAATGGGAAAAAAAGAAAAAAGAAAAAACTGCTCTATTTAAAAACTGCGACACAAGCAGAAACATACACAAAACAGAAAACTTACATGAATCTTAAATATCACACAAAATGGCTCAGTAATTCAGTTAGTGCATGTGAACCTTTTGAAATATAAAAAGTATCGTGGTTTAGATACTACATTTTCAATACACACGTGTAAAGGGGATATTATAAAACGAAAATCTAATTCTTTGCTGATCTCTATACATTTTAAAATTTATATAACCTATTCTATTGGGACAATGACCTTAAACTTTAAAAATTTTACATTTAAGCTTAAAAACTGTATCTACAGTCTAACAACATTTTTCAGAATTTTTGAATCACAGCAGTATTTTAAAGTAAAAAGTGGCTTTCTGGATTACAATTTTTTTTCTCATTTATAAATTATAAAAGTTTGTACTATCAATTAGAAAACTAAAATGGACTATTATTTTCAATTCAGTTTGATTCTCTTAGCAGCAAAGAATATAAATGTGTCCTCCATAGTGCAGCTGTTTTTCAACTTTTTTTAATTCAAGTTCAATTTCAATTCAATTCAATACATTTAGTAAAAGATTACTTTGAGTATATGATTAACCAAAGGTTTAGTATTCATGTAATTATATTCTCTTAAGTATTTGGGCAAAAAAGTTTTAAATGATGTAGTAGTTTGCTAAAAACTGAACTGTATGTCCACACCCTCCTAATTCATATGTTGAATCCCAAACTGCCAATATGATAGTATCTGAAGAAGAGACAATGAGATCCTGAGGATGTCCCATCTCTTGCACTTCTAGCTACCAGAATTGTGAGAAAATAAATTACAGTACTGTTATTTGAGTCACCCAATCTATGGCATTTTGTTATGGGGGGTAGGAGGGAGTGGAGTTGTGTGTTTATCTTTCTAAATAAAATGTTGGTCACATTTTGTTGAACTGTTGTTACAGGGACTCCTCCAAGTTTACTACCCTTTTCTTTTTCTTTAACCAGGATATTAGAAACAGGTGATTTTCCCCAAAAGATTGCCTTATGCCAAGCAAAACAAGGTCAGGATTTGCTCTAACTTGTGTCCTACAGAAACTGGAATGCATAATGCATACCATGTAAACTTTTTACTCGGGCACAATTAATTGCAACAAAAGGAAATGACTTAAATATTGAAATAATCTCCTGCAAAGAAACTAATACCTCAAAGTACAATTTTGTCATAATTCAAAAATTTAGTTTAATAGGAAGTTTAGCACTTTACTTTGGGAAACATGACTCAATTGTTTTTATGCTGCACACTCAATAAACTCGAATGATCAACAAGCTGTACTCTCACGCTCTCTGATCAGCATTTCTACCACTGCTTTATAAGATACTGAATAAAACATGTAACATTTTCTGTTACAAAATTTGATCAACGTACAAGACTGCTCTGTAAAGAATACCACTAAAATCAGCTCATTAAGTCTCCAGCCATTTCAAATTACTCTTGCTTTTTAAAAAAGGGGGGGAGGGGGTAAGGAGGGCAGGAGGTAGTCATTTTGAAAAAATTCACTCTGTGGAAAAGGAAAAAAAAAAAAACCACCACCCATCTGCGCGTTGGCATGAAATAAGGGCCTTATGCGAATGGTTTTAATTGAGGGAGTTTTGACTCAATAGGATTGTAAGGCTTAGAGGAACGTCTATTATGCTATTAAAGAATAATGCATGCTTAAACTAAAAAACAGTAAAATGAGGTTTTTCAAAATTACATCTATGACACTATTAATTCCAGGTAGAAAGCAGGCATTCAAAATTCATGAAACCTCATATATGCTTTGTAAAAGATCTGGAAGAAGAAACATGAAATGTATTACCACTGCGGGGGGGGGGGCTGGGGGAGTGGGGGAGGGTGCGTTAGGAGCGCCCAAAAAAGGTCTTAAAAAAGAGCGTTATTCAATAGCATTCCATTAAAAATATATCTAAAGAAAAGGATTCACGATTATTATTGACGTCAAAATGATAATGGGGCAGAATCTCGAAATTCGCAGGTACTTAAAACCTTTGTATTTTGGACCGTTTTGTTACATTGAAGGGTTCGCCAGGTAAGGCCAGTTTAGGGCGGGGGGGGGGGGGGGGTTCCACCGCACACA